>JASVEL010011740.1:0-388144 GCA_032618575.1 Nicotiana noctiflora | reverse complement strand
TCAATATTATCAATAAAGATTGTTCATACTTCTTATCCTACTCTTGAGTGTTTATTATTATTTATTTCACTTGGTTCATGGATTATTATGATTTGCTATTATTGACTCGTAACTCATGTATATTGTTTTGTATTCCTAAAGTGTATGATAACTTTTGAACCAAACAAATAGAAAGTTAAAAATTGAATTATTTCAAAATATAATAATGGGTTATTTTTTCCAAAACAGACTAGTAACTAAAATATGTCATAAATTGCAACGAAATAAAATGAGGGAGAGAATGGTAAAAGTAAGGCGTCTGTGTATCACGCATCAACCAGCAAAGTGGTGAGACATCTACTGAAGTGTGAAAATGACAATGATACCGTAGGCTACAAGGAAAAGGTGAATGTAAAAGTTAAAAAAGGTTAAAAAGAGGGAGATGGTAAAAGGTAATGTTCGCTGACATTGGAGCAACTTAGAAATCCACGCAATTGACACAACTTGCGGCCCAAGATTTACCCCTACGTACACCAATATCTATTACTCTCATGCAAAAGGTTGAGTACTAAAACGAAATAAATACTCCACAATTTAAAGTGACATTATTTTCTTTTTAGGTTTTTTTCTAAAAGGGAACACATTTTAATGAGAAGCATCAGAATAAAGGAGTGTGTTTGTATGAGGAAAATATTTTCTGAAAACTGTTTTCTAATTTTTTTATGTTTGGTTGGCTTAAATATTTTAAAAAATATTTTTCTTATTGATTTATTTTTCTCCAATGGAAGGAAAATGTTTTCCTTATCAAAAGAAGGGAAAACATTTTCCAAACATCCTTCTCAATCTTTCTCACCCTCACCAACCCACCCCTCTCCAAAAACAAGTTTTTTTTTATTTAAAAATTTTAGTTTTTCCGTTACCATCCACCCTACTACCCCTCCACCCCCAAAAAAATATTTTTTTTACCTTTAATTTTCTTTGCCAATTTTAAATTTTTGTTTTTTTATTTTTCTGCACCATCCATCCATTTTTTTTGTAATTTAAATTTTTACTTTTTTCCTTTTACTACCCCTCCCAGCCCCGCCCCCGCACCCTACCCCGCAAAAAAAATATTTTACCTTAATTTTTTTTTTTTTGCAATTTCATATTTGGTTTTCTATTTTTTCTGCACCACCCGCCCCTACCACTTACCCCCCCACCCCTTCCCCCCGCACAAATTTTTTTTTTGTAATTTAATTTTTTTTTCTTTTTAACTGCCCCTTTTAACTGCCCAGCCCAGCCCCGCCACCGCCTCCTACCCCCTAACCCCCCCCCCCCGAAAAAAAAATATTTTTTTACCTTAATTTTTTTTTTTTTTGCAATTTTAAATTTCTGTTTTTTTTCTATACCACCCAACCCCCATCCCCACCTCTACCCCCAAAATTTAAAATATTTTCAATTTTTAATTTTTTTGTGTATCCATTTGAAGATCAAAATTTTATAAGTGCCAAAGTTATAAGTTCGGATGTTTATGTGTTTGAAAGTTTACGGGTTTGAAAATACGCGATTTTTATGTTAAAAAGTAAAGCATCACATTAGTTCCATTAGACCGTGTCCATTTTTAGAGACTTAGGGAAGGCGTAGGAGGGGGGAGGGGGAGGGTGGAGGGAGGTGGGAGGAGGAGGGGTGAGGAGAGTTGCATAAAAACTATTTTCCTAAAAAAAACTAGTTTCCTAAAAAAACTATTTTCTACTCTCTAACCAAACAATAGAAAATATTTTCCGAAAAATATTTTTCACTTACTAACCAAACAAGAGAAAATAAATAATAAAACCACACATTTTCCATGAAAATATTTTCTAGGAAAACATTTTCCTTCGTACCAAACACACCCAAAGAATATAAGTTGAATATGATAATCCTAAATAACACGAATTTCATACGTAAAGCTATCCAAGTAAGAGACTGAGCCGTTTTATTAGCATCCCGCTTAGTTCAATGGAAGGACAAATCATGAAATTGATTCTTCAAAGACAAACAATCCCCACTTATGCTAGCAAATCCCACCTACACATTGTTTACTTTTGAATCAGTTTAAAAAAGAATGATACATTTCATATTTAGTAGTAACAATTTAGTTTTAAATATTTTTTTATCCCTAATAAGATGAATTATAGCCTCATATATATATATATATATATATATATATATATATATATATATATATATATATATATATATATATATATATATATATATATATATATATATATATATATATATATATAGAGAGAGAGAGAGAGAGAGAGAGAGAGAGAGAGAGGCGCTTGTTGAAGGCCGTAAATTTTAAACGTCTTCATTTCTTTTTAAATTTTTTAGAATAGACAAACATTACCACATAAATTGGGATGAGGAAGCACTAACTGTTGGGTTTTTTTTAATATATTAAATATTTAAAAGAGGGTGAATGGAAAATTGAGGGAAATGAAATTTTTGAGTGAAATTTCAAGTTCCCCTCCTTGGTAAATGGGCATTGTCCCATATCAGAAGAGGAAGAGGTTTTTTTATGGGTATATAAGCAATTGCTCTTTTTCTAGCTCTTAAAGAGTTGAGAAGAAAGCAAGCATCGTGCCGTCGTCGCTCGGCTCCGCTTCGGCTTCGGATTTGGTCAAATGATTGATTGATTAAATTTTTGGACCAAATTTATTTGTTAATAGTAAAATATTAACAGAAATGTTATTAAATAAATATTTTAATAACAGAATATTATAAATATTAATATTAAATCCAAATTTCAGTTTTCTATTGTTGTAACTATGCAATGACATTTATGATGTAGCAGTTTTGCAGAAATAGCCATTCTGAAGAGTTGCACCTCTTCAGATTTCAGCCCAACTTTTTGGCTATAAATACAACACTATTTTGCTCAGAATTTCACTACGAATTTTCTAAGTTTCTCCTCCTTTCTTCTACATATTTTCACTATAAGAAAGCAAAAAGTAAGTGTGATTTGCTACCGAACTTTGTGTTCGCTGAAATACTGGGGTTTAAGTACAACTACACCAATGTGTAATTCGTTCTATCCTGGGAGGAAATAATCCATAACCTTGGGTACTAGGAGGGGATTAAATTCCTTAAGCAAATACTGTGAATTCAGTGGGCTAGAATTGACTTTTTTTCATTTGTGTTTATTCACATTTTTATTTGTAATTTATTTATATTTCCAGAATTATTTTACAAATACAGTCTACTAACACTAACTAAACTACTGAAAGAAAAAGATTCCACATGAATATAGGCAAAGGATTGTTTTTTTTTCTTTTTTGTAAATAAAAAAATTATTGCTACCAGAATTGCAACTTACAACACAAATCAGGTCAAATATTGTACCTCCCCTAGCTCCCTCTATGTATCCCAATCCCGAGTATCAGAAGAAAGTGGAAAAAAGAGAAAGAAAAGGGGAAAATACCATTAATTATAGCTAGTCTTGAATTTCTGGGCTGCTATCCATGGGTTCTCCATTAAGTCATGATATACTCCTATCATGATCAGCAAAAATACAACACCTAGTAAACTTCACAATATATAGAGGGCAGATTCCAGCTA
The DNA here is from genome assembly GCA_032618575.1 of Nicotiana noctiflora. NCBI lineage: Eukaryota > Viridiplantae > Streptophyta > Magnoliopsida > Solanales > Solanaceae > Nicotiana > Nicotiana noctiflora. Next base: position 384,580 of record JASVEL010011740.1, on the reverse strand, counting down.
TAAATTCAAGAATGACGTACATCCTTGCTATATATACCTGGAAAGAGTTTTTGTAAAAGAAATGTATTAGCCATTACACGTCTTAGTGCAAAGAGTTAATGTTGGACGCTAACATGTTAAATATAGCATCTATGTATATAAGCCAATTGTGTGTAACAATTCATTACCCAATATAGGTGTGTGTAAATATCTGGTACAAGCACGTACAAGTAATTTCTGGCTGACATTTTTATGTATATCTTGATAAGAAAATCACATAATGTACTTAAATTTGCATTAAATCAATTCAACACATCAAGATAAACGAAAAATCCATCACAGAGTATAATATTGGGATTATAGCAGGGGCAGATGCAATGTGAAATTAATGGGTTCAATTGAATCTACAATTTTTACGCTAATTTTAGTTATATATGTGAAAACAATCAAAAGATATATAACAATCAAAATTATAAACTCATAATATACAAAAATACAAGGTGTTAAAAATTAAGATGATTAAAGTTAATTCACAAATTATACATTTTGAATCCGCCTCTAAATGAAAGAGCTTACAATTGTCTAGGATTATTCCACGTTCATATATAATCATGGAAGATGCTTTTTCCCCATCCTAAATCTAATATACTACTTACTGCTACTTAATATCCTTTCTGTCTATATTTGTTCGGACTATTCAAAAATATTATAGTATTCATTATTTTTGAAGAGTTTAGTATTACATGATATTATTGAAAAGTTCGAACAACATAATTTTTTTTTTTTTGTATATGCACAAAAATTTAGTAAGAAACAAACTACAATGAGAATATTTCAAGCACATGGAAATTAAATGTATGATCACGTTGCAATCTCAAAGAATAATGCATAATATCTCAAAAGATTCTAAGCATATGATCATGTTGAGGACCACTCATTCCAAAAATATGCTTCAGGTTACGCCAACAGGCGTGACTTATTCTATTACTTATGCATGCTTTGCATGAGATGTGTATACACCACAAAAAGCAAGAAAAAAAATCATACCGCAAGATTTGCCTTTGGCATGCTGAGGAGCGCATTGCCACCTCCACTGGGCTGATTCTTAAAGCCTATGGCCAAATTAGCGTACCAACAACAATCACAAAATTGGTTCTTGTCAAAACCTAGTAATAAAAAGAAACTACTTCCTTCATTTCATTGTATATTTTTATATATTTGACTAATTAAACACATAGTTTAAAGAAGAATGACTTACTTTTGACACATTATATTTCAAAAGTATCGAATTTGTAATTTTAAATATTACCATGACATTTTTATCATCATATATAAAGTATGTTATTAAGGACAAAAGGGGAAGATGGTCTAAAGTTAAAGTACTTCCAAATATAAACGTTTCGTTCTTTTTCCTAAGTGATGAAAAAGAGAGGGGTGTCACGTAAAATACAACAGAAAGGTTAGTTTCCTTCTTGATTTCTACGTCATATCTATACTTTAGACAAACCCTACTTGCTATTCAATTTATCACAAGGTAAGCTTCAGTCGTGGTAATCAAGTAATTCAATTAGAAAAAAGCCTTTGCAAATAGTAAGAACGAGAAGTTTTATTTTATGTCTTGTGTGAGGTTTCTTTTTGTCTCACAAAATTATAGACCTCAATCTTATACTTCTGGGTCCACAAAACTGTGAGACAAAAAGTTGTCTCATACTACTAGCATAAGTTGTATGAGACACAAAATAAAATTTTCCGTATAAGTACAATGTTGCCCGAAATTTTTTATTTTGTGCCTCACACAACTTACACTAATTGTATGAAGCCTTTTTTTGTCTCACAACAGTGTGGTCCCAAAACTTTTTGTGGACCCAAATACGTAAGATATTGGTCCACAAATATGTGAGATAAAAAAAGGTCTCACACAACTAATATAAGTTGCGTGAGACACAAAATAAAATCACTTGTGTTACCCCGGAGGAAAAGCATCAATCCAGTTCATGCATCACGACTAGACTGTTGTTTAAACCAGTGGGGACCAAACAATTCATATATTGTACAACTAAATGCAATGAAAGAAAGGTAAAACTTTATCCAGACAAAGCAACGTCCATAGGAAAAGGTTGCGGTGGGAAAGCAATCTACAGGAGAGGGACTAATGTTTTAACTTTATCAACTTTAGATTTCCATCACTCGGGATCTTGTTCGATTTGACCGGACATAAGAAAATTGACAAATCTCATCATTTCTTTTACCATTTACATTTTATGAAAGATTTTAAATAGAACTAACTTATGTTGATCTGATTTTACAATCATGTCTTTGAGAAAGAGAAATTATTATTTGATTTTACTTTTACCTGAATATTCACTATCAGGTGATCAATGCCTACGTAGGAGTTCAAAGGCACTAGCAAGTAGTAATTAATCAATAAAAGCAGACATGTTGGGTGGCAAAAGTTTCACAAGCAGAGACAAATTTGCAATAGATATGTACGTTGGTTTGTAACTATGTTCATTTATTTTTAAGTTTCACACTTTCATGCAACCATCATATGTGAACCGAAAGCAGTATTGGACCATACCTACTGCTACTATTGTAGATGCGGCCATCATTGTTTAGGATAGAGTCTATGTCCAAGTGTCTATATTGTTATGATTCAGTCTATTATAGTGGCCTGGCCTATTGATACAAACTTATTTAAGAAGCGCTGTCAAAGCGTGCAGCATGTTCATAAATGGAGGAAAACTTTGGTCAACCTGGTCAATAGGACACCTACAACGTGTTAAGTAAATGTGTGAACAATTTAAACTTCTAAATAAGATGGTCATACAAATTCACATACTCTCAGACATACAGAAGTCCTGAGAAGTCCTGAGTTTAGGTCTTATCACCATCTATAATAAAAAAAAAGTTCGTGTGCTTGGTTTAAAAAGGGAAGAATACTTGGTTAAAAAAGAAGATCAAACCAGCACATGAGATGACGTAATTAAAGACATAATTAATTAATTATTGTAACCTAGCTAAACTTTAAAATGAGATAATCACATACTTTAAAATTCGCTAGGCAAAGTCCAAGTGCTTGGTAAAATCACACATACATACACACAACAAAAAGCATATTGACAACGTATATGTCATTGATGAAACTTGTAAACAAAAAAAAAAAACAATGATCAATCAATGCAGCATGTCAAGATAGTGTCAAACTGAAAAATAGGAAAGGGATTACCCTTAATATTATCTGCTTCGCATTCCAGGTGGTACAATATCCCCAAGCAATCCTTCATCAGTTGGCAGCTGGTTGGATGGTTGACTTGTCTCTGGCAATCTACGAGCTTCTGCAGATTCACCTGGAATTTGCCGCGATTCTGGGGCGCTCATAGGTACTTCTTGAGGGTATTGAACACCCCCGGGAAGGTAGAATTGTGAGGCTAAGGGTGATAATTGATGAGTTGTAAATGCAGCTTCATGACTGATAAGTCCACCTCTAGGAAATCCAACTGTATGGTGACAATGTTGTCCTTCATATGTGGTGATTACAATTGACGGATCTTCGGATGATCGTTCGACTCTTTTCTTCACTGTGCACTTGGTATTTGTGCAACGATAATAGCTCCTGAGAAGGCATGGACATCATAATTATTTTGCAAGGGGTAAGTTCCGTATACAATACTGTACCCTCCCCAAGTACTCTACCCTCCCCAGATGCCACTTGTGATATTATATTGATATTGTTGTTGTTATTGGAGGGTTTAAACATATTATTTCTATCTTGATAGAAATTATCAATGCTATGCAATATGTTGATAAAACATCATACTGTTCAGACACCATGTTTATTTGGTAAAATGACATTTGAAACCTTGTTCAGGTAACACTTGAACAAAGGTTTCTTGTAGTGTATCTGCCAAGGGATACACTAGCTAGTACTAAAATCAATGATTAATCTAGAATATGCGGGTTGAATTTTGGTGCTTCTGAAGTTGTTTTCGGTTAAAGTTTACTTTATTTTACTTCACTTTCAAAATAATACATCAAAGGAAAAAAAACCTCAATAATCTGGCTAGCAAAATGAAATGCTTTGTAAGATATTATGACCAGCCTTCTTTTACTCACTAGAAAATGATGGAATTCCATCAAATAACCAGGACATTATTGCCGATTGAACTTTCAACTGCTACTATAGTCAAGCAATTTCTATTTTCTTGATTACAATGGCATCCGGGTTAGTTTGCACAATCTCGACTAATTTACTAGTAGCTATCTGCTATTTCTACCACCAATAAAATTATTAGGTAATTTTATATCTAAGGCTCGGGCAGATAAAAAAAATCACTTAGCAGATTTTGTTTCTATTAAGATTTGAACTCTGATGGGGTTGATCACCGGACCACATCCTTAGACTCTGCAGTCATGCAATTTAAACTTTACCAAAAGTCGGTCTTGGCAGCATTTTGTTATATTTGCATGCTTGCAGTACTACAGCTTTGTAATCAACTGGACTTATAATTTGCAAACTAAAATAATGACAATAATATTTCAAGTAGCCAAATACTAGTATTTGTCGAATTTAGCCTATCATACATCAGTTGGAAGCTAATTCAATCATCATCCACATTAGTGGGTAAGATCTATAACAAAAAATAAATGTATCATGATTGGAAGTAATTATAATTAATATTGAACTATATGACCATTTTTAAAAGCGTAAGTTGTTAGATATGATTGAATTCTATTTATTTAATAACTACATTTTCAATGAACCATTCACGTGCCATTATTCTCTATAATATAATGTGTGAAGAACTTGTATCGGAGATTTCTGTTTGATTTTAATGTGTGGCAATTTTATTTAAAATCTTAAGTTAGTTAGAGATAGTGTACTTTTATTTAATTAATCATTATCTTCAATAATTAAAGGCAAGCTCAAAATTTAGCGAAGAAATGGCATTTAAGGGAAAAAAAATTGTTCAACTTAAGCATTACGATGAAATTCGAGAACAAACCTTGGAAATGGACTATTCTTAACAGCTTTTTGACCATATTTCCTCCATCTGTAGCCATCTTCAAGATGATCAACTTCACTTTTCGTCATAAATGCAAAGCGGGGCTGCCTGATTCGTTTCTGACCCTTTTTTTTAACCTTGCTTCTGTGGAATATTCAACCTAAAGTAACATTAGGAATGTGATTCCTTTATCACACTATAAAATAGAAAAACAGGCATTTCCAAGTACACCTGCTGAAAATAGCAATCAAATTGCTTTTCAACCGACCTAGCTAGTTAATCAGGTAAACTATTGTAAACAAGATATCTTTCAATTGAAAAAGAAGAGGTCGGTCTTTATTCTTTTAAAATAAAGATATATATCACCTAAATTGGCTTTACATGTTTTTGCGTCTTATTTTATCTTATATGCCGATAAGTGAAAGAAATTCAAACTTTTGGTGCAGAAATTAATCTCTATTATATAAAAGCTAGCATTAATGCTAAGAAGCAGAATGAGAGCGAACACAAAGTAACTTAAAGAATGAAAGCTTTCCACTGATGTCAATAGATGTAATGAATGGAACTTAAAACCAGAGACCCTTATAAAACTAGTGGACAACGTAAATCAAATAGTAATATTAAAGCACAAATTCCTATCCCAGCCTAAACCATAGGATAAAACGAAGCGCACCGTGTTTCAAAGAAAACCCTCATTAATACCATTATACAATCAATCATTTCTATAATCGTATGGTTTGTCCGAATATTCTTAGTTACTATAGCGAAATCATGTTATAGGAAATTTTAAAATTATATTTACATATAATGTTCGATTCCAAAAAAAAAGTTAAACATTATAGCAAAATGATACTATTACAGAAGATGGTAGTTATTATCGGAAAAGAGGAATATTTTATATATAAAAAAAAGTTGCTCTAGACGTAACACGTAGACCATAGCCATAGCGTATAGAAATGCATGCAATGGAGCTTGAGAGATCACATAAAACAAAAGTTCACGCATGTCATAACTAGCTTGCACTAGAGATATCACGTAGGAGACTGTTTTAATATATGTGAGGAAGTTTGACTCATCACAAATATTTAAGAAAAAACTTTCAAAAGTTTTCTACATCTATAAAAGCAGGTTATTCAAAATAAATAAGAAATTTAAAATTGAATTATTTTATATATGGAAATTGCCAACCACATAAAATATAGTAACAGAGGGAGTAACTCATTTTCCCCATAACTGGTAGTAAAATTTTCCAACTTCAACCATTCCTTAAATATACTATGTACGCACAAATTAAAGCAATGGACCACAAAATAATGAAGCAGAAGTTACTAATCGATCAGAGTATACACCAACTATTTTCAGAAAAGTGTTATGGCAAAGATACTTTACTATACACTTTGCATTAACCATGTGAGCTTTTGATTGCGTTTCTAAATCTAATAACTCGTGAAAATCAGCACAAAAAACAATCCAAAAAGAGAAAAGGGGAAAAAACAATTTCCTTAAACAATACTAGGAGTATTATTTTAATTAATTTGGGGAAAATTCGTCCACGCCATTCCCGCCGCAATAACGGCTGTTTTGAAGCCACACAAAGTGCGCAATACCGAAAAGCCCAACTTTGATGATTAAATTACGATAATGCCTCTCTCTTTCTCTTCTCCATACTACAACTTGCGTAAACAACTTGACATTTCTAGAACCTGTACGGACGCGGTAATGGCTTTTTCCTTTTAAGCTTCTACTGCAATCCCCCTAATTCTACACTTATATTTGAAGTCCATTTTTTTACCATTGAAACTCTAGTTAATTACGAATTTAACACACACTTAGAGAGAAAGAGAGAGATGTAATATAGAGCTGTGCTACGTGAAGCGAGACAAGGTCGATAACACATGACTCACGCTGTATCGGACGGCGGTCGGGAGGCGGAAGAGCCACCGGATGCGGTGGATTTCTCCGGAGGATCATCTGAACAGCTGGAAGATACAGGTTCATCAGTGATTTTACCCGTCGCCGGTACTTCAGTAGCAGAAGCAGATGGTGTAGTACTACTATATCCCGCCAAATCATCGTCGATCCGATCAAATCCACCAGCACCGCTACTACCACCGGCAACATCCTTATCTCCGGCCGCCTCCGACGGCGCAAAATTCCAACCGAATTCGTTTAATATACTGCTATCTCTATCAGTATTGCCGAAGAAGCTGTAAACATTGTCCGAATCTGCACCGAGTGACCAGCTCGACTCAGTAGCGTCGAACTCAGCTGCACTTTTTAATGGATCGTCAACTTTATCCTTATCATCCATAGATGTTACAGAGAGAGTGAAATACGCGGAGAGAGAAAGCTAGGGTTTAAGAAGAAGAAGAAGAAGAAATGGGAGAAAAGATAACGCGTAAAGAGATTGTATTTTAAGGGAGTGTTTGGATGGAATATTTTAATTTTTGTTTAACTTTTTGGGATTGTTGGATTTGAAAGCTTTGTCGCGTCAATGGCAATTGGTGAGAAGACACTGAGAGAAAATATATAGAGTTAAAAAAAGATAAGTTAGAAAAATCGCCGTCAACCTCTAAATAGTGAGTATTTAACTTACTTGGGAGAGGCTGATATTTAAGTAATCAGAAATTCATATCTTCCCACGCGCTTCACCGCTGTTTGAATCTTACTTCTTAAGAAAAGAATTACTCTCCATCTTTGGATAAATGATTTATAGCCTGTTCGTGCTTCTTTTTGGCTTACAACGTACTTTCAAAGTAGATGAATTAGTTTGATTCGGTATTAAATTTAAAAATAAAAAAAAATTGTAAATTTATATTCTTAAAAGCTCAAGCGGTAAAATTTTGTGGATTTATATTTGTATGGTTATATAAGCTTTTCATTAAGAGTAAAATAATAAGAAAAATGAATAGTTTAAAATTGAATTATTTTCCAATTTAGATATGTGTCATTTATTTTGGAAGAGACTAAAAAGAAAGTATTTTATCTCATTTAAAACGGATGGATTAATTTTTTTATTGTCAAAAATACTTTTTTCTTAAAAATTAAGGTGTTTGGTTAAGTTTTTAAAAGGAAAAAATATATTTTTGAATAGAAGCAGAATTAATTTTTGAATAGAAGGAAAAATACATTTAGAAATACATTTTAAATGTTTGACCAATCATTAATTACTGTTTAACAGTACTTTTTTATTTAGTCAACCATAAATTATTTCTCACTAATAGTAAATATTTAAAAAACTATTTTAAAAAATATATTTTTCAAAATAAGCTAATAGAAGCGGCCAAATATGCTAGTAGATTCTTTTATCCTTAAATGAAAAGATTTAGATTCGAATTTTGTAAACGAAGAACTTTTTATAGGAGTGCAGTGGTTCATCTGACTTGAATTTGAATTAATTGAATTACTAAGTTTCAGATACTAGATTAATCAGATAAGAGGTGCTGCCATTTTTACAAAATATTGAGTCCATGAAACTTTATAAGGCTTTATTTGTTTGCACTTAATGGAAATCTGAATTTTAATTATTCAGATCTTACACATTAAGTGTGTTTGTTTTTAAAGTCTAAATCTTAATTATTTAGATTTAACCATTAAGTGTGTTTATTTTTTTTTACTTCACAACCACTTAATAGGTCTGAATAGGTCTGTATGATTAAGATCTATAACAGAGACGTAATTTCATTAAGATGCTATCAGATATTCATTATTAACTGCTGTCGCCGCCTACCATTATAAATTATCACCTTGCCACCACCGCCACCATACTCAACCATCACCACCGCTCCCCCCACCACCACCACCACCACCACCATGCCACCATCATCCTCAATCATAGCCTCCATTATCGACCATCCTCATCACTACGACCATCATCATTCTCACCCACAATCAACACTCATCTGCCTCAATTACCACGACTGACCATCCCATCACCATCAATAATCATAGCCGGCACTGCCCATCATCATAACCTACCACCACCCACCCACCACCTTCCTCAATCACAACTACTACAACCACCCGATATTATTAACTGTCACCACCCACCACCACCATTATTAATCATAATCGTCACCACTACCAGTCACTACTAGCTACTAGCATAAACCACCATCATCAACCAAAACTACCACCAACCACCACCTTTAGTCGATATTCACTTGTTAGTCATCACCACTAACAACTATCATATTTTTAAATACTATATATTTTATTGATAGAATCTTAGATTAGTTAGTATTTCATTTGAATTTTATGTTATTAATTTTCAAATTAAAATAAAATTTATACATTTAGATGTTAAAAATCAAACGGTCTTAATTATTTCTATACAGATCTTAATATACATCTTAATATTTTCAGATGTATATTTAGAATCAAATATCTTAATATTAATATACATATTAATATTCACATATGTCTTGATAAGACCTTTTAAGTTTCTTCCAAGATATAGAAGAGGTATGCTATTTGCCCTGCTTCACGTTCTATAAGTATGTTTTCATAAAAAGGAAGCACGTGTCAAAACAGATGAATATTAATTCTGTTTTCATCTTTCATTTGCACAAAGAAAGAATAAAAATGGAAAAGCAAATGTGCATATTTATTTTATTGGCTAAAGAATATCTCGTATTTGTAATACTCTCTACGTTTTCATCTATGCGGATCTAGTACTAATTGTGGAGTCAGATAAGATTTACTTTGATCATGTCTTAAAAATTAATTATTGTGATTTAGTGTAACGATCTAAAGGGTTATCAGCTGTTTTTTTTTTTTTTTGCTTTCGAGGCCTTGAAAACCTTGCTTTTAATCGCCTCGATTTGCATGTGCAGTCTGAACGCATAGCCGGAAAGCTTAAATATAAATTCTCTGTAAAAATTGATGAATTTTGATATTAATATGATTAAAGTTAACATTGGTCAATATTTTGGATAAACGGACCCGGACCCGTAATTTGACGGTCCCGGAGGGTATGTAGAAAAATATGGAACTTGGGCGTATGCTCGGGATCAAATTCCAAGGTTCAAGCTCGAGAAATGAATTTTTGTGTGAAATTATTTTCTAAAATTAATTAAGAAAATTTGATTAGAAGACTATGGTATCGGGCTCGTATTTTGGTTCCGACACCCGGTACAAGTCTTATATGTGATTTAAGCGCTTTCTGTAAAGTTCGATTGAAAACGAGCGTCATTTGGCGAGTTATAGACTTAAAAATGAAAATTTTGTTTTATGAAAAGTTGGAATAAATCATGTGATTTGATGCTTGATTCTATGTATATGATGTTATTTTGGCGATTTGGTCGCACGAGTAAGCCCGTATGATATTTTTGAGGTTGTGTGCATATTTGATTTGGAGCTCCGAAGGCTCGGGTGAGTTTTGGATAGGTGTCGAGTTGCATTTTGAACCTTTGAAAATCTGATATCCTTCAGTTCTGCAGGATTAGCATTTGCGAAGCCTGGGTTCGCAAATGCGAAGTCCCAGCTATCGCAAATGCGAAGGCTGGTTCGCAAATGCAAAACCAGCCTAGGAAGGCCAAGGTTCGTATTTTGGTTCCGACACCCGGTACAAGTCTTATATGTGATTTAAGCGCTTTCTATAAAATTAGGTTGAAAACGGACGTCATTTGGCGTGTTACGGACTTAAAATGGAAAATTTGTGTTTTGTGAAAAGTTGAAAGAAATCATGTGATTTGAGGCTTGATTCTATGTATATGATGTTATTTTGGCGATTTGATTGTACGAGTAAGTCTGTAGGATATTTTTGAGGTTGTGTGCATATTTGGTTTGGAGCCCCGAGGGCTCGGGTGAGTTTTGGATAGGTGTCGAGTTGCATTTTGAACCTTTGAAAATCTTATATCCTACAGTTCTGCAGGATTCGCATTTGCGAAGCCTGGGTACGCAAATGCAAAGTCCCAACTATCACAAAAGCGAAGGCTGGTTCGCAAATGCGAAACCAATCTAGGAAGGCCAAGGTTCGCGAATGCGAAGCCAGACCTCGCAAATGTGATGGTCACTGGTTCGCAAACGCGAGACCAGTTGCGCAAATTCGATGGTCCCTTGGTAGAAATGAGTTCGCAAATGCGGACTTATATGTCACAATTCCCAAGCCTGCTTGCGAACCCATGTTCGCATTTTCCAAATTCGAGGCCTGTAATTTTCATACTTAGACGAATTCTCACCTCGTTTCTTCATTCTTTCAACTCAAACACTCTATATGCGATTTTCCAAGAAAACTTTCTTCCCCAAATCATTTGTAAGTCATTTTACTTAACTTCTTCAATCTTTAACATCATTAAACATGTTTTCATCTTAAAATCAAGGATTCCCATGGGTGAAAATGAGGATTTCAGGTAGAACCTAGGTTTTCTTAAAATTGGAGATTTGGACCTCAAATTGAGGTCCGATTTCAAAACAAATTGGGGATTTTGGGTAACCAGGTTTTGGTTTGAACCTCGCATTTTGACCATGTGGTCCAAGGGCATTTTGGAAATTTTTGAGTAGAACTCTGGGAAATTTATTTTCAAGCATTCAAATTGATTCAACTAGCATTTGTTGATCATTCAAGTAATTTGTGACTAGATTCGAGCGGTTTGGTGTTGAATTCGAGGGGTAAAGCTATTCTAGAGGCTTGAGTTGAGTTTGGAGCATTCGAGGTAAGTATCTGATTTAATTTTGGCTTGAGGGAATAGGAGTAGAGTCTTTTTACTAATTGCTATTTGTTGAGTATGGTGTATAGACATGGTAACGAGTATCTATATACTGGTATCTAGCATGACCGTGTGTCCGTATATTGAGATTATCCTGAACTTGTTGTGATTCTTCCATGCTTATTTGATAATTTCTATATACTGTAAAGAGCATGAGTTAGAGATTATGATTACTAAACTCCATGGAGCAATGGCTCGGGTTGTGTAACTGATTGAGAAGGTATATGATATGAAATGATTATTTGGAGCGATGGCTCGAATGTTAAAATAAACTATAAATGTGATGGGTTAGAAAGAGAAAGAGTTTATGGTTACTACCTCGCCGGGATGTGTTATTGGTTTGTTGTTTTTTCTCCCTTGCCGGGATTTAGTTGTGTTGTTATATTCCCTTGTCGGGATTTCTGTCACTAGTTGTTACTACCCCTTTACCCCTTACTTGTGGCTGTTGACTGGGTGATGTTCTGCTATTTGTATATGTATCGGGTTGCACGCCGCAATAACTCAATATATTTATGGATCGGGTTGCACGCCGTAACCACATTATATATTTGTGGATCGGTTGCACCCCACAACAACACTATATATTTGTGGATCGAATTACACGCTGCAACAACACTAAATAATTATGGATCGAGTTGCACGCCGCAACAACACTATATATTTATGGATCGGGTTGCACGCCGTAATAGTGATGATTGAGGATCAGGTTGCACGCTATTGTATTTGATCAGATTGGGTTGCGCGCCACAATAAATTATAGCTTAAGTGTGTTTATTTCGTATATAAGTTTCTGTTGGCTATTCTATCCTTAAGTTTAAACTTCGTATTTTTAATTGTTCCTCCCCACAACATGTTCCCCCTATTTTATAAACGACTTATTTCTAGTTTATTTTCCGCAATATATTTCATAATTGCATAGGTTTATCTGGTAGTCTGGTGTAGCCTCGTCACTACTTTGCCGAGGTTAGGCTAGGCATTTAGCAGCACATGGGATCAGTTGTGCTGATGCTATACTCTGTGCATCTTTTTGCACAGATCATGGCACCGAGGTAGCAGCTTTTGGATAGTAGTAGAGGATTCGGGAGTTGACTTCAGTCCAGAGACCCGAGGTAGCCTTGCTGACGCCCGCATGCCCGGAGTATCTCTATCTCTATTTTAGTTTGTTATCTTTGTACCGAAACAAACAATTTTATGCTTCATTCAAACCTTGTATTTAGTATTCTCTAGACGTTCGTGAGTATTGTGACACCAATCTTAAGGAGAGGATTTTGTTAAACTTCCATATTTCTTTTCGTTAATTATATTTGAGACTTCCACTTTATTATTCAATGCTTCAATGTTTTAATATTATCGATGTTCGCTAAAAGAGGTAATTGATAATTGGCTTGCCTAGCTCCTATTAGCAGGCACCAACACGACTCTCAAGGGTAGGAAATCTGGGTCGTGATAATTTGGTATCAGAGCACTAGGTTACATAGGTCTAACGACTCACAGACAAACTTAGTAGAGTCTGAATGATCGGTACAGAGACATCTGTATTTATCCCTCAAAGGCTACGGGGTTAGGAAAGTTTTACTTTTGTTCTCTTTTGTCGCGTGATTCTGTTTCTCAAATGCTGATTGTCTTTCTACTTTGTTCTTTCGCAGATAGCGAGAACACGTGCTTCCTCTTCTACGTGCAGCAGCCGGAGCCCCCAGCAGTTGCTCCTACGAGGGGCAGAGGGCGAGGTCGTGGCCGTGGCCGTGCTAGAGGATGATGCAGGGCAGAGCTCAGTCCCGAGCAGCAACCTATGAGGTGGAGCCTCATGTTGATTATGATGAGGAGATTCTAGCCCCAGCAGCTCAGGTGGCCCCAGCTCAGGTCCCAGAGGGGTTCATAGCCACCCCAGTTCTCCAGGACGCTTTGGTCATATTGGTAGGATTTGTGGAGAGCGTCTCTCGAGCATGTTTACTTCCAATAGCACCAGCCACTTCTCAGGCTGGAGGAGGAGTTCAGACTCTCGCTACATGTACTCTGGAGCAGGTAGGTCCCCAGGCGCAGGTTTTAGTAGTTCAGCCAGCTGTAGTAGTTCAGCCGGGTACTGTGACCCATGCCGGTGATGGAGCGTCTATGTCCGCAAATGCTTTGTGGAGGCTTGATAGGTTTTCCAAGCTCTTCACCACCATATTCAGTGGCACTTCTTCAGAAGATCCACAGAATTTCTTATTTAGCTGCCACGAGATCTTTCAGACTATGGGTATTGTAGAAACCAATGGGGTCGACTTCGCCACCTTTCGACTAGCAGGATCCGCCAAGACTTGGTAGAGGGACTATTGTTTATCCAGACCAGCAAGGTTGTCATTATTGACTTGGGACCAGTTTGCAAAGTTGTTTTTGGAGAAGTTATCCCACTTACTCAGTGAGAGGCTCTTCGTAGGAAGTTCGAGCGCCTCTAGCAGGGATCTATGACAGTCGCTCAGTATGAGACCCGGTTCATTGATCTAGCACGCCATGCTATTGTTATACTCCCCACTGAGAGAGAGGGGGGTGCAGAGGTTTATTGATAGATTGATTCAGCTGATACGTTTCCAGATGGCTGTGGGAGCTGGCAGTGAGATTTCTTTTTAGGAGGCGACCAATGCAGCCCGTAGAGTTGATATGGATCTTTCTCGAGGAGGTTGTCATGGGTCAGATAAGAGGCCCCGTCTTGCAGGTAGGTTCAGTGGTACCTCATTTGGAGGTAGAGATTCTTATGATAGATGCCATCCTCTAAGGCCCTTCCAGTCTGCTCTCCAGGTGTCTCATGGTACTTCAGAGGGTCGTAGTTCTCAGCCGCATTATTCTGACCAGTAGCTTCACAGTTCCCCATCAGCATCCATTAGTGCCCCACCACTTTAGAGTTTTCGGGGTGGACATTCAGGTCGACAGGTTTAGTCACAGTCTTCTCAACTGCAGTATTCAGGCAGGTGTTATGAGTGTGCTGAGTATGGTCATATCAGGAGGGCTTGCCTGAGGTTGAGGGGTGCTCAGTCATAGCAGCAGGGTCCTCGTCCTATGATACAGGTATCAGGTGATCCATAGGCCGCCCAACCAACTAGTGGCGGGGGTAGAGGCCATAGAGGTGGAGGTAGAGATCATAGAGGTGGAGCTTGGACCGCTAGAGGTAGAGGCTAGCCAACAACCGATCGTCCCAGAGATATGGTTCAGGAAAGTGGGGCCCAGCCCCAGTGTTATGCTCTTCCAGCCAGGCCAGAGGCTGACTCTTCAGATGTAGTTATGATAGGTACTATTCTAGTATGTGATAGGGATGCCTCTTTGCTATTTGACCCTAGGTCTACGTATTCGTATGTGTCGTCCTATTTTGCGCCCTACCTGATTATGTTTAGTGATGCTTTGGGTATTCCTATTTATGTATCTACACCAGTAGGTGATTCTATAGTGGTCGACTGAGTTTATCGTTCCTGTGTGGTAGTGTTTGATGGTCTTGAGACCCGTGTTGATTTTATTGTTATTAGACATGGTGGATTTTAATGAACATGGTGGATTTTATTGCTATTAGACAAGGTGTTTTCAAAGATAGACTTGATATCTCGCTACCATCAGCTGAGTATTAGGGCGTCTCATGTCCCTAAAATAACATTTCGCACTCGGTAAGGGCATTATGAGTTCTTGGTCATGTCGTTTGGGTTGACCAATGCCCCAGCAGCATTTATGGAGTTGGTGAACCAAGTGTCCAAGCCTTATTTGTACTTGTTCGTGATAGTCTTTATTGATGATATTCCGGTGTACTCCCGCAGCCAAGAGGAGCACGAGCAACACCTCAGAGTGGTTCTTTGGACTCTGGATAGTCAGTTATATGCTAAGTTCTCGAAGTGTGAGTCCTAGTTGAGTTCGGTTGCATTTCTGGTCACGTTATATCAGCAGAGGGTATTCAGGTGGACCCGAAGAAGATTGAGGCAATCAAGAACTGGCCTTGACCAGCATTAGCTATCGAGATTCAGAGTTTCTTGGGGTTAGCAAGCTATTACTGTTGGTTTGTGGATGGGTTTTCATGTATTTCAGCCCCGATGACCAGATTAACCCAGAAGGGTGCCGGTTCAAATGGTCAGATGAGTGTGAGGCGAGCTTTCAAAACCTCAAGACTGCTCTGACTACAGCACCGGTATTGGTTTTGCCCACAAGTTCAGGGCCTTATACGGTCTATTGTGATTCTTCCATATTGGACTTGGTGCAGTATTGATGCTGGATGGCAAAGTTATTGCATATGCTTTGAGGCAGTTGAAGATCCACGAGAAGAATTATTCGGTTCATGGTCTAGAGTTGGCAGCCATTATTCATGATTTGAAGATTTAGAGGCATTACCTGTATGGTGTGATGTGTGAGGTGTACACTGATCACAAGAGTCTTTAATACTTGCTTAAGCAAAAAGAATTGAATTTGAGGCAAAGGAGATGGATGGAGTTATTGAAAGTTTATGATGTTACTATTTTTGTATCACCGGGGGAGAGCCAATGTGGTGGCCGATGCATTGAGTAGGAAGTCCGCCAGCATGGGTAGCCTTGCTTATATTCTAGTCAGCCATAGACTGCTTGCTTTGGATATTCAGGCCTTGGCCAATCGATTTGTGAGGTTGGATATTTTTGAGCCTAGCATAGTGTTAGCCTACACGATCGCGCGTTCTTCATTATTGGAGCGTATCCGTGATCAGTAGTTGGATGATCCCCATTTATATGTCCTGAGAGACACGGTGCAGCATAGAGGTTCCACAAAGGTGACCTTAGATAGTGATGGTGTTTTAAGATTGCAAGGGAGAGTTTGTGTGCCCAATGTCTATGGGATAGTTCTGGGTAGTTTATTCACCCAAGCGCCGTGAAGAGGTATCAGGACTTGCAGCAGCATTATTGGTGGAGTAGGATGAAGAAGGATATTGTGTCTTATATGGCTCGATGTTTGAATTGTCAGCAGGTTAAGTATGAACATCAAAGGCCTGGTGGGTTGTTTCAGAGGACTGAGCTTCCCAAGTGGAAGTAGGAGAGGGTTACCATGGATTTTGTTACCAAAATTGTGTTGACTCGGAAGAAGTTCGATACAATATGGATTATTGTTGATAGGTTGACCAAGTCAGCACATGTCATTCCTGTGGCAGTCTCTCATTCATCTGAGAGGTTAGCTGAGATTTATATCCAGGATATTGTTCGCCTTCATGGTGTACCAGTATCTATCATTTTGGACTGGGGTATGCAGTTTACCTCGCGTTTCTGGGGTGTAATTTAGCGGGAGTTGGGTACACGGGTTGAGTTGAGTACAACATTTCATCCCAAGACGGACGGTCAGTTCGAGCAAACTATTAAAATTTTGGAGGATATGCTTTGAGATTGTGTTATCGACTTTGGAGGTTCGTAGGACCATTTTTTTCTTTTAGAAGAGTTCATCTACAACAACAGCTACCAGACCAGCATTTAGATGGCTCCATGTGAAGTATTGTATGGTAGGCGATGTCGGTCTCTAGTGGGATGATTTGAGCCGAGAGAGGCTCGGTTATTGGGTACAGATTTAGTTCAGGAGGCCTTGTATAAGGTCAAGATCATTCAGGACAGGCTTTATTCGGCTCAGTCGCGACAAAAGAGTTATGCATAGCATAAGGTTCGGGATGTAGCTTTCATGGTTGGTGAGCGGGTTTTGCTCCGAGTGTCGCCTCTGAAGGGCGTGATGAGATTTGGGATGAAAGGCAATCTTAGCCCTAGGTTCATTGGCCTGTTTGAGATCCTTGATTAAGTGGGAGAGGTGACTTATAGACTTGTCTTGCCACCTAGCTTGCCAGCCGTGCATCCAGTGTTTCATATGTCCATGCTTTGGAGGTATCACAATGATCCAACCCACGTGTTATATTTCAGCACTATCTAGTTGGACAAGGATCTGTCTTATGAGGAGGAGCCGATAGCTATTATGGATCAGCAGGTTCCACAGTTGAGGTCGAAGAGTTTTCCTTCAGTGCATGTCTAGTGGAAAGGTCAGCCTCCTGAGGCATCGACCTGGGAGTCTGAGTTTAATATGCGGAGATGTTATCCTCGTCTGTTTTCCAACTCAGGTACTTGTTTTTTTTGTCCGTTCGAGGACAAATGATTGTTTTATAGGTGGAGAATGTGATGACCCTATTTTCTCTCTTTTTCGTGCTTCCGAGGCCTTGAAAACCTTGCTTTTAGTTGCCTCAATTTGCATGCGTAGTTCGGGCACGTAGCCGAAAAGCTTAAATATGAGTTCTGTGTAAAAATTGATAAATTTTGATATTAATATCATTAAAGTTGATTTTGGTCAACATTATGGGTAAACAGACCTGGACCCATAATTTGACGATCCCGGAGGGTCCGTAGAAAAACATGGAACTTGGGCGTATGCCCGGGATCGAATTCCGAGGTCCCAAGCCCGAGAAATAAACTTTTGTGTGAAATTTTTTTCTGAAATAAATTAAGGAAAATGGAAAGTAAATTTGATCAATGGACTATAGTATCGGGCTCGTACTTTGGTTCCGTCAATCGGTACAAGTCTTTTATCGGATTTAAGCGCTTTTTGTAAAGTTCAGTTAAAAATGGACATCATTTGGCGTGTTTCGGACTTAAAAATGGAAAATTTGTGTTTTATGAAAAGTTGAAAGAGATCATGTGATTTGAGGGTTGATCCTTTGTATATGATGTTATTTTGGCAATTTGACGAGTAAGTCCGTAGGATATTTTTTAGGTTGTGTGCATATTTGGTTTGGAACCCCGAGGGCTCGGGTAAATTTTGGATAGGTGTCGAGTTGCATTTTGAACCTTTGAAAATCTGATATCCTTCAGTTCTGCATGATTCGTATTTGCGAAGCCTGGGTTCGCAAATGCGGAGTCCCAGCTATCGCAAATGCAAAGGCTGGTTCGCAAATGCGAAACCAACCTAGGAAGGCCAAGGTTCCCATATGCGAAGCCAGACCTCGCAAATGCGATGGTCACTGGTTCGCAAATGCGAGACCAGTTGCGCAAATGTGATGGTCCCTTGGTAGACATGAGTTTGCATATATGGATTTAAATTTTGCAATTCCCAAGCCTGCTTGGTTCTCAATTGTGAACCCATGTTCGCATTTCCCCATATCTGAGGCCTGCAATTTTTCATACTTAGGTAAATTCTCACCTCATTTCTTCATTCTTTTAACTTATAACACTCCATGGGTGATTTTCCAAGAAATCTTTCTTCCCCAAATCATTTGTAAGTCAATTTATACTTAAGTTCTTCAATCCTTAACATCATTAAACATGTTTTCACCTTAAAATCAAGGATTTCCATGGGTGAAAATGGGGATTTTGGGTAGAACCTAGGTTTTTTTAAAATTGGAGATTTGGACCTCATATTGAGGTTCGATTTCAAAACAAATCATAGATATGAACTCTTGGGGGAATAGGCAACCGGGTTTTGGTTTGAACCTCGGGTTTTGACCAGGTGGGCCCGAGGTCATTTTGGGAATTTTTGAGTAAAACTTTGGAAAATTCATTTCCAAGCATTCCAATTGATTCACTTAGCATTTGTTGATACATTCAAGTAATTTGTGACTAGATTCGCGCGGTTTTGTGAGAAATTCGAGGGCTAAAGCTATACTAGCGGCCTGAGTTAATTTTGGAGCATTCGAGGTAAGTGTCTGGTCTAACTTTGGCTCTAGGGAATAGGAGTAGATTCTTATTTACTGATTATTATTTGTCGAGTGCGGTGTATAGGCATGGTGAAGAGTATCTATATACTGGTGTCTAGCATGATCGTGTGTCCTTATATTGAGATTATCCTGAGCTTGTTGTGATTCTTCCATGCTTATTTGATGACTTCTATATACTGTAAAGAGCATGAGTCAGAGATTATGATTACTAAACTCCATTGAGCAATGGCTCGGGTTGTGTTATGGATTGAGAAGGTATATGATATGAAATGATTCTTTGGAGCTAGGGCTGGAATGTAAAAGTGAATTATAAATCAGAAGTGTAAGAAAGAGAAAGAGTTGATGGTTACTCCCTTGCCGGGACATATTATTGGTTTTTTGATTTTTCTCCCTTGATGGGATTTGATTGTGTTATTATATTCCCTTGCCGGGATTTCTGTCACTAGTTGTTACTCCCACTTTACCCCTTACTTGTGGCTGTTGACTGGGTGAGGTTCTGCTATTTGTATATGGATCAGGTTGCACGCCACTATAATATTATACATTTATGGATCGGATTGCACGCCGTAACAACATTACATATTTGTGGACCGGTTGCACGCTGAAATAATACTATATATTTGTGGATCGGGTTGCACATCGCAACAACAACACAATATAATTGTGGATCGGATTGTCTGCACCAACAACACTGTATATTTATGGATTGGGTTGCACGTCGCAATAATGATGATTGAGGATTGGGTTGCACGCTGCAACAGTATTGTATGTGATCGGATCGGGTTGCACGCCGCAATAAATTATAGCTTAAGTGTGTTTATTCCGGATTTAAGTTTTTGCTGGCTGTTCTATCCTTAAGTTTAGACTTCTTGTTTTTAATTGTTGCCTCCCCACAACATGTTTCCCCCCTCCTTTTATAAACTGCTTATTTCCTGTTTGTTTTCCTCAAAATATTTCGTAACTGCACAGGTTTACCTGGTAGTCTGGTCCAACCTCGTCACTACTTCGCCGAGGTTAGGCTAGGCACTTACCAATACATGGGGTCGATTGTGCTGGTGCTACACTCTGTGCATCTTTCTGCACGGATCACAGCTTCGAAGCAGCAACTTTTGGAAAAAAGTAGAGGATTCGGGAGTTGACTTCAGTCCAGAGACCCGAGGTAGTCGTGCTGATGTCTGCAGGCCCGGAGTCTCTCTATATCTATTTTAGTTTGTTATCTTTGTACCGAAAAAAACTATTTTATGCTTCATTCGAACCTTGTATTTAGTATTCTCTAGACGTTCGTGAGTATTATGACATCAATCCTGGGTAGAGGATTTTGTTTCCGTTTATTATATTTGAGACTTCGGCTTTATTATTAAATGCTTCATTATTTTTAATATTGTCGATGTTCACTAAAAGAGGTAATTGATAATTGGCTTGCCTAGCTTCTATTGGTAGGCGCCATCACAACTCCCGAGGGTGAAAAATCCAGGTCGTGACACTTAAAATACTTTTTTATATATGAATTTTGTTTCAAACAATATATATTATATAATTAATTTACTCCTTTTACTTCGACAAAGTTCACATAAATTCAAACACATACTTTGTAACTATTGAAAAACGTCTATCCCAACCTCACCTCAACCACCAATCGGCCAACCTAAATAGAAATATTATTAATGGAGCTTTCTTTTTATATTATAAATAGAGTATTTTTTTTTCATTTCAACAAATTGGTAGTTTTCTTTTCATGATATAAAAAAAGTAATTTTTTTTTTAATTTTAACAAAAAATAATAGTTTCTTTTCATGATGTAACAAATGGTATTTTCTTTCATTTCAACGATAATAGTTTTTTTTATGATGTAATTTTGTTTTTCATTTCAACAAAAAATTGGTATTTGTTTTTTCCATGATGTACAACAATAACAACTCAGTATAGTCCCATAAGTGGGGTCTGGGGAGGGTAGTGTGTGCGCAAACCTTACTTCTATCACAATCAGGATAGAAAGGCTATTTTCGATAGACCCTCCGCTCAAGAAGACGAAAAGAGGAAAAAGATATAATATATCAGTACCAACAATAAAAAAACCATAAAAATAATAATGACATCACAAGAACCAGTGAATAAATGAAAAGAAGAAACAATAACCAGTAAATAAGGCCCTAAACTATGAAAATAGAAAAATAGTGAAAATGCAACACTAACCACTAGCAGTCTAAGACTAAATCCTATTAGCCTAGCCTCACGCTGGTAGACTAAATCAACTCAATTACCTCCTAATCTGCAACCTTAATGCTCGACCTTCACAGGTTCCTGTTGAGTGCCATGTCCTCGGAGATCTGAAGTCTCGCCATATCCCGCCTGATCACTTCTCCCTAATACTTCTTAGGCCGCCTTTTGTCTTTTCTCAAACCCACCAATGCTAAACGCCTGCACCTCCTTACCGGGGCATCCAAGTTCATCTTCTAAACGTGCCCGCACCATTTGAACCTCGCTTCCCGCATCTTGTCATCAATAGCTAGGAGCCACGCCGACCTTCTCCTGAAAATCTTCATTCCTAATCTTATCCATCCTAGTGTGGATGCACATCCACCTCAACATCCTTATTTCTGCTACCCTCATCTTCTGAGTATGTGAGTTCTTAACTAGCCAACACTCTGTCCGATACATCATGGCCGGCCTAACCACCGCTATATAAAACTTACCTTTAAGTAGCGGAGACACTTTTTTTGTCACACAAGACTCTAGATGCTGACCTCCATTTCATCCACCCACCCCTATAAAGTGTGTGACATCCTCGTTGATCTCCCTATCCCCCTGGATAATCGACCCAAGCTACTTGAAACTGCCTTTCTTGGAAATGACCTGCAATCCAAGCCTGACGCCCATGCTCGCTTCCCTCGTCCTGGCACTAAACTTGCCCTCGAGATACTCTGTCTATGTCCTGCTCAACTTGAAACCCTGAGACTAAAGTGCTTGTCTCCAAACCTCTAGCCTGTCGTTAACGCCACTCCGCATCTCGTCAATCAGAATAATACCATCAGCGAATAACATACACCATGGCATTTCTCCTTGAACATAGTATGTCAATGCGTCCATCACCAAAGCAAACAAGAAAGGGCTGAGTGCATATCCTTGGTGTAACCACATAACAACTGAAAAATGCTCAGAGTCACCTCCCACTATCCTAACCCAAGGTTTAGCATATCATACATGTCCTTAATCGCCTTAATGTAAGCAACCGCCACACCTTTAGCCTATAGGCATATCTAAAGAACTTCTCTAGGAACCTTGTCATGTGCTTTCTCCAGTTTTGCCTCCTTCCTAGCTACCTTATACCACTCTCTGTTCGCACTACTCTCTACCTCGCATGTGCTTTCAACTAACTTCAGGTACGCGTCCTTCTTCGCTTCCACTTTACCTTGGACCACTTCATCCACCACCAGTCATCGTTGTGCCCGCCAGCGTAACCCTTTGAGACTCCCAACACCTATCTCGATGCCTTCCGTATATAATAAGCCGTCGTCGACCACATAACGCTCGCGTCCCTACTGCTCCTCTAGGCTTCCACAGCCGATAACCTCATTTTCAACACCTAAGCTTTATCCTTAGTCAAGGCTCCCCACCTGATCCTCGGTCGACCTCGTGTGGTCCTCTTCTTCTTTTTCATCATAATACCAATGTTCATCGCCAATAGGTTATGTTGCATCGCGAGGGTCTCACCCGGATTAACCTTGCAATCCTTACACAATCCTCTATCACACTTCTTATAGATAAGATAGTCAATCTGAGTCTTCGCCGCCATACTCTAAGAAGCACCAAATGCTCCTCCCTCTTTTCTTTTCATGATGTAGAAAAATTATTTTCTTTTATTTCAACAAAATAAGTACTTTACTTTCATATTGTAGAAAGAATGCTTTCTTTTTGAACCAAAAATAGAGTATTTTCTTTTTAGTTATGGAGCACAAATTTCAACGTTATTTTTGCGTAATGCAGCATATTAGTTCCTTTGCATTTGTGTGAAATTTTAGAAAAATAATTAAATTCTTGAAGAAAAATAGAGTTCTGAAAACGTTGAGTATTTGGAGGAAAGAGGGAGGAAGGAGAGGAGAGCACTTGAAACATGGGGACTTGGAGAAAAGGGGTGAGTGAGGATAGTAACATAAAAATATATTTTCTATTCTCTAACCAAACGTTAAAAAATTATTTTCCAGGAAAAAAAAAATCACTAACTAACCAAACAATAAAAAATAAGTCATAATCACTCATTTTTCATCGTACCAAACTCTCTTTGTGGAGAATACTTTTCTTTGCATTATTTCACAAGTTTAGGATTTTTATGGTAAGCAATTAATAGCCAGATCACAACTTTGAGCGACTTATGAGGGTCTTTTTAGCCTTCTTAAACAACATATTTGCTGAAGCATAGTTAAATAATTGAAAATTTATGCTTTATCTAATAGCCAGATTAATCTTTTAAATTATTTGATCACGATTTAGCAAGATATCGAGCCAGACGACCGAGGTACTAGATTTAATCTCACCACCATCCATTATAAGATATATAATCCTACGTAATCGGCCTAAGAAAAAGAATCAAGTCTGCATATGAAAATTATATTAAAAACATATCATGTAACTAATAGTTTTATCATTATTTTTTGGTTATTAGTTCCTATTCTTAATTGTCCATATATTCTTCGTGAAACACTTTCTGATTTTATCGTTTTGTCGGTTATATTTAAAAATTTAGGGGTTGGCCCCATATCTACGTTGTGCATGAGTAAGCCTAGTATGATATAGGTAGCTTAATTGGACACATCTCCTAGGAGTCTACTGATTCTTCACTCTGTCCTTTTTGATGCATTAATTATAAATTCAATTATTTGGTAAATCACACTGCATTCAGAAATCAGAAATGGGGCAAAATATAAAATTAACTGTTCAACCGAAACTAATTGCATTCGTTAGAGGAAAGTATTATATATATATATATATATATATATATATATATATATATATATATATATATATATATATATATATATATATATATATATATAGAGTATTATTCTTTAAAGAGTGGGTAAAACCATAATGTTTGGCTAAAAAGTTATCATACACTTTATGAATACAAAACAATACATATAGGTTATGGGCAAATAATAGCAAATCGTAATAACCCATGAACAAATTGAAAAAAATGATAATAAATACTCGAGATTAAGAGAAGAAGCATTAATAATTTTTATTGATAATATAGTTTGGTCTGCCTCTCCATGAAGAGGTTTAGAGCCTTACAATGGAGTTTTATCTTCCCTCAAGATGGGTGCCTTTTTCTCTTCTCTCTCTCTTTCTCCCTTTTTTCAGAATACCGGTGTCCCCGAAGTCCCTTTCTAGGGTTTATTCTTCTAGTATTTATAGGTGTGAGCTCTGTGAGCTAGCAGTAAGTGGCCGTGACCACGCTAAGATTTCGTCCCCATGGGGAGGTGCACAGGCCATGCCTTTGTGGATCCCAATGAATAAGAGTCAAATAATGTTATAAATAAGTGGTCATGCCACTTATTAATTATGGATTAGCTTAAGGCAAGATCAACTTCGTTAATTATCGTGGGGTAGGATTCTAACCTATACAGTTAGTCCCTCCGCTTATCGAGGTCGTGCTTCGACCGAGCTCGATGGGCGGACTTCATCGATTGTGATCTGAAAAACTCGAATAAGGGGGTCGACTGTTGCTTTGGTCGAGACCGAGTTCTTTTTGGTGACGGCCCGAACCTTATAGAATGTCGGCGCCATCTTATCAAATTACCAAGTCGTCGTATAATCAAGACAGAGCGCCTCTTCTCGGCGAAGTTATATGACGTTTTAACACAATCCGAGCAAGACCGAACTTCATTATGTTCTGGTCCTCGCATTGATTTAGAATCATAATCGTTGACAATGGGGGATGGACCGCATGCGATGCGGCCGAGGGGAATAAGTATGCACCGGATACGTATTTGGTAACGTCCAGAATTTTGAAGGCATACGAAACATTCTTTCAGCGTTTGTAGGTCGTTACGATTATTCCGACGGCGAGACGTTGGCGGATGGTTGAGAAATTGCTTCGTGGAGCTTATCATAATAACGCATGCTTCGGCAGAATCGAACCATTTTACGATTGGTCATGCAATTAATAATGGCTATTGGGTTTCGCGAAAGCCATTTATGTTGCCTATAAAGGTGGGTTGAGGCATTCATTCCTCATATCTTCATTCTTTATCTGAGAGTGATTCTGAAGAAACTTTTTCATTATGCTAATTCATCTTCTCCATTCTTTCCTTGATTGTTATAACCTTTGTCTTGCCCACTGAATTCTATCCATTTCTCGTTAGTAGATCAACAATGGCAGGTAGATTTTCCCACGATGTTCTTCCGATGGATTTTCCGATTGATTCTCCGGTAGTTGAAGGGCCACCTCCAGTAATGGGAGGTGCAGAATAGATAGAGACCAAAGAAGTTTTGTCGGTTGACGAAGTAGTTCCTCAAACCGGAGGCCCGGTGATTGATTTCACCATCGACGGTGGGAAAGACTCGGTGGATGAAGCCCCAGTAATGGGGGAAATTGGAATGGCCCAATTACGGGAACTAGAGGTCATCCCCACCCATGCAGATATCGTTCTCGCTAGAAGCGAGGAGAGGGTCCACACCGACCGCATGGTATACTGCATCTTTTATGCCTATCCCTTCAGGTTGGTGTTTACGATTCCGCTTCCAAATCTGATGGTGGATTTCTGTCGTTACTACGGGTGTTACCGGGTCATGTCACTCATTCTCTTTACAAACTATTAGCGATTTTTATCAAGTATGGGGAACTGACCGGTAGGATGGTCACGCTGTAGCACGTGCTCAGCCTCTACGCTCCCCAGAGAGTCCATGGTACCAAGATTCTGGCATGCCCTCGTGGATCGAGGGGGCAGACTGTGACACTGGACGATGAAGTCGACCCCCGTCCTTTTGAGCATTTCTTTTACATTAGGACTGAGCATTTAGTGGCGTGCCCTACTGGGTTCCCAGAGGCTTGGAATTATGCACGTAAGTTCCTTTATCGTTGTATTCTTTTTTCATTTTTTCCTCTTTTTATGTCTCGCATTCGTGGGTGCTAACTCATGTCAATTTTGTAGCCAAAAAGTTATCGCCGGCTCCGTTAGCTGGTATACACGGGTGGGTTGAGGCCGTTCTCCCTCATACCGAGGGGGTAAGCACGTGAGCGTCTTTTTGGGAGAGGCATGGCCGCAGGCCTGCTATAGGTGAGAAGTTGACTTCTTCCTTTGTTCTGCTTTGATTCGATTTTATTTACCAACTTTACTTTTCTGTGACAGGGAGGGCACGTCATGGCAGGGCTCCTCAGTTGGCCTTCAGGCGACGAGGTGCAGTTGCTCAGCTTATTGTAGCACCAGTAGCGCGCCGTATACCGAGGGCGGCTTCAGTTGAATCTTCAGCGGTTCCTTCCCCACTACGGTCCGCACTTCAGGATGTGGGGTCATCAGGGATTGTGTGCCCTAGAGCGGAGTCGCCCTCAGATGGGGAGGAGGAGGAGAGGCCGCTAATTAGACGCAAGGTCGTGTTCACGCTGGCTCCTCCTATGGTAATTAACTTGGACTCCCCTCTAGCGGATGCAGAAGAGAGTGCGGCCGCGACGCCCGCCCTTTAGAGCAAACAAGTATTGGGGGTTGCACTGGCTGACTTTGGACATAATGATACCGTCACTTTGGCGACTCAGTTAGTGACTCCCGTCGCCGAGATAAGGGGTAGTTCCTCAGCGGCTGCTGAGGTTGGTGAGCCAAGCGTTCCATTGGCGGTTATGGTGGGTGACTCTGCCTTACCAGTGGTAGGAGGAGGAAGAGATGCTGCGGGAGAAGAGTATGAGTCCGAATCTAATTTGGACCCCGAGAACGTCCACATGTTCCGGGAAAGCTTTACAAATTTGGCTGTGCGCGCAGAAGGAAGGTCTCCCCTCATCGAGGTCCTAACAGATTTAAACTTGTTGCTCCAAGGCTTGAGTTTGGTGCTGCAGTTTGGGCTGCTATGCTCAGAAGCCGAGAATGCGTCGCTGAGGGACGTCACAGATATCGGGCTGATGAATGAGGTGGCCGTAATGGGCTTTAAGGTATGTACTCTGATGTTGGTTTGCTTCTTCTTTTGCCTTAGATTTATTTTTATCCTAATCGTGGCTTTTGCTTTGCAGTCTTATCTGGAGGTAGAGGGTATTCATCGAGCTAACGTCCGCTTGGCAATATTTATGTGGGTGTTAGAGAAATATCACCACTACCGGGATCAGTGCCAGGAGATGCACATGCGTTTGAGAAATTTTCCCCGTATCCATGGCCCTGGCTGAGGAATTGGCAAGACAGGAGCTTCAAATACAACAAGCACTTAGCAGAATAAGTGCCCTTGGGGAGCAGCTCCATCAAAAGGACGAGGAGCTCGAGGCAAGGAAGAGGGCCATGACCGAGTATGAATTCTAGGGCCTGGATAAGGCAGCGGAGGCCGTGGCGGCATGGAACAGGAAAGTGGCTGCATTGGAGGGCGAAGTCGCAGCCTTGAAGCGTTAGGTGAGCGATGCCTCGTCGAGGGCTAAGGCGTTGAAGGAGGCTATCCGCACGCACGAGTCCCAGTTGGGGTTGGTGAGGGCTGCTGCGGCTTTTAGGGAGGCGAACCTCGAGGAGTGGATTGGTGTTTTCAAGAAGAATGCCCAAGTTATGTCAAACGGGGTTACGACATTAGAGGAAGAGAATCAGCGTCTACCGGACCAGGCCGCTTCTTCGAGCCAGGCTTGTGAACTTTAGGTTTTTGCTGAGGCCCAACGTGATATATATAAGAATCTGTGGGAGGCCAGCATCGTGGTCGAAGCTGCTTTCAAGGGGACGCGCCAAAAGGCTCGTGAGGCCCGTATTGATAGTGGTTTTAATGCGACGATGCCAGAGAATGACGATGGCGCAAATGGTGGCGCGGATGGCACCGAATAAAAAGAAACATTTTTCTTGTCTTGTTTGCCGCTTGACGTTTGTTTTTTTTTTCTCCCCCTTTTTTTATTGACCGACCTTGGCCGAGTGTAAGCAGGGATGACCAGCAATTAACCTTGTAAATAAATGAAATCTTTTTTCCGTTATTTTCCTTGTACTTCGCTCTTTTTTCCTTTGAATTTTTCTTTGCATGCGTTTGTGGGAGCGATTTGCCTTTGAGTTTGGCTTTGGTAGGTGTGTTGGTTTTATGTTGACGCCTTTTCTTCTTTGACTCAGGATTAACGTGTCAGAACTATCGTTTGGCGACAACAGCACTTAGCCTTAGTCATAGTTCGAGCGCGGTCGAACTACTGGCCATGATGACAAAAACATGACCTTGTGGTTCAATCGTGGCCGAATTTTCGTGCCCCTAATCGTAATTTGAGTTAGTTGTACTTACTTGAATGGCGAGGGTGCCTGACCCGTGTCTTGATTCGTTGGCGGTTGAGTTTTGTTGAGCTCAATGGTGAAGGAGCTTGATCTGAGTCCTGGTTCATCCATAGTTGCACTTGTTGGCGAAGACGCATAGCCTGAGTCTTGATTCAACTGTTGTTGGACTTTTTCAATTTTGACGGCGAATGCGCAAAACCTGAGTCTCGGTTCAACCATATTTGAACTTGTTGGTGAAGACGCATATCCTGGGTCTTGGTTCAACCGTAGTTGAACTTGTTGGCTAAGGCACATAGCCTGAGTCCTAGTTCAACTGTTGTTGAACTTTGTCAATTTTGACGGCGAAGGCGCATAGCCTAAGTCTTGGTTCAATCGTAGTTGAACTTGTTGGCGAAGGCGCATAGCCTGAGTCTTAGTTCAATCCGTAGTTGAACTTTGTCAATTTTGATGGTAAAGGCGCATAGCCTGAGTCTCGGTTGAACCGTAGTTGATCTTGTTGGCGAAGGCGCATAGCCTGAGTCTTGATTCAACTTTTATTGAACTTTATCAATTTTAATGGCGAAGGCACATAGCCTGAGTCTTGGTTCAACCGTAGTTGAATTTGTTGGCGAAGGCGCATAGCCTGAGTCCCAGTTCAACTTCTGTTTAACTTTGCCAATTTTGACGGTGAAGGCGCATAGCCTGAGTCTTGGTTGAACCGTAGTTGAACTTGCTGGCGAAGGCGCATAGCCTGAGTCCCAGTTCAACTATTGTTGAACTTTCCCAATTTTAACGGTGAAGGCGCACAGCCCGAGTCTTGGTTCAACCGTAGTTAAACTTGCTGGCGAAGGCGTATAGCTTGAGTCCCAGTTCAACTATTGTTGAACTTTGCCAATTTTGACGGTGAAGGCGCATAGCCTCAGTCTTGGTTCAACCGTAGTTGAACTTTGTCAATTTTGATGGCGAAGGCGCATAGCCTGAGTCTCGGTTCAATCGTAGTTGAACTTGTTGGCGAAGGCACGTAGCCTGAATCTTGATTCAACTATTGTTGAACTTTGTCAATTTTGACGGCGAAGGCGCATAGCCTGAGTCTTGGTTCAACCAAAGTTGAACTTGCTGGCGAAGGCGCATAGCCTGAGTCCCAGTTCAACTGTTGTTGAACTTTGCCAATTTTGTTGGCGACGGCGCATAGCCTGAGTCTTGGTTCAACCATAGTTGAACTTGCTGGCGAAGGCGCATAGCCTGAGTCCCGGTTCAATCGTAGTTGAACTTGTTGGAAAAGGCGCATAGCCTGAGTATTGGTTCAATCGTACTCGAACTTTGTCAATTTTGACGGCGAAGGCGCATAGCCTGAGTCTTGGTTCAACCATAGTTGAACTTGTTGGCGAAGGCACATAGCCTGAGTATTAATTCAACAGTTGTTGAACTTTGTCAATTTTGACAGCGAAGGCACATAGCCTGAATCTTCACATTGTGGGTATCGAGTGCCGAGGCTCGGTTTTGATTTGAGAGTTTGAGCAGTGTACGCGTTATTTTCACGATCGGGGCATGTAGGTTTTCTCGAGGTGGTGCTTGGCTCAAGGTATATCAACGTCAAATTTCGGGCGGATCCGATATCTAGGATACGGGGATGTCTCGCGGGGATTCTCCCTTAAGGGAGGGACTTCTTCTTGTTCGTACTAACGGAGATGAGAAAGAGAGAACTTGGATCTTTATTTGAGATCTTCGAGTTCTTCTTGTTGGAGGTGCCATTTTGGGCTTGTTCGAGCGAGGTTGTTCTTCTTTTTTGGCGTTTCTTTCGTTTTGGTCCAGTGAAGTACTACGCGATTTTTCTAGGAAATCCCCACAGACGGTGCCAAATTATTTGGCTCAAAAGTTATCATACACTTTATGAATACAAAACAATACATATAAGTTATGGGCAAATCATAGCAAATCATAATAACCCATGAACCAATTGAAAGAAATGATATTAAATACTCGAGATTAGGAGAAGAAGCATTAACAACTTTTATTGATAACTAGCTTTAGAGTACACGCGTTGACCGTGTACCCCGATAATGAAGATATATCGTTTTAAAATCAACATAAATTATATTCGAAATATATGTTAAGAATAGAATTCTATTTGGAGTGAATGTCTATCTTGTGGAGAGTTTTACTTTGTGACTAAGTCATTTTTCTCCTATAAATAGAGGGGTCTTACCCCATTGTAAATCATCCCAAAATTCAATAAGAATTCCCTCTCTCTCTCTCTCTCTTTCTCTGCAATATTGTTCTTGTTCTTTTATTATTTTATAACAAGTTATCAGCACGAGACTCTACCATCTCAAGAAGCTCTTTGAGAAGATTAAGGTAATTTTTCTCATCTTTTTTAATTATGATTGACATTTTGAAAAGAAAGTTTGTTGCCCTTGAAATTTCGGGCAAGAACTATATGACATGGGTGTTGGATGCTGAAATTCACTTAGATGCAATGGGTCTTGAAGACTCCATTAAAGACAGAAATAAAGCATCCATCCAAGACTGTGCTAAGGCCTTGATTTTCTTGCGCCATCACCTTGATGAAGGGTTGGAAATTGAATATCTCACAGTTAAAGATCCACTTATTTTGTGGAATGGCTTAAAGAAAAGATATGACAACTTAAAGTTGGTCACCCTTCCACAAGCACGATATGATTGGGCTCATCTGAGGCTCCAAGACATTAAGTTTGTTTTTTAATATAATTCTGCGATGTTAAGAATTACTTCTAAATTGAAACTCTGTGAAGATACTATCAGTGATTATGATATGCTTGAAAAAATATTTACAACGTTTCATGCCTCCAATATGGTTCTGCAACAACAGTACAGAGAGAAAGGTTTCAAGAAGTACTCTGAACTGATTTCTCTTCTTCTTGTGGCTGAGCGAAATAATGACTTGCTCATGAGAAATTATGAAAATTGACCCACTGAGTCTACACTTGGCCTGAAGTGGATGAGGTATATTCCCATTATGCTAAGCGTGAAAAAGGCCGTGACTCTATTCGCAGTCATGATCGTGATCATAGTCGTGGCTGTGACTCTATCCGTAGTCGTGATCGTGATCATGGATGTAGCCGTGACTGTAGACAAAGAAGAAACTTTTCTGGTGTTAATCATCCCCTAAAGAGAAATAACCACCAAAAGTGGAAAGGGAAAGATGAGAAGCCAAAAGCAAATGGTTCAGAAACTGAAAGCTATCATTGCGGTGGAAAATGGCATGGAGAAAATATTTGTCGTGTACCAAGACATTTGGTTGAGCTTTATCAAGCATCTCTAAAGAATAAAGGCCCTGAAGCCAATTTTGTCTCTAACAATGATTTTGACATCACCTACTTGGATGTGGCAGACTTCTTTGAGTGCCCTGATGAAAAAATAGACCACTTGATCGGTGATGGATCCGTGGTTAAAGACGATTGAGTAGTTTACTTTTTATTTATCTATTATTCTTAATAGCAAGTGAATAAACATCATATAACCATAATTCTTTACATGAGTAGTAGTCATTAATAATATTTATTTAATAAAATATATTAGTTTTTCTGGCATGTTTCTACTTATATTAAGAAGACCAAAATCCCTTATCATGCGCTCAATAATATACTCTGGTACATTTATGTAATGTTATAATTAACATATCAATGTTGTATTAGATATTACTATATAAGTATTGCGTGTATACATATAATGTTACTGTTACTGTACATATGTCAGTAATGTTGCCAATAATATGTGCAAAGCAAAAATCATTGTAATATGGTGCAATTGATCAATATATTTTATGTTTTATTACATAGGTGCACATTTCATATGTGTCTTATCATTATATATCACATTATAAATTATTTATTTACTTACAATTATGCACTTCACAGTTCTCAAGTATTTACAAGAAGTTTATTTTGATTGAGCACCAAATTAAATATGACACAATGTACATTTTATGTGACATGTCAAGTAAATATTTCTCTAACTATATGGTCAATACGCATAATTACTATTCATATGTTGAATCATAGACTTAACTTTGTTTCATATTTTTTTCTCTAAAAATACTAATATATATTCGTATATTTCTTTTGTATGTCAAATCATGGGAAGCAAATATGATATCTCACGAAACAAACTTGGATTAAAGTTCAATTATAAAAATAGTTGCTTAATTGATTCATATACAACACATACAATATTCAAAGAGAAGAAATATTTCTCTCATTTAAGTATGTGTTACTACAATTTTTGGTAGTAGTAAATTAATTGAAGGCTCTGGAAGAGCTACTATAACTCTGCCTAAGGGAACAATACTTATCATAGAGAATGCAATGTTCTCCTCCAAGTCAAAGAGGAACTTGTTGAGTTTTAAAAATACCCGTCGAAATGGATATCATATTGAGACAATAGATGAGAATAATCTTGAATATCTCATCATTACCGAAAATGTCTCTGGCCAGAAAAGGGCTATTGAGAAGTTTTCATCTTTGTCTTGTGGCCTGTATTGGACAAGAATTAGTGCAATTGAGGCACATTCTATTGTAAACCAAAAGGTTACCGATTCCAATACTTTTGTACTTTGGCATGATCGATTGAAACACCCTGGATCAATTATGATGAGACGAATTATAGAAAACTCAAATGGGCATCCATTAAAGATGTCACGACCCCAATCTCGGTCGTGATGGCGCCCAACACAACTACTAGGCAAGCCCGGCCATTTCCACTCTCATCCTGAGCATGAAGCTCAACTCGATTACTTGAATAATATTATCAACAATAAAGTTAGGATAATAACTAATAGATAGAAGCTAAACTGAATAATTTCCCAAAGACATGGGGTCACGAGTCTAGAGCCTCTAAACAAAACTGGATAACAATATCTGACGAAATACTCAAGTCTGAAAGTATATGTACAAATAAGCTTGAATAAGAAGAGTAGCCAGGTCCTGCGAACGTCAAACAGCTACCTCTACAACTCTGATAACTCTGGAAACAAGACTGCTCAGCTAAACCTCCGGCGTACCTGAATCTGCACATAAAGGTGCAGGGAGTAGGGGTGAGTACTAAGTACTCAATGAGTAAAAAGTATATAATAATAGCTGAAAGCAGGAAAACCACAGAATACCACAGAGCAAAGCTAAAACTACAATCCAATACCTACCACGAACTAACAACAACAGCAAATCACAAATAGCACAGGTAATTTACAAAAAAGAATGCAATGCAATGTACATGACCGCTATCGCGCGTAGCCCGATCCGTTTAGCGTCGGCGGCGCTCACTGGGGGTTTGTACAGACTCCGGAGGGGTTCATTCAGCCCAAACGCAATATTCATATCATCTGCTGCAGCATGCAGCCCGATCCATCCTCAATCCACAACATGCATATGAGTCACACAACAGTTCAATTTATTTATTTCCAGGTTTCCAATTCCTCAATAATGAAAAATACTTTAATTTTATTTAGTTTTTTCAAGAACGGGTGACTTAGCATTTCAAAATGGTGATTTCAAGTCAAGACTGAGATCAATGATTATTCAAATCAAGCTATCACATAGATATCCATCCCCTAGGGATACTACACTTCAACACAAGGCCCCAAACATGACTTATAGCCCACAAATATACTTTACACAGGGTGCGTTTCAACTGCCAATATAATATTATTCATATTCGGGATGGACCAAGTCTCAATCCCCAGTCATAACCAATCCCGCACCTGCCATGGGGTGCGAGTCACGCCCTAATAGCGTCACAATGTGCTAAGTCGAGGTTTCAAACCCTCAGACTAAAATATACACTAACTACTCACCTTTAACCGGTCGTAGACTCGTCTGCAATACCTTTTTCTTTTGTATCGACCTCCTCGCACGTCGAATATAATCAAAACCATAACGAATACATAAATATGGGTCAAAGAAACATAACCCAATCAAAATTACTCGAAAAGTACTAAAATTGACGAAGTTGGAAAAACCCGAGCCCCTGGCCCACTTCTCGAAAAATTCTGAAAATCATACCAACGGGTTCGTCGTCTCTCCATGAGTTTGTACATATAAAGTTTATCAAAATTGGAGTCCGTTTGATCACTCAAATTTTAACTTTACACTTTCTTAGGTTTCAAACCCTAACCTCCATTTTTACCCTTTAAATCCTTGGTTTTTCAGTGTTTAGTCTATATTTTTACATCATGGCAACAAAATCAAAGTCTAATAACTCTTATCTGATAAAATACCACAAATTCTCTCTTAAAAATTGCCTCAGTAGCTTCTTCCCATTCCAAAATTAGAAGAAAACTCAACCTGCTATTATAGGTTAACTGTTCACGCATTTTACTGATCCCAATGGATTCCTTGTGAAATGCTAATGAATTTAGGCTTCTGAATCACTCAATTTGACCTTATAATGAAGGAGATATGTAAGTTTTAAGATTAGCAAATAATGCATGTTTTTAATACGCCGTCAAGGGCAATTTCGTCATTAACTTAAAAATCGGGGCAACCTTAGTAAAATGGCCATAAAATCCTTATACGATGTCCAAATTCGATGATTCTTTTGGCTGCGGGTTAGTAATTACGATATGGATCTAATTCTTTATTCAAAACAGTAATCAGAGCTCATTTGTTCAATATGGTACCCCTTTATGTCCAAAGATACGATGTTGAAACATCAAATAAGAGTGTGATCGCAGCCCGAAAAACACCCAAGGCCCCCGGAACCTCAACCAAAGGCACCAACATATTCCAAAACATCATCCAAACTTGTTCCAATCATCAAAACACACCTAAAAACACTGAAATCATCAATTCACATCGGATTCAAGCCTAAGTTCTTCAAAAATTTCCGAAACACGCATTCGATCAAAAACTCAACCAAACGACATCCGAATGACCTGAAATTTTTCACACACATCAAAAATTACATATTGAAGCTACAAAATCTCTCATAACTCCATTCCGACCCTCGAATCAAAATCTTATCTATCAACCGAAATTCGCCAAAATTCAACCTTAGCCAATTCAAGCCTAAATCTACATTGGACCTCCGAATTCAATTCTGATTGTTCTCTTAAGTCATATATCATCCCCCAAAACTAGTCGAATCATCAGAAATCCATTCCGAGCTTTCTAACTCATCGATCAACATTCGGTTGACTTTTCTAAACTAACATTCCCATAAAGAGGTTTGTTGCCTCATTTCTATCCGAATTCAACCCGATTTACTTTAAATCCTCCAAACACATATTATGAAACATATGAAAGAATAAAACGGGGAAAAATGGGGCGTTAACTCTCATAACGACAGGTCGGGTCGTTACATCCTCCCCAACTTAAACAAATGCTCGTCCTCGAGCATATCGAGAGTTGTTCTAGAAGCCAACCAATAGCTGAATGATCTTACAAACCATATACCCGATAACACAATACATCCGAACTTTCACAGTCCATTTAATCCATAACCAAACCATAGAACCACGTTGCACTTTTTGAAAATCATACACAAGATCAGAAATTCACATCTGTACTCAAAGTAATCCAGAACCAGCTGTAATAACTCATACTTGCACCCTCAGGTGAAAACATATGATATACCACCTAAACCAAACACTTGGAACCATAACTTCTATTTACAGCAGTTGTCCCCAGCATCCCATTACTGACAGAGAACCTATTATTAGCTAAAACCTTATTCCAACACTTTCATATGCCGCCAATGATGAATGAAACATGCTATAAATCATAATCATCTCTTAGACCACCCATTCCTGAAACCACTTCCCTTGACTGATATCACAGCAGATTTCTAGGTCAAACCTCGATATCATCTTCCTAACAAGCTGAGATCAAATTTGTCTGTATTCATTAATAAACCCAATGATCACCTTGAATCCAACACCACTCTGATAATATGTTACTTCAGTACAAGCCTAAACCATATCTTGCATAATACACTCACCAGCAAGAAACGATCTGAACACACTCAAATCATAACAAATGACTTGAACAAGAGAGGTGTACCTCAAGCTCATCAACGCCATTACAATACAAGGCTGAGACCCCATCTCACATCATATAAATAGAATGCATGAATCTACTCCGAAATGTCATAACTCCCGTAGCCTCGCTACAATGCGCGATCCTATCCCAACACCGTTACACCTGAAGCACATCAAGCCACTATGCTCAAGATCAACAACCATGCACATTTGATATCTGAAACTAATGCAATTCATTACACCCCCGGTGAAACAGAGAACATGCAACACACCACCCGATAGACCATAACCAATGCTCCATACACCAAGCAACACTCAATTATTCTTCCCGCTCGACTTTCTCTATGAATTCTCAATGGAACCACACCACATGTGCCCATAACTAACAAATCAAAATGTCTCACAACATCGAAAAACAACTCATAGCTTTCTTCAGATCGCTAACAAGCTCAATAACGATCGACTCAACCTATTTCTCAACAGTACCACTCAGGGCCAACCAAGCTAACTCAAGCTAAATACGTAGACATATCGGCCTGCCAACGAACTCAGTACCAAGAAGCCTGCAAGTGTTTCTTCCACTTCTATGACTCTTGCCGAAGGCACCAAATAAATATTGAAATCCACAATCTCAATCGATCACATGCCCGGCCACTCAAAACACATTTGAAAAGATCATCAATAACGGAACGGGATCAATGATAGCAACCTCTACTTTGACATCTATCATAAATGCCCAATTAAGAAAGTAATCCTTCCTAGTTGTCCGCTGGTTTTTTGAAATATAAATCATTCTGCTAAAACATATTCTAACGTACTTCACCCCTTAACCCGTGGCACTTCTGGCGTAGCCCCTAATGCAATAGTTCAAAATCACCCAACTCTACGCCAACCAGCCTGAATTCCAACATCACATCCAAAATATAACACACCAGCGAATAAAGATCCATCACCACAACATAGCCTGTACATCAAAACTCCCTATAACACACGAATCATCATACCTGATCCCAGCTTTCACCGTACGAATACATGCACCCATCAAGTATCCATTCATTCAACGAGAGATATTCTAAAATTTCCCTAATCATCTGAAGCACTCTTATCTGAACGCTTAGAAGGAATCACTATACATCCCATGCTCTACATGACATACACATGCCTTGTGCAAATTCTTACAATATTGACACAACAGATGAGATCTATATACATTCTTAGCCACTGTTGAAACAACAATTCATTAGTTCTAT
The DNA here is from genome assembly GCA_032618575.1 of Nicotiana noctiflora. Classification (NCBI taxonomy): domain Eukaryota; kingdom Viridiplantae; phylum Streptophyta; class Magnoliopsida; order Solanales; family Solanaceae; genus Nicotiana; species Nicotiana noctiflora. The sequence goes on along the minus strand of JASVEL010011740.1, from coordinate 346,572 downwards.
ATTCTTGGCAAGAACTATCACCTCATTCTGAACCAAACAATGGTCTTAGCTCTTTACTTTACTTTACTTCGGATGCTCAGATTGTGCCGGTCTCAAATTCAATGATCTTGTCTCACCCAGTACGAATTGCTCGGGCGATAAGCCACTCCAGACGTAGTTAAATGTCACTTATGATGCCCCAATATGCCAATAGGCTACCAATTCAAATGTGGTACTAAAGAAAATGAGCTCTAGAAGGAATTATCAAATCCTACGCACTAACACAGACTTTCTTTGGAAAACAGGAAACACGGCATATAAAGATGGCATATAGAAAACTATACTCGATAACAAATTGTTTCGGTGTGCAACCTGCTCCAGATAACATACCTGTGGCGGCGTGCCCCACAATCCACACATAGATCTCATATAAGGAGATGTACATCGAGCTAAATTTGCTCATTACAACATAATACCGAGTATCATTCGTACGCATGCTAAGTGCATAATAATATCTTTGAGGGACATATAGTGTTATAAGCTACAACACTCAAGCACCACTGAGGTGCGATGTACAATCTGAATTTCAAGAGCCAAGATGCTCATATAATGTCATTCCTACGCGGATTCTTACCATATAGCAATTCTCAAGCAGTCTCACAACTCACCCAATGCAATGCATCACTACACGAAATATCCGACAAAGAAACATCAACTAACTACTCCTCCACGAGGACCGCGTTACAAAAAGACACACATCTGGCATGCTATAGAGCCATTATTCACATTAAATCTATCCACCGACTTCAAGTCGATTCTGATCACACTGAACTGGCCTAATAACCTTTCAAAGGTCCATAATAACTTCCATTTTCTTCCTAGAACACAAGAACAACCATCATAATCAGAGTAATCCTCCCTAGTTTACCACCCAATATGCCACGTGCCCTCCAAGCATGAATTCCTCAATTTAACGACACTATCACAACCTTCATACTTGGTTTACATATTTGATCGGTCAAGTCACTACATGCCACACTTATATAATCTTCCAGTGGGACACACTCCCACAACCTAGTGCAACAATACTTGGGGCATACCTCCAAACCACCGATCGTACTAACTCTGAAGAGCGATAAAAAATCATTAACTAGGACACAACACCGCTCTCAGGTGATGCTGAAGACGATACTAATTTATCTTAACCATTGAAACTTCCTTCCTGCTCATCCGATCTCTTGAAATCTTGTCAAAAAATTCCTTCACTCGTGCCGTTTTCGGCTCAATTTTTGCAATCAGAACTGGTACGCCAGTATCCTTTAAGATAGAACCAACATAGCATATAATCGTGCAATCGGTTAATCAACAGCAACCTCTCCAACTTAGCTCGAAGCCATACATATCGCAACACATATACTCTATTGTTGTCGTATTACTATAGTGAGATTAAACTCGCTCTTCCATGAGCTTATTGGAAACACAAATCATCTGAAGTTTTAACTCTTCTGCAATTCTTAAATTCATTCAAGCAATAGTTAAGCCTACTCTCTAGGCGACCAGATTTTACTAAGTCCCAAATTTTTCAAAAAAAAAAAAATTGGCAGAGTTTCCTTTGTAATTGGGCCTATCCACCTGCCAGAGAATCACCAAAACCATCCTAGCAACACAGCTACAACTTAAACAAACATCATAATGTATATCAACAACATTAATCTCAATACTACCTGTATTATATTATCAAAATCGATACAGGCACATGCGTTGCACTTATTTGAATTATAACACCTATAAAATACCTTTCAATTACACATGAGATCTTCTAACATACACATAAAAATCATACCACTTAAGGACACCCCGCAGTAGATATCATGCCTTGCTTCGCCTCAATTCAGTATTTCAACATGCCTTCCCCCATCGTATAAGTTACATGGTCATGTAATTTTCCTGGGTCTGAACTCAACCCACAATGTGCTATGTACTTAGCTCCCAACTAGGGGAATTGAAAAGATTCTCCACGCACCCACATCTAGGGGCCACACATCTGCTCACGAGGGAAATCAAACACTTAATGGGCCATCTATCATCTAGCAGTCCTTTTTCGACACTTACAAGCCTCATAGACACACTACACAACACCAATATACTCATCACATAGCTAACTAGCCGACATTCCAACAATTAGGGATACTGAACCTGCTCATTATAGGTTTATTGTTCACGCGTTTTACTGCTCCCAATGAATTCCTTGTGAAATTCTAATGAATTTAGGCTTTTTAATCACTCAATTTGACCTTATAATGAAGGAGATATGTAAGTTTTAAGATTACTAAATAGTGGAAGTTTTTAATACGCCGTCAAGGGCAATTTCATCATTAACCTATAAATATGGGCAACCTTTGTAAAATGGCCATAAAATCCTTATACGATGTCCAAATTCGATGATTCTTTTTGCTACGGGTTCGTAATTACGATACGTATCTAATGCTTTATCCAAAATAGTAATCAGATCTCCTTTGTTAAATATGGTACCCCTTTATGTCCAAAGATACGACGTTGAAATATCAAATAAGAGAGTGATCATAACCCGAAACACACCCGAGGCCCCCGAGACCTCAACCAAAGGCACCAACATATTCCAAAACATCATCCAAACTTGTTCCAATCATCAAAACACACCTAAAAACACTAAAATCATCAATTCACATCGGATTCAAGCTTAAGCTCTTCAAAATCTTCTGAAACACGCATTCGATCAAAAACCCAACCAAACGACATCCGAATGACCTGAAATTTTTCACACACATCATAAATTACATATGGAAGCTACAAAAACTCTCAAAATTCCATTCCGACCATCGGATTAAAATCTCATCTATCAACCAAAATTCGCCAAAATCCAACCTTAGCCAATTCAAGTCTAAATCTACACTGGACCTCCGATTTCAATTTTGATTGCTCTCCTAAGTCATAAATCATCCCCCAAAACTAGTCGAATCATCATAAATCCATTCTGAGCTTTCTAACTCATCGGTCAACATTCGGTTGACTTTTTCAAACTAACCTTCCCATAAAGAGATTTGTTGCCTCATTTCTAACCGAATTCTACCCGATTTACTTTAAATCCTCCAAACACATATTATGAAACATATGAAAGCATAAAATGGGGAAAACCGGGGCGGTAACTCCCATAACAACGGGTCGGGTCGTTACAAAAGAATGTAAAGATTCTTTTAAATAATGAATTTTCTTGCACTTCTTGTTATCAAGGCAAGTTAATTATTAGACCATCACCAACCAAGGTTGGAATTGAGTCCCCTGTGTTTTTGGAACGTATACAAGGGGACATTTGTGGACCTATTCACCCACCTAGTGGGTTGTTTAGACATTTCATGGTCTTAATAGATGCATCTTCAAGATGGTCTCATGTGTTCCTATTGTCATCATGCAACCTCGCGTTTGCAAACTTAATGGCACAAATAATTCAATTACAGGCGCAATTCCCCGATAATCCAATTAAGTCTATTAGACTTGATAATGCTGCTGAGTTTCATCCCAATCATTTAATGTTTATTTCTTATCAATTGAGATAAAAGTGAAACATCATGCAGCTCATGTTCACACTCAAAATGGTCATGCAGAGTATTTAATTAAACGTCTGAAATTGATAGCAAGACGGTTACTCATGAAAACGAGGCTACCGACTTCTGTTTAGGGTCACGCCATTTTACATGCAACAATGCTAGTTCGTCTCAAACCGACAAATTATCATAAATATTCCCTGTTGTAATTATTTTTGGGACATGAACCTAATATATCCCATTTAAAAACTTTTGGATGCGCAGTATATGTGCATGTAGCACTGCCATATCGCACCAAAATAGGTCCGCAAAGAAGGTTAGGAATATATGTTGGGTTTTAATCGACCTCCATTATTCGCTACCTCGAACCATTAACGGAGGATTTATTTACTATATGATTTGCAGACTATCGATTCGATGCGACACTTTTTCCAAAATTAGGGGGAGAAGTTGGTGAAACCAAACGGAAAATTTTGTGGAAAAATTCATCATTATCTCATCTTGATCCACGTGCCTCTATTTGTGAAAAAGAGGTGCAAAAAATTATTCATTTGTAGAGAATAGTAAATCAAAAACCAGATGTATTTACGGATATGAAAAGGATATCAAAATCACATATCCCTATGGAGAATGTTCAAATCCGTATTGATGTCCCTATTGGACAATCTTATAGTGTCATAGCTAATGAGTCAAAAGCACGTCTGAAACGTGATAGACCATTAAGTTCCAAAGATTGAAATCCTACAAAAAGGAAAATAAATGATCAAAATGACACTACGAAAGAATATCATGAAGAAATCCACGATTTAATAAATTCTGGGATTCATGAGGAATCCACTAAGCCCGAGACTCAAGAAAATAAAGAACTATCAATAAATCCAATTATTGAGATAAATTTGAATCGAGTGGATATAGTGGTGGATTATGTCTTTGCATATAATATTGCATCCAGTATTATGCAAGAAAGTGAGGATCTTGAACTTCAATTTGTTGGAGAATGTCGACAAAGACTTGATTGGCCAAAATGGCAAGAAGCAATCCAATCAGAGTTGAATTCACTTGCAAAACGTAAAGTTTTTTGGCATGTAGTCCAAACACCTAATGGTGTTAAGCCTGTTGGCTATAAATGGGTCTTTGTACGTAAGAGAAATGAGAAAAATGAGGTACAAAGATATAAGGCGCGCCTTGTTGCACAAGGATTTTCACAAAGGCATGAAGAGACATATTCACATGTGATGGATGCTATAACGTTTCGCTATCTCATTAGTTTTGCTGTGCTTGAAAAGCTTGACATGCATTTAATGGATGTGGTTACCTCCTACCTTTATGGCTCACTTGATAATGAGATATATATGAAAATTCTCGAGGGCTTTAAAATGCCTAATACAAATAATTTAAAATCTCAGGAAATGTTTCAATCAAATTGCAGAGATCTTTGTATGGTGTAAAGCAATCAGGACGAATGTGGTATAATCGTCTTAGTGAGTATTTATTAAAGGAAGGCTATATAAATGATGTTATTTGCCCATGTGTTTTCATAAAGAAAACAGCATCGGAATTTGTTGTACTTGCTATATATGTTGATGACATAAACCTTATTGGAACTCCTACAGAACTCCAAAAGGCAATTGATTATTTAAAGAAGGAATTCGAGATGAAAGATCTCGGAAAGACAAAATTTGTCTTGGTTTACAAATTGAACATTTGGCAAATGGAATTTTTGTTTATATCTCTACCTATATAGAAAAGGTAATGAAATGGTTTTACATGGATGGAGCACATCCATTAAGTACTCCGATGGTTGTTCGATCACTTGATGTGAACAAGGATCTATTCCGAAGAGAATGAAGAACTACTTGGTCCTGAAGTACCATATCTTAGTGCAATTGGTGCACTAATGTATCTTGCCAATAATACAAGGCCCGAAATAACTTTTTCAGTTAATGTCTTAGCAAGATATAGCTCTACTCTCACAAGGAGACATTGAAATGGGATCAAACACATATTGCGGTATCTAAAAGGACTACCGATATGGGCTTATTTTATGGCAATAATTACAGTCCCGATTTTGTTGGTTATGCTGATGCTGAGTATTTATCTGACCCACACAAGGCTCGATCTCAAACAGGTTATGTGTTTACCTGTGGAGGCACTGTCATATCTTGGCGATCGACTAAAATCAATTGTGGCTACTTTATCTAATCATGCTGAGATAATTGCTATTCATGAAGCAAGCCGAGAGTGTGTGTGCTTGAGGTCTATAATACATCTTATCCGAGACAAATGTGGTGTGAAATGTAATAAGTTACCCACAATTTTTTATGAAGATAATGCAACATGCATAGCTCAATTGAAGGGAGGATTCCTAAAAGGAGATAGGACAAAGTACATTTCCCCAAAGTTATTTTTCACACATGATCTTCAAAAGAATGGTGATATTAATGTGCAACAGATTCGTTCAAGTGATAATATGGTTGATTTGTTCACAAAATCTCTATCAATGTCAACCTTCAAGAAGCTAGTGTACAAGATCGGGATGCGAAGGCTCAAGGATGTGAATTGACGCTCTCATCAGGGGGAGTTAATGCACATTGCACTCTTTTTCCCTTATAAGGTTTTGTCCCACTGAGTTTTCCTTGCAAGGTTTTTAATGAGGCAACCAAAAGGCGTTTTATTAGATATGTGTACTCTTTTTCTTTTTCTAGATTTTTTTTCTCATTGGGTTTTATTTTAGTTAAGGTTTTAATGAGGCACATTGCTTATTGAGTAGACATTCAAGGTGGAGTGTTCTATTTGGAGTGAATGTCTATCTTGTAGAGAGTTTTACTTTGTGACTAAGTCATTTTTCTTCTATAAATAGAGGGGTCTTACCCCATTGTAAATCATCCCAAAATTCAATAAGAATTCTCACTCTCTCTCTTTCTCTAGAATATTGTTCTTGTTCTTTTATTATTTTATACTATGTTTGAGGTAATTAAAAGAATTGCTTTTAAATATGTATCCATACTATCTATAAATTGCTAAATATTTGGTATTGAAGAAAAAATTATTCTGAATCAATAAAGTAAATTAAGCTACATTAAAGGAAGTTTATTTTAGAATTATTTTCCAACCGCAGTAGAATATTTATTAGTCCCTTCCTGATTAAAAATAAAGAGTCAAAATTAATAATTCGATAGATAATATAACTAATTGGTATGTAGTATATTTCATATGTTTACATTAACTTTATTGCTATCTGATAGTCTAAAATGGTAGATTATTCAAACGAAATAAAAATGAAGAGACAAAGAGTAAGAAATAAGATTTTTTCCTATCCATTTCTAAAATAAAAAAAATAAGAAAATATAAAAGAAGAGAGAGAAACGCATCCCAACTATTCAAATTACTATTTGTCCGGGCAACTACTGATCAAAAGTCTTAGTATGTGATTTAATGGTTATGTTTTTAAAATTTTAATTATTTTCTTGGTAAAATAAAAGTTTATTATATTTAAGCATCAATTTTGTAATAACTAATCTGTACAAAATCGTGAGATGCTGAATCTATTCCGAGCAAATAAATATAATTGTAGTAGAATAAAATTATAGCTGGCAACTCATGTAAGAAAAGAATTTATATAAGTAAAACTTGTCTTGATTTAATATTCTAAATATTACGAATTCTTACATAATTAATATAAGGAAAGTAACTCAAAAGTGATTTTGAAGTACAAAATATTAGAGAAATAATAATTGAAGTTTTAAAGTACGCATATTTTTCTTGGCTCTAAATGCATTACCAGTATAAAAAATTGCACGTTCTAAAATAAACATTATGTTAATCATGTTTAAGGGGGTTGATCTACTTTAGTAGTTCTCTATTAAATTTATTCTAACACATGGTCCATTTTAAAAGAAGAGTCACAGAAGTATAGTTTGATTGAAGGGTAAAATGCATATTTAACTTTACATTACATGGATACTATTATTAGTGGAATAATCTTCTATATATTTTTACATATTCTTATATAGAAGAATTTAATATAAATTTGTGACGACCCAAAGGGTCATCACCTGTTTTCCTCATCTGTTTCGCGCTTCCAAGGCCTTGAAAACCATATTTTATATTACCTCGATTTATGTACATAGTCCGGGCACGTAGCCGGAAAATTTTTGTGTTAGAATATGTGAATTCTATGGAAATTTTGAAGACTTTTGATATTAATATTGATATAGTTGACTTTGGTCAACATTTTTGGTAAACGGACCCGGACCCGAGATTGGACGGTCCCGGAAGGTTCGTAGAAAAATATGGGACTCAGGCATGTGTCCGGAGTCGAATTTCGAGGCCTAGAGCGCATTTTCTGTTAAATTGTTTTTTCGAAATTATTAAGGAAAATGGAAATGAAAATTGATTAAAAGACCATGGTATCGGGCTCGTATTTTTGTTCCGACGCCCGGTACAAGTCTTATATATTATTTAAGTACTTCCTGCAAAGTTTGACAGAAACTGAGCGTCGTTTGATGTGTTTTGAACCATGAGTTCCAAATTTGAAAGTTTATGAAGTTTAAAAGAAGAAATCGTGAATTTGAGGCTTAATTCTATGAAAACGATGTTATATTGGTGATTTGATCGCGCGAGCAAGTTCGTGGTATGTTTTTGAGGTTGTGTACATGATTGGTTTGGAGCCCGAGGGCTCGGGTGAAGATTTGATAGGCCGTGAGAGCAAATTTTGAAAATGAACACAGCTGATATTTTTCCCAGCTTGTATCTTCGCAATTGCGAAGAATTACTCGCAATTGCGAGAAGTCCCAAAATAGCCTGTGCTCGCAAATGCAAGCAAAATCTTCGCAAATTCGAAGAGGCTCAGAAACGCCCGAGGTTCGCAAATGCGAACAAACATTCGCAAATACGAGGTTGCCCTGTATTGGCCTAAATTCGCAAATGCGAAGGTGTCCAGAATTGGCCTATGTTCGCAAATGCGAACAGGGTCTTCGCAAATGCGATCCCCGCAGCCCAGGGACTGTTGCGTTCGCAATTGCGAACATATGTTCGCAATTCCCACATCCGCAGCTGTGCAATTTTATACTTAAACGATTTTAAACCCCTTTTTAACCATTCATTCAAAACCCAAAACCCCATAGGCGATTTTTCAAGAGCAATATCACTCCAAATCACTTGTAAGTCGATTTTCACTCAACTCTTTCAATTCCTAACATCATTAAACAAGTTTTCCATGAGAAATCAAAGGGCTTTATGGTTGAAATTATTGTTTTTGGGTAGAACCTAGGTTTTTCATAAATTGGGGAGTTGGACCTCGATTTGAGGTCCGATTTCGAAATAAATCATATATTTGAACTCATGGGGGAATGGGTAATGGGATTTTGGTCCGAACCCCGAGTTTCGACCACGTGAGCACGGGTGCGTTTTGGGAAATTTTGAGTAAAACTTTGAGAAAACCATTTTTATGCATCCAAACCAATTTATATAGTATTTATTAAAGTAATTGAACCAATTGTGATTAGATTCGAGCGAGTTGAAGGTTGAGTTACGAGGTAAAGTGATAGTTGAAGGTTAATTGGACTTCAAGGCTTTGAGCTAAGTGTTTGATCTATCCTAGCTTGAGGGAATAGGATTGAGTGTAATAATTTGCTAATTGCTATGTGATCGAGTGCGATGTATAGGTGTGGTGACAAGCATCTATACACCGGAGTCTAGCATGACCGTGAGTCGTTTGTTGATACATGTTGTGAGTTAACGTGGAATTTTCCTAAGTCATATTCTTGAGCCCTTGCTGGGTTGTAAAGGTTGATTATTGTTTCCCTTGCCGTAACTTGGTTATGTTGTTGATGTTGTTCCCTTCCCGGGATATTGTTATGACCGTTGTTACTCCCTTGCCGGGATGGTCTATGTTACTTGTTTCATTCTTTGACCGTTGATTGTGACTGTTACTTGGGTGAGGAAGAGTGATAATGCACGAAGGGTGATGCCGTGCCATTTTTGAATTATGTTCGCACGAAGGATCATTCCGTGCCTTGTTTTACTATTTATGAACGAAGGAATAGTCTGTGCCATTGTTACATTGAATTATGCACGAAGGATCATTTCGTGCCCTATTTATTATTTACGCACGAAGGAACATTCAGTACCGTTGTGGTTTAAATCATGCATGAAGGATCATGCCGTGCCATGAATGTGAGGATGAGAGTAAAAGAACGAAGGGTGATGCCGTTCACTTTTAATTACTTTGTTTGGTGAGGATGAGAGTAAAAGCACGAAGGGTGATGCCGTGCAACCATTCAATTTCTTGTTTGTGATAACTGTTTTTGCTACACTCTATTTTTACCTTACTGGTTTATTATGTGTTTCCGATTGTGCTCCCCCAGCAGGTTCCCTCCTTTGTTATTTGTGTTTCTCAATATCTTTGTTATTCTATGGTACATACATATATATAACTGCATAGGTTTACGTGAGTGTCTGGTCCTAGGCTTGTCACTACTTCGCCGGGATATGACAAGCACTTACTAGCACATGAGGTCGGATTGTGCTGATACTAAACTTCTGTGCGCTTTTGCACAGCTCTAGGTTTTGAGCAGGAGCAGCAGCAGTAGTACGCTAGCGAAATTATCGTACTTCCAAGACTGAGGTAGCTTGCATGTGTCCGTAGGCCCCGCGTCTCCTCTATTTGCTTTTATTATTGCTGTAGTTTCATTGTTTTGAGACAGACGGTTATTCTCTATTTCTTTTAGACCATTATGTGTAGTTATTCTTAGTAGTTCGTGAGTTTGTGACTCCACATCTTTGGTAGAGGATTTATTGTCAAATATTTCACACTATTATTCGGTTTTATTTAAAAGACTTCCGCATTTAAAGTTATTGGTAAAATTCTTGCTATTAAATATGAGAACAAGATGGTTGCATAAATATAAAGGTGGTGAGTAAATTGACTTGCCTAGCTACCATGAGTAGGTGCCATCACGATCCCGATGGTGGGGAAATCTGGGTCGTGACAAGTTGGTATTAGAGGTCTAGGTTACATAGGTCTCACAACTCACGAACAAGCTTAGTAGAGTCTGAGGGGTAGGTACGGAGACGTCTGTACTTGTCCTCCAGAGTCTATTGAGTTAGGAGAAGTCTCTCATTTGTTCGTTCTTGTCGTGCGATTTGTTCCTCAAATACTAATTGAATTTCTACTCTGTCCTATCGTAGATGGTGAGGACACACACTTCTTCATTCGCTGATCAGCAGCATGAGCCCCAGGCAGCTCCCGCAAGGGGCAGGAGCGGAGACCGTGTCGGAGGCCGTGGTAGGGGCAGAGCTTAGCCCCAGGCAGCGATTCCATAAGGTGGAGCCTCATGTTGAAATTAGTGAGGAGGTTCCAGCCCCAGCAGCTCTAGTGGGCCCAGCTCAGGTCCCAGGAGAAGTCTTATTTACCCCGGATCTTTAGGAGTCTCTGGTCCGAATAGCGGGTTTTATGGATAGTGTCGCCAGAGCAGTCTTACTACCAGTTGCACCAGCCATTTCTCACGCTGGAAGAGGGGTTCACACTCATGTTGCATGTACTCCGGAGCTAGTAGCTCCCTAGGCTCAAGCACTAGTAGTTCAACCAGCAGTGGCCACTCAGACAGGCACTACAGCTCAGGTCGGAGATGGAGCGGCCATGACTTTTGATGCTCTATGGAGACTTGATCGGTTCTCCAAGATTGTTACCACCACTTTCAGCGGTGCCCCATCAGGAGGATCCCCAGGACTTCTTATTCAGTTGCCATGAGATTCTCGGGACTATGGGAATAGTGGAATCCAACGAGGTTGGTTTTTGCACTTTCAGTCTTGCAGGATACGCCAAGACTTGGTGGAGAGATTTCTGTTTGACTCGACCAGCAGGGTCCCCGGCTTTAACATGGGACCAGTTTGCGGAGTTTTTGTTGGAGAAGTTTCTCCCTGTTACCCAACGGGAGGCACTTCGGAGGCAGTTGGGCGCCTCCAGCAGGGTTCTATGACTGTTACCTAGTATGAGACGAGGCTTGTGGATCTGGCACGTCATGCATTTGTGATACTTCCCTCAGATCGGGAGAGGGTCCGCATGTTTATAGATGGGATAAATCAGCCGATCCGACTTCAAATGGCTATGGGAGTTGGAGTGACATATCTTTTAGGAGGCGGCTAATGCAGCTCATAGGGTTGAGATGGCTCTTTCTCGGGGAGGTCGTCATGCTTCAGATAAGAGGCCTTGTCATTCTGGCAAATTTAGTGGTGCCTCATCTGGAGGCAGGGATTCTTATGATAGGGGCCAGTCTTCCAGGCCTTTTTAGTCAGCTCTCTAGGTTTCGCAAGGTGGTTCATGTGATCGTGGGCTTCTTGAGCAGTATTTAGATCAGCATCCCATCAGTGCTCAGCCTCTTTAGAGTGTTCGTAGGAGCCATACAGGTCATCAGGGTCAGCAGTCTCAGCAGCCAAAGTGTTGTTACGGTTGTGGTGACCCAGGTCATCTTGTCAGGTTTTGCCCTCGAAAAGCGGGCAACACTTAGTAGCGGGGTCCTCACCCCATGATTCAGGCCCAAGCTGACCCATAGCCTGCCCATCCAGCCAGGGGCGGGGGTAGGGATCGTAGAGGTGGAGGTCGAGATCGTAGAGGTGGAGACCATCCCGCTAGAGGTAGAGGTCAGCCGGTGGATGACCGTCCCAGAGACATAGTCCAGAGGGGTGGTGCCGATCCCCGATTTTATGCTTTACCAGCTAGGCCAGAGGCACATGCATCAGATGCTGTGATCACATGTACCATTCTTGTTTGTGACAGAGGTGCTTCAGTATTATTTGACCCCGGGTCTACATATTCATATGTGTCTTCCTACTTTGCACCATATCTGGCCGTGCCTAGCTATGCCCTGGACATTCCAGTTTATGTGTCTACACCAGTGGGTGACTCTATAGTAGTCGACCGAGTGCATCGTTCGTGCGTGGTTATATTTGAGGGTCTTGAGACCCATGTTGATTTATTACTGTTAGACATGGTGGACTTAGACGTTATATTGGGGATGGATTGTTGTCCCCGTATCATGCTATCTTAGATTGTCATGCCAAGACAGTGACCATGGCCTTGCCAGAATCACTCCGACTAGAGTAAAGAGGGACCCCAAGCCACTTCGTTCGCAACGTTATTTCATATGTTAAGGCTCGACGCATGGTCGAGAAGGGGTGTCTAGGTTATTTGGCATATGTTTGTGACTCAAGCGCGGAGATTCCTTCTATTGATTCAGACCCTATTGTGTGGGATTATTCTAAGGGTTTCCCTTCAGACCTGCCGGATATTCCACCCGACAGGGATATTGATTTCTGTATTGATCTGGCACCGGGCACTCAACCCGTCTCTATTCCACCGTGTTGCATGGCCCCGCCAGAGTTAATGAAGTTAAAAGATCAGTTGCAAGACTTACTTGAAAAGGGCTTTATCAGGCCTAGTGTTTCTCTATGGGATGCACCGGTGTTATTTGTGAAGAAAAAGGATGGTTCGATGCGGATGTGTATTGATTACCGACAATTAAACAAAGTGACGATAAAGAATAAGTATCCACTGCCGAGGATTGATGATTTGTTTGACCAGCTCCAAGGAGCGAGGGTATTTTCGAAAATAGACTTAAGGTCGGGCTACCATTAACTGAAGATTAGGGCGGCTGACATTCCTAAGACAAATTTTCGCACTCGGTATGGGCACTATGAATTCTTAGTCATGTCTTTTGGGTTGACCAATGCCCCAGCAACATTTATAGAGTTGATGAACTGAGTGTTCCGGCCTTATCTAGATATGTTCGTGATAGTGTTTATAGATGATATCCTGGTATACTCCTACAGCCAGGAAGAGCACGAGCAGCACCTCAGAGTAGTTCTTCAGACTCTGAATGATAATTAGCTATATACCAAGTTTTCAAAATGCGAGTTCTGGTTGAGTTCGGTGGCATTTCTGGGTCATATCGTGTCAGGAGAGGGTATTCAGATGGACCCAAAGAAGATTGAGACAGGCAAGAATTAGCCTCGACCAGCTTCAATGACTGAGATTTGGAGTTTCTTGGGGTTAGCAGACTACTACCATCAATTTGTAGAGGGGTTCTCTTCTATTGCAGCCCCGATGACCAGGTTGACCCAGAGGGGTGCCCAGTTCAAGTGGTCAGATGAGTGTGAGGCGAGCTTTCAGAAGCTCAAGACAACTCTGACTACGGCACCAGTGTTGATTTTGCCCACGGGTTCAGGGCCTTACACAGTTTACTGTGATGCATCTCGTACTGGACTTGGAGCGGTATTGATGCAGGATGGCAAGGTTAATGCATAAGCTTCGAGGCAGTTGAAAATCCATGAGAAGAATTATCCGGTTCATGACCTTGAGTTGGCAGCAGTTGTTCATGCCTTAAAAATTTGGAGGCAAACTCTATATGGTGTGGCGTGTGAGGTATACACGGATCACAAGAGTCTTCAGTATTTATTCAAGCAAAAAGAGTTAAATGTGCGAAAAAGGAGATGGTTAGAGTTGCTGAAAGATTATGATGTTACTATATTGTATCACCCAGGTAAGGCCAATGTGGTGGCTGATGCGTTGAGTAGAAAGTCTGCCAACATGGGTAGTCTAGCTTATATTCCGGTCAACCAGAGACCACTTGCTCTAGATGTTCAGGCCTTAGCCAATCGGTTCGTGAGATTAGACATTTCTGAGCCTAACAGGGTATTAGCCTACACGGTCGCTCATTCTTCTCTATTGGAGCGTATCCGTGAGAGGTAGTCCGATTATCCTTATTTTCGTGACCTGAGGGATACTGTGCAGCGGGGAGGTGCTATGAAGGTAACCTTAGATGATGAAGGAGTATTGAGATTGTAGGGGCGAGTTTGTGTGCCTAACATTTAGGGGATTCGAGTGTTGATCTTAGTGGAGGCCCATAGTTCGCGGTATTCATTCACCCGGGCACCGCGAAGATATATCAGGACTTACGGCAGCACTATTGGTGGCGAAGGATGAAGAAAGGCATTGTTGCGTATGTCGCTCAGTGTCTAAACTGTCAGCAGGTTAAATATGAGCACTAGAGGCCTGGTGGTGTGTTCTAGAGAATTGAAATTCGCGAGTGGAAATGGGAGCGGATGACAATGGACTTCGTTACTGGACTTCCTTTGACTCAGAGGAAATTTGATGATATTTGGGTCATTGTTGATAGGCTGACAACACTTCATTCCAGTATCAGTCTCCTACTCATCTGAGAAGTTAGCAGAGATTTACATCCGGGAGATTGTTCGCCTTCATGGGGTGCCGGTTTCTATTATCTCAGATCGGGGTACGCAGTTTACCTCGCATTTTTGGAGAGCAGTCCAGCAGGAGTTAGGCACCCAAGTTTAGTTTTGTACAACATTTCATCATCAGACGGACGGTCAGTCCGAGAGAACGATTCAAATCCTAGAGGACATGCTTCGAGCTTGTGTCATTGATTTTGGGGGCTCGGGGGACCAGTTTCTACCATTAGCAGAGTTCGCCTACAAAAATAGCTACCAGTCTAGCATTTAGATGGCTCCGTGTGAGGCGTTATATGGTAGGTGATGTCATCTCCAGCCAGATGGTTTGAGCTGGGAGAGGCTCGGTTGTTGGGTACGGACCTAGTTCAGGAGGCCTTAGATAAGGTCAAGACTATCCAGGAGAGGTTGCGTTCAGCTCTGTCCAGACAAAAGAGTTATGTAGACCGTAAGGTCCGAGATGTGGATTTCATGGTTGGTGAGTAGTTATTGCTCCAGGTGTCGCCTATGAAGGGCGTGATGAGATTCGAAAAGAAGGGCAAGCTTAGCCCTAGGTATATTGGACCATTTGAGATTCTGGATTGAGTGGGAGATGTGGCTTATAGACTTGCACTGCCACCTAGATTATCAGTCATGCATCCAGTTTTTCATGTATCTATGCTTCGGAGGTACCACGACGATCCTACACATGTGTTACACTTCAGTACCATCCAATTGGACAAGGATCTATCTTACGAGAAGGAGCCGGTGGTTATTCTAGACCGGCTGGTTCGACAGCTGAGGTCGAAGAGTTTTTCTTCCGTGCGTGTCCGGGGGAGAGGTCAGCCTCCTGAGGCATCGACCTGGGAGTCCAAGTCTCATATGCGGAGCCGTTACCCCACATTTGTTCCCCGACTCAGGTACTTCCTTCTCTTGTCCGTTCGAGGACGAACGGTTGTTTTAGAGGTGGAGGATGTGACGACCCAAAGGGTCATCACCTGTTTTCCTCATCTGTTCTGCGCTTCCAAGGCCTTTAAAAGCTTATTTTATATTGCCTCGATTTACGTGCACAGTCCGGGCACGTAGTCGGAAAATTTGTGTTAGAATATTCGAATTCTATGGAACATTTGAAGAATTTTGATATTTATATTGATATAGTTGACTTTGGTCAACATTTTTGATAAATGGACCCGGACCCGAGATCGGACGGTCTCGGAAGGTCCATAGAAAAATATGGGACTCGGGCATGTGTACGGAGTCGAATTCCGAGGCCTAGAGCCCAAGATATGAATTTTTCTGTTAAATTGTTTTTCTGAAATTATTAAGGAAAATAGATATAAAAATTGATTAAAAGACCATGGTATCCGGCTCGTATTTTGGTCCCGACGCTGGGTACAAGTCTTATATATTATTTAAGTACTTCCTGCAAAGTTTGACAGAAATTGAGCGTCATTTGACATGTTTTGAACCATGAGTTCCAAATTTGAATGTTTATGAAGTTTAAAAGAAAAAATCATGAATTTGAGGCTTAATTCTATGAAAATGATGTTATATTGGCGGTTTGGTCGCGCGAGCAAGTTCGTGGTATGTTTTAGAGGTTGTGTACATGGTTGGTTTGGAGCACGAGGGCTCGGGTGAAGATTTGACAGGCCGTGAGAGCAAATTTAGAAAATGAACACAACTGATATTTTTCCCAGCTGGTATCTTCGCAATTGCGAAGAATCACTCGCAATTGCGAGAAATCCTAAAATAGCCTGTGCTTGCAAATGCGAGCAAAATCTTCGCAAATGCGAAGGGGCTCAGAAACGCCCCAGGTTCGCAAATGTGAACAAACACTCGCAAATGGAAGGCTGCCCTATATTGGCCTAAGTTCGTGAATGTGAACAGTTTCTTCGCAAATGCGAAGGTGTCCAGATTTGGCCTATGTTCGCAAATGCGAACAGGGTCTTCGCAAATGCGATGCCTACAGCCCAGGGACTGTTGCGTTCGTTGCGAACATATGTTTGCAATTTTCATATCCGCAGTTGTGCAATTTTATACTTAAACGGTTTTAAACCTCTTTTTCACCATTCTTTCAAAACCCAAAACCCCATAGGCAATTTTCAAGAGCAATATCACTTCAAATCACTTGTAAGTCAATTTTCACTCAACTCCTTCAATTCCTAACATCATTAAACATGTTTTCCATGAGAAATCAAAGGTTTTTATGGTTGAAATTGTTGTTTTTGGTAGAACCTAGGTTTTTCATAAATTGGGGAGTTGGACCTCGATTTGAGGTCCGATTTCGAAACAAATCATATAATTGAACTCATGAGGGAATGGGTAACCGAATTTTGGTCCAAACACCGAGTTTCGACCACGTGGGCCCTGCATTATTTTGGGAAATTTTGAGTAAAACTTTGAGAAAACCATTTTTATCCATCCAAACCAATTTATATAGTATTTATTAAAGTAATTGAACCAATTGTGATTATATTCAAGCGAGTTGAAGGCTGAGTTACGAGGTAAAGCGATAGTTGAAGGTTAATTAGATTTCAAGGCTTTGAGGTAAGTATTTGATCTATCCTAGCTTGAGAGAATAGGATTGAGTGTAATAATTTTCTAATTGCTATGTGATCGAGTGCGGTGTATAGGCGTGGTGACGAGCATCTATACACCGGAGTCTAGCATGACCATGAGTCGTTTGTTGATACATGTTGTGAGTTAACGTGGAATTTTCCTAAGTCATATTCTTGAGCCCTTGTCGGGTTGTGAAGGTTGATTATTGTTTCCCTTACCGGAACTTGGTTATGTTGTTGATGTTGTTCCCTTGCCGGGATATTGTTATGAACGTTGTTACTCCCTTGCCGGGACGGTATATGTTACTTGTTTCATTCTTTTGCCCATTGACTGTGATTGTTTTTTGGGTGAGGAAGAGTGATAATGCACGAAGGGTGATGCTGTGCCATTTTTGAGTTATGTTCGCACGAAGGATCATTTCGTGCCTTGTTTTTCTATTTATGCACGAATGAACATTCCGTGCCGTTGTTACATTGAATTATGCACGAAGGATCCTTCCGTGCCCTGTTTATTATTTACGCGTGAAGGAACATTCCATACCGTTGTTGTTTAAATCATGCACGAAAGATCATATCGTGCCATAAATGTGAGGATGAGAGTAAAAGCACGAAGGGTGATACCGTGCATTTTTAATTGCTTGTTTGGTGAGGATGAGAGTAAAAGCACGAAGGGTGATACCGTGCAACCATTCAATTTCTTGTTTGTTGTGATAACTGTTTTTGCTACACTCTGTTTTTACCTTACTGATTTATTATGTGTTTCTGATTGTGCTCCCCCAGCAGGTTCCCTCCTTTGTTATTTGTGTTTCTCAATATATCTGTTATTCTGTAGTACATACATATATAGAACTGCACATGTTTATGTGAGTGTCTGGTCCTAGTTTTGTCACTATTTCGCCGCGATAGGCCAGACACTTACCAGCACATGTGGTCGGATTGTGCTGATACTACACTTCTGTGCGTTTTTGCATAGGTCCAAGTTTTGAGTAGGAGTAGCAGCAGTATTACGCTAGCGGGATTATCGTACTTCCGAGACTGAGGTAGCTTGCAGGTGTCCGCAGGCCCGGCGTCTCCTCTATTTACTTTTATTATTGCTGTAGTCTCATTGTTTCGAGACAGATAATTATTATTTATTTCTTTCGGACCATTATGTGTAGTTATTCTTAGTAGTTCGTGAGATTGTGACTCCACATCTTGGGTAGAGGATTTATTGTCGAATATTTCACACTATTATTCGGTTTTATTTAAAAGACTTCCGCATTTAAAGTTATTGGTAAAATTCTTGCTATTAAATATGAGAACATGATGGTTGCATAAATATAAAGGTGGTGAGTAAATTGGCCTAGCTACCACGAGTAGGCGCCATCACGATCCCGATGGTGGGAGAATCCGGGTCGTGACAAAATTAGAACGTATAAAAGTTTTAAAAGAATTTGACCACTTCCATTTATTCTCTCCTTTATTTATTTTATTTAGTATTTATGTATAACTTACATGTAAAATTTATATAAGGTAAAATATTAATGATTTTAAAGTTCGAAATATCCAGATTTTTAATACAGTTCAAATAAGGAAAAAATTTATTATACAAACCCCTAAATGCTAGGGAATTAATTAAATAATTATTTTTAAATATTATAAATATAATCAAATTATTATATTATCCTGTGCAAGCTTTTTTCTTAAAGGATAAAAAAGGCGAACGACATTTCGCTAAGGGTCTTCGTGCTTTTAATATAGTACTAGTCTTAGAGTACGCGTTTTGCGCGTGTACACTATCTTAATAAGTATTAATTTTTTTTTAAAATTCATATAAATATTATTATAAATATTATGTTTGAGTTATGTAATAAAGTTAAAAGAAGAACAGGTAAAATCATAAAAAGGATGATTAATGTCGACCTATTTAATTTACTCAATAAAGAAAGAAGCTCTACCTCATGAAAGTACTTAAAATCTTAAATATTAGTTCTACTAAAAATAGATTATTAATTATAATTACGATTTCTATTCAACGTGAATGTCACTTATGAAGGATCAAAGTTGATCAAAATTTCATGTTAATATTTCATATTTATATGATATATTATGTCAATAGATTGATAGATTAGACTCGTCTATCGAAAAAAATTTAGCGCGAATATCGATCCTTAAACTATATTCCATCAAAACTATGGTGAAAAATATTTAATTAGTTGGATTCAAAATTTTAAATATTACATAAAAATTTAAATGTAAATATAATTTATTAACATAGAATTATTTGTGGAATGAATAGTTTAGTTTTAAAAAGCTACAAAAGTGAAGATGTCGACCAACTTCAACTTTGTAATAACTATATTTTTAGATTGTTAGGTACCTTAAATATTTTATTTTTAGTTAGGTTTATTTTTAGATCATATACTTTCAGATTAATTAACTTTCAAAATTAATATTTTCAAAAATAATTATGTAGGTAACTTTCAAAATTACTTCTTTGAAACTACACTAATAAATACTTTCAAATCTAAAGACCTCGTTTCCAATCAATAATGTTTTTT
This sequence comes from Nicotiana noctiflora, assembly GCA_032618575.1. Lineage (NCBI taxonomy): Eukaryota > Viridiplantae > Streptophyta > Magnoliopsida > Solanales > Solanaceae > Nicotiana > Nicotiana noctiflora. The sequence goes on along the minus strand of JASVEL010011740.1, from coordinate 326,688 downwards.
GGCTTAGTTTGTTCTTTTAAACTTTATAAATGTTTAGGTAAACATACTCATAATTATAATAAAAATAAATTATACGTCTACCTAGCGTGAGAGGGTTCATATTTTTGGAATTAAAGATTAATTATTTTGACCAATTCAAGTAAGAAATGTATAAGGCATAAAGATTCTGTATAATTTAATCATACTTCAATTGTAAAATTTATATATGGTAAAATTTTATTGATTTTAAAATCCTAATTATAAGGACTTATTACTTGATTCAAATAAGGAAAGATTTAATAAGTAATAAATTTTGTTTAATTTAAAGTCCTAAATATTAGCTAGCAAAAAAATTAAATGACTATTTTGTCAGGTGTGAATACTATTTTAAAAGGGTAAAAAAGGCGAACGACATTTCGCTAAGGCCCTTCGTGCTTTTAATATTATATAGATAGATATTGGTTTGGTGTGCCTCTACATGAAGAGGTTCAGAGCCTTACAATGGAGTTTTATCTTCCCCTAAGATTGATGCATTTTTCTCTTCTCTCTCTTTCTCCCTTTTTGCAGGATAGTGGTATCCCTGAAGTCCCTTTCTAGGGTTTATTCTTCTAGTATTTATAGTTGTGAGCTCCGTGAGCTTACAGTAAGTGGCAGTGACCATGCTGAGATTTTATCCCCATGGGAAGGTGGATAGGCTATGCCTTTGTGGATCCCAATGAATAAGAGTCGAATAATGTTATAAATAAGTGGTCATACCACTTATTAATTATGAATTAGCTTAAGGTAAGATCAACTTCGTTAATTATCGTGGGGTCGGATTCTGACCCATACACATATATTTTTCAAATATTTTGCTACTTGAGCAACCCGGCTAATTTTATTGTAGATTCTTATTAAGTTGCTATAATGAATGATTTTTCATTGAGACAGCATAATTTTTTTAGGAAAAGATAATGTATCGCATAATATTCTTTTGAAGAAAACATAATATTCTTTTGAAGAAAACATAATGTATGGTATGATATTCTTCAATTTTTTGTGATGTCATAATGTTACACTATTAAGTACTATTTCAGTTTATAGTAATTTCCAGGAAATTTATTTGTGACTAGCTCGCTAACTCATATCTTAGATAAATTTTGTAACGATACAAGTGCATTAATAGCAATACATAAAAAAAAAATTAGAAATAAATAGATTTAATCTGTTATTAGAGAAATTTTGTACGTCAACGAATATTATGACTTTGGGTGTGTTTAGTACGAAGAAAAACATTTTCTGAAAAATGTTCATGTTTGGTTGGCTTAAATATTTTGGAAAATATTTTTCTCCAATTGGAAAAAAATATTTTCCTTATCAAAAGAAAGAAAAATATTTTTCAAAGCTCCTTCTCAATATATTTTTTCTCACCCCGGCCAACTCACCCCATCCCCTCTCCAAAAATAATTTTTTTTTTTTTAAATTTCAGTTTTTCTGTTACCAATCAACCTACTATCACCCACCTCCCACCCCGCAAAATTTTTTTTACCTTAAATTTTTCTTTTTTGTAAATTTAAATTTCTATTTTTTTATTTTTCTGCACCACCCAGCCCCCACCCTTTAGCCCCTACACCCCTCTCCCACACACAATTTATCTTTTACTTTTTTATTTTGTAATTTAAATTTTTATTTTTTTTGTTTTACTGCACCACAGCCCCAGCCCCACCCCTTCCCCCCTAAATTAAAATATATTTTTCAGTTTTTAATTTTATTATTTATCGATTTAAAGGCTCAAAATTTTACAAGTTCTAAAATTTTGAGTTCAGAAGTTTATATGTTTGAAAGTTTACGGGTTTAAAAATTATAAAGTTTACGTGTTCGAAAATACGCGATTTTTGTGTTAAAAAATAGAGCATCACATTAGTTCCTTTAGATTGTGTCAATTTTAAGAGACTTAGGGAAGAGGTGGGAGAGAGAGAGAGGTGGGAGGGGAGTGGTGGGGAGAGTTGCACAAATTTTTTTTCTGAAAAAAATAATTTTCTACTCTCTAACCAAATAATAGAAAATATTTTCCGAAAAATATTTTTACTTACCAATTAAACAAGAGAAAATAAGTAATAAAACCACATATTTTTCATAAAAATATTTTCTAAACATTTTCCTTTCGTATAACTAACATTTGGTAACGATATTCTAGCAAATGAGGGACACTTATGTTCTACTACTTTTTTAAGAACAAGTAACCTTCATCGTATTTTACCAAATGAGGGACACATATGTTGATAAAGACGGTCTGGTCCTTCATTTTGATTTAACTATAAAGTTAGGCCCCTTGCTATCAAGCTATATATTTTACAAATAAAGCAATCAGTCATATCAAAAGAGTAGAGCGAAAATGGTCAATGTAATTGGTCAAAATAGTACGATATAGCGAGTTTTTATATTGGTCAATCAAAAATAAGCAGCATTTATCAAGTCAATAAAAAATAGTCACTAATTTGCTGCAACAGAGATCGGGCTCGTATAATATATGGGAGTTTGGTGCATTTGTGTACGAACTCCAGCATATTATGCTGGATCGGTATACTTTGCTGACTCTTGTATAATATACGGGAGATTGGAGCACCGGTGCTCAAAACTCCAGTATATTATACTAGACATTTATACTTACTGGAACTCCAGTATATTATGCGGGAGATCTAGCATAATTATACTTGAACTCCCGCATATTATACGGGAGTTCCAGCATAGTTATCCTGGAACTCCCGTATAATATGCAGGAGTTCAAGTATACTTATGCTGGAACTCCCGTATAATATGCCGACGTATTTTCCGAATTTTGAACAGTATTTTCGCTCAGATTTATCTTTACATAAAAAGTGGCTAAATTTCGATTATTATTGTTACTAGACTATTTTGAATGACCAGATGTAAATCTGGCTATTTTTAAATTTCTCCCATGTAATTGGGATAGACAGAATCCCTCCATCCTTTAACTTTAAGTAGAATATGAACTTGGTTGGATGGGTCCGCTCCATCCAACCCGTGATTTAATAAGACTGGGCTAAGATTTTTGAAGCTCTTTTAAAAGGGAACTTTTACCTAGTTATACTATATTAGGCAGTTATTTACCAATGTTCTCTATATTTTGTAGTTTTTAATAAATATCTAGATTTTTCTTATAAATTGTGTAAATTGCTCCTAAAAATGCTCTCACCCCATTATTAGTGCCTTCAATTAAGGAATTCAATCATATCATTTTCTCTTTTTTTCCCCTCTCCTCTTCTTTCTCCTTTTTTACAGAAAAATTCATTAATGTACGCCCAGATTTCCATCTTCTCTCTTCCTACCATTGCCGGACAACAATAAAAATGAAGAAATCTTCAGAAATTGTATGACAAATGTATCATAATTGTATTTAAATTGTATTAAATACATCAACACGCAAAACAAAATTGTATCATAATTGTATATAACTTATAGATGGTATATTAATATCCAAAATAAATCCTGATACAATACTAAAAAATTAATATATAATTATCATATATTTGTGATACAAATTGTGAATTTCGTCATGGTCTCACAATTGTTCATAATTCAAATACAAATTTGATACAATCCTGAAAGAATTTTTACACAATTTCGATATAATTCTGATACAACTTAAAACTGACTCTAAACTTAAACTGATACAATATAGTACTATATTATACTTGTATTAGTATTATATCATGTATTGTTTTAGGTATAAATTATGATAGATTCTAATTGATAATTCAACTTTGATCTTCATTTATTTTAAGTTTCAAATCAGTTATTTGTTCAAGAAAGATCAGAATCAGTTATGTCTTTAATGTAAATAAACAAAGAGAGATTATCAATCACAATTTCAATCACAAATAAAGGCACTTATTTTCGTGTTTGGACCTTTTTTTTGTTACAGAGAATAGGAAAATTCGTGTATATTTAACGAAAAGGAGAATTGTGCTATGAATACACTGTATAAATCGTTTTGTGACAATTGCCGTTGTAATCACCGGTTTACAATATGAAAATAGAGTTGTAAGCTGTTGGCACTTATAAATGAAATGACAAATAATTAATATCTTGAAGGACTTTTAAACGTAGGATATTTTGTGTAACTGATATCCACTATTTAAGGTTTTTTTTTTTTTAATATTTGGTATAAAACTAGTAAATATAGGTATATAAAGTAATTAATAAGGAGACTAAATAAAAGTGGTAAATAGGTTTCTATTATAGTATAGGTATATAAAAATCCCTTTTAAAAGTAAGGTTTTTAAGGCCGGCCTTAGTAAGCTAATAATGTGTTTAATTAGAAATTTAAAAAATATAGGGAACTAAAAATAATAGGAGGAGTAGTCTAACTCAAACTGGTAATGGTTTTTTATGCGAATATAAATATTTTTTGTTCTTAAAATTTTAGTCATTTCTTAATGTTTAATTAATTAACATTGCATAAAATTATATATTTAAACGAAAATAAAGATGTTAAGACATCTTTGTTTACTAAGAGGATTCAAATATGTTTGATGAAGATAATCTATTGGTGTTAGATATACCATGAGCACCTTAAAAATATTTTTGAGTATTTACTTTTAATGAATGAAATATTATCCTCCTTTTTTTTGTATTTTTTTATAATCTATTGGAACAATGTCCAAATTATTAAATTTTACAAAAGCGTTTTAACCAACAAAGAAATGTCACTTATAACCCAATTTCACAAGCTTTTTATCCTCCCTTTTTTGGGTTAAAACTTAACTTTGAAAAAATATAAAAAATAATTTTTAAAAATTGTGGGCACCGTGGGGGCCAATGACCCATGTAGGGCTGGATTGATGACTATTTTAAGGTTCGTCAAAATAGTGGGCCGGCCCAGCCAGTCCGTCAAATGCCCTAGGCCATGCCGAGTCAGCCTATATTGACAACTCTAACTATAGGTCTTGTGTTCGACCCCTGGTTATGAAAAAAATCTTGTCAGGGAACACTTCCCGTAAATGGGTCTAACGCAGCATAAATTCGAACATAGTCATAGTCCAATATGAGTATTAGATATCGGGTAAGAAACCAAAAAAAAAAAAGTAATAGGGGATAAATAATACCCTTTTTAAGATCTTTTTTTTCCTCCTCATTTCCCAAAATTTATTGGCAGCGAATAACCAATAAAAAAAAAGTAATAGGAGAGAATCACAAAGAGAAGCTTTTACCAATAAAAATTTAACATAATCATATCTTGGCTAATATTAGTAGTGATGAATTAGCTATGAGATACAGTGTTATAATTTCTATTTTTAGAATTTGAGTAACTTGATCATCAGTCTTGTCATTTCACCAATGACTTGTTCGTAATGCCTTCTCATCGCACGAAAGGTTGTGTGTCAATCTACACATTAATTCTTATCAGTGCTCTCCAGCTATTTTTAGTAGCGTGCAACTAATGGCTTCACCCTTATACAATGTTCCCTTCCTTTCATTTTATGTAAATTTATCTTATAGTTACCAGACAAAAAATTTAAGAAAGAAAATTAAAATAAGGAAAAGGCTAAAGTATGTCATCGAACTTAGGATAAAATAGGAATCTTGTTAAGTTCGAAACATGAGCATTTTTCCATTCAAATATATTGTCTAAAATACATAGAACAATATTTATGTGGGTGTAAAATCAAGTCATTAAGGATAAAATAGAAATTCTATTATGAAACAATAAAAAGTAAAAGAACAATATTGCAGAGAGAATGAATTCTTATTGAATTTTAGGATGAATTACAATTGAATAGTATCTTCTAGGGAGAGTGTGACATAACCACCAAGTAATAAACCCTAGTATCTCTCTAAATATATACATTCACCATAAATAAAATTCTATTTATAATACTCTCCCATGAATGTCTATTCAACAGATAATGTATCTCGTTAAAACCTTAATTAAATTAAAACCCATCGGAAAAAAATTTTAGTAAAGGAAAAAGAGTACACATCTAACAATGCGCCTTTTGGTTTCCTCGTTGAAAACTTTGCAAGGAAAACCCAGCGGGACGAAATCTTATAAGAAAAAAAATATAACGCGTATTAACTGCCCATGATAAGAGCATTAATTCATATCTTGAGCCTTTACATTCCAATCATGTGCATCATCTTCAAAAGATCGTTGGTAGAGATTTGATGAGCAAATCAACCATATTAACTTGAATGAATATATTGCACCTTGAAATCATCATTCTTTGTAGACATGTAATGTCTTCATATAATATCGTGGAATGTCTCTTCAATATCTCCATAGAGATTCTTGCTATCATATTATCATGCTTATAATTATAGCAAGATACAAATATGCATAAATTGCACTTAAAATGTAGTATGACCAAGAATTCTATATGCTTTAAACAATTTAAATCCTTCAAGTATTGTTAAATAAGTTAAGTCATACAATAGATTTTAGATGCATATCAAATTTTTATGTCATGCTAGACAAATAAGATATCGAAAACTGATTGCACATATCATTGGCTTCATACTTTCAAGTGTTTGAATTGAATGTCCAAAACTATATGACAAATTCTATTCGAATTATGTCTCTTTCATTTGGCCAATATTTGTGTGTCCATATACGACAAACTTAAGATCCTCATCTATACTTAGAGCTAACATAGATGTCGTCGACGAACATTTTATATCGGTTCCAACTTTATTTTCAAAAAGACGTGACATAGAGATCTTTTCATTCATATTTTCAGGTACCTAAATCTCTCATGAGATTTTATGAAGTGTTATGTCATGTGATCTTCTAGATCATTTGCCTCCTTATTATGATCATTCTGATCATTTGCTCATCTTCTTTATCAAGAAGTTTATTTGAAACCGATTTGTCTATATGATTTAAACATACCATAGACTTTGTCATTCTAGGACTTAATATGAGCATTTGCAATGAGAATATAGTTACTTTCTTTGGGCCAACAAATGCGTATGACATGCTTATTGCAAATGTATTGTCCTTTTATGAACTTCCAATTTATATTTTTTTATCCGAGGATCTAGATGATAATTTATTCTACATAAGGTTTTCTCAATTATGTATCATGTCTCCTCCTCATGTTAGAAAAACTAACTTGTAAAAAAACTAACTTGTTTCCTCAACTTTAAGAACTCGTCTTTGTGCGGTATAGTGTTAATCAAAATATACACCGCACGTCAATAATAATAAGATGGAATTATTTAGTTCCTGACCCTGAACCACTTATAATGGGAGAATGTAATATACTATCATATATAATGTATATCCAACTGATATATATAACTTTGTTATCATAAGAAATAGTTTAGTTATTAAGTGGATGCACTCAATAAACTATTTTTTTTAAACTAACTGTGATGTAAACCAACTTATCAATGACCTATCTTGAATAAAAAATCTGTAAATTATGCTCTAAACCAAATTATTGAGCAAGTTACCTTGCAAACAGCATGTTGCGGGTTAATAATAATCGCACATGTAACCATCTCATAGATGTATCTTATGTGGTATACATGGCATGTGAATGAGCCCACATTCACCTTTGATATTTTCAGCATTCATGAGATTCGATCCCAATTTTAGTTGGTATATTAATTAACGAGAACAGACAACATAAGAAAATTTATAAAGAATTTTCTGGTTATTTAATATTTACCTATGTGAATTCACTTTTATTTTTGTATATCATGCTTAAATTGATATGGTTAAACTGATTATGCCAGCTGGATAAATTATCAATATTGATAAAGTTCATATTTACACCATGACGTGTGCAATTATTAATAAAATCCAAGTTTATATAATAAACATCCACTTTATTGTGGTATTCTTTTATTTTTATAGTACAAATTAGAGAATAATGCGGGTAATTTTCATATACATATTACCCCGCTATAAATTACAGTAATAGAAGATATTAAATCTTTCATTTATTTATAGCCTCAATATAACCAATCACTTTCACAAATACTTTAGAAACTCAATAAGTTTCTTTGAGACTTGCTACAACACAATCGTATTGATAATCAATTTTCTCCAAAATAATATAATTGGCTCTTCTAGATCTATCAATTAATTTTGTACTACCGCATATTCATCAACATCCATATGGTGAATACATCTTTTAAAGATAAAGTTATATCATTATCGTTATGGTCAAAATTATATACAAGATATGCTTCTTGCATTAATGTTATTCTTTAATAATCATATTATCAAAATATTATGGTGTACAATAGCTTACGTGACCAATGACCAATGACCTTTCATACCAATGACCTACCACTAGCACGTTCATATTTTTCCAAGAATGAATATGTATTCATAAATCAGATGTTGTCACATTCACATCATCAATTGACCATAATAATCTATATGTGCTTTATAAAATCTCATGTCAAATCGATGAAAAATATTACTTTCATAGATTGAAGAATTATTTTGAGAATCCTTATTATTCTCATTATCACAATGATGACGATTATAATTTAATTTTATGTATTGCCACGTCCACATCCATTGATACCTTCACTGTAATAATTTTATCTTTTTTCAAACTTATCACATATTGCTATCACATTCTCTTAAGGGAATAAGAATGAAGCAAATTCAATGGGATGTAGTTTCAATTCTTTGCCCACATCATACATGAATTTGATCATGACAAGACATAGAAATTTTACCAATTCAGGAGGTTATAATTTCTTACAAATTTCACTAGAGTTATAATCAAACCTTGTTGTCTTTGCTTGTGTATAAAATCAAATTATGAAACTTCAAAAATTTAAAAGAGAAAAATAAAGTAAAATACTTACCTTAAATCCAAAATTTGATCATGAAGGAAGTTAATGGAATAATTGATAATCATTGCTCAATCTCAAAGCTTTTACTTAATTGATTAGAGTTTCGTGCTGATAATATTTTATGAAATAATAATAATAGAAGAACAATATTATATAGAAAGAGAGAGATAATTCTTATTAAATTTTGGGATTAATTACAATGGAATAAATCCTTTTATTTATATAAAAATGATGACTTAACCACCAAAAACCTCTCTAAATACAAACATTTATCGTAAATAAAATTCTATTTAAAACAAACTCAAAGATTGTATTATATCCACAAAACTTTCTTCAAAATCTGTGATATATTCATTGGAATCTTCATCTTTGTTTTCCATTCCATACTGTGGCGAGATATGAAGTGCAGGTAGTAATGACAAAGAGAGTCCATAGAATAAAAAAATTATTTTATTATTTTTCCTACTTTTTGTTTTAGAATAGAGAAAGAGTAGAAACAATGAATACGCTCTTTCAAAGATATGTTCAATTAATCTTACTATCTAAACTACTCATTTTCAAATAAAATAATAATAATATAAAAAAGAATAAAATGAGGATCAGTGCTTGGGGAGTGGGGGTCCTTCCTTTGAATCCTATAAAAAAAAACATACACAACAACGAACTGGAACAATACCGAAACCAATTTAGATTGTTTTTTTTTTTTGTTTTTTGGTATAGACGAATAAAAAGTATCACATAGATTGTGAATATATTTATATCTTTTAGGAAGGAGTTTAGAAAACGAGTTTAAGTTCTAAGCATTGGCATAATTGTTTTTTTTTATAAAATTAGATTATTTATTAAATAATTATATGTAATTTTTACGATAAATATTATTGATAATCTGATAAAAATCATAATATTTACCACGTATGAGGAATTAAATTATATGAATAATAATTTCTCTGTATTATCAATACATTTAAGAGTCGATTGCCGAGAAATTTATCGCATCAAACATGAAATAAAAAGAATTATCCTACCCAAAATACTAAAGAATCAAAAATAGAGAAATGCACGGAATAGGAAAAACAGAATGATAATACTAGTATATATAGACAGTCTTTTTAGAGGGATCACGAGAAAGGAATTTTCTACAACATGTGAGAAAGTAGTTATTTAAAACTTAGATGCCCAATATTGTAAAGGAGTGGTTCAGAATATGTAGAGGATTTTAAAATATGTTATAGGAATCGTTTTCACTTAATTTTTTTGTGCATAAAACTTTTTTAGATTATTCATTACTTAATAAAAAGGCTAAGATATTAAGAGGTACACAATATTAAAACCCCGTGAGTAATGTTCTGAGACGTGGGATTGGTCCATCCAACCACAAGGAAAAGAAAAAGTAAAAAGAACATTTTCTCCGGTTCTTTTATATCTCCTTTTGAAAATAAAATATCATATATAATCAGAAGATCACGAGTTCGAGTAATAAAAATTCTTTTTTATAAAAAATAAACAAAATAATATTTTACCTAACTATACTGTAAAAATCGTAAGTGTTAGCATTAATTATCAATATATAAGTTATATTTGTAATAACACGGCCTATTCTTGTATAACTGACTTTTTCGGACAATTACAAAGAACAACTTATGTATTTTCTCGTTTTTCTAAGGAAAGTTTAAGAATTAAAAAGAGGAGCTAGATCATACACAAAATGTAGACAAAAGTTAGGTATTAATTTACGAATAAAACCCAAAATGCCCACTTTTCAGCTTTTGTTAGTGTAATTGAAAAGTAGCTATTATGAAATACAGTAACTATTTTATAATTATATAGATGAAAAGTGGCTAGCCCGTGTTATTACAAATATAACTTATATATGAAACAGTGCCTTGGCCACTAAGCAAATTATGGTCCAAACAATTTCATCTATTCTTTTTGCCTTTCTAGAAGGTAAAAAATCTTTATTCTTATACATACGCACAAGCAGGGGTGAAGGCATACTTGGGCATAGGTGGTAAACTGTCCACTCTTTGTCGGAAAATTACACCGTTTATATAGGTAAAATATTAGATTTTAGAGGTACATAAAATGTATTGAACACCCTTTATCGAATTATTTTTTTACTTATTTCAAGTTTGAATACCCTTGAGAAAATTCCTGGCTTCGCCACTGCGCACAAACGAGACTTAGATTATTCGGGTCATGCGACGCAGATCTTGATGCTTTGTCAGTGGTGGTTAGCCGCAGGCAGACTTTAAATAGTATCGGGCGCATAGACTCTGATGCGAAAGACAAAGTTACTGCATGCTAATGGATATGTCTCTACTTTGTAGAAAATTAAGTCTTTTTCATCGTAAATATAGAGTAGTTTTATTTCATGTACTTCCATTATGAGCCCGTTTGGATTGGCTTAAAAATGGCTTTCAGCTTTTAAGTGTTGGAACTTATTTTATAAATAAGCAATTACATGTTTAGATAAAAGTCCCGAATCTTAAAAAAAGATGTTGAAGTGTTTGACAAACAAGTGGTGGTAATTAAACATTTTTTTCTTATTAAAAAGCTAAAAATACAAAAACTTTGGTATTATGTCTCTTATAAGGGCAAGAGAGATATTTTATTGATCAAACTAAAATGACTTTTAAGCCAAAATAAAAAAAGTTGGGGTTAGCCAACTTGTTGCTTTTGATTTTTTTAAGCACTTTTTAATTTTTTTAAGCAGCTATTTTTGTTGCCAAAGACTCCAAAAAATAAAAAAAAGTGCAAACTAGCTTTTAAGCTCATCCAAACGAGTCCGGAACCTAAATAATAAACAATAAAATAAAAATTACCCTTTTAAAATTAAAAAAAATACCAAATTAGCTAATTCGCAGTATAAAACTGCGAATTGCACTAACGGTCGTTAGTGCAATTCGCAGTTTTATACTACGAATTGGGTTTTATTTTTATTTTTAAAAAAATGGCTGGTTTTTTAATATTGGCCTATTTCGCAGTTTTGTACTGCGAATTAGGCTATTTCGCAGTACAAAACTGCGATATAGGCTGTAAATGGGGCCTACTTTTAATTAAAATTCATAATTCGTAGTTTTGTAGTGTGAATTTCATTAAAAGTTTGCTCAAAATTTCCTTATTTATAGACGATTGAACTTCATCAAAACTCCATCAACACTTAAACTTCAAACAAACGTTTATTCTCTCTTCTCCTTATCAATGCATTTTTTATAATGTCTGAAGTTGCCAAAGTAAGGGTTGCATTGTATTGGGGGTGTGAGCACGTGATTTTTGCCTTACTCGAGAAGTACTCCCAGAAAATTCAAAAGTAAAAAAATAGTTTCGTGTTGGGCATGATTTGTGTGATTTTGTGTTATTTTTATCTTTTGTGTGCACGTTTATTTATTTAAATTAAAAATACAAAAAATATACGCTAGGCTTTGCATTTTCAGTGTTTGATATCGAAGTCATGTGATTCACATTTTTTGAGTGATATGTAATTGTGTGCGTTAATTGTAGTAAAAAATAGCGGTGTTATAGGTTAGTATATGCATATGTGTGTATATATATATATATATATATACACATACACATATAATATCCGATCTGGGCCAATTTCAATCTAAAAGCCAGGCCCAAACGGATTGCTTCTGATCCAGCCCAAATATCCGTCCAGCTTCAGCCTATGTAACGCTTGATCCGGACCGTTGGATTTTATTATCCAACGGCCCAGATTAATCCTTTAATTCTAATATGCATTCAGCCTATGACTTGACCAAACGACACCGTTTGGTTTAAGTGAGAAGATCCTGATCGTTGATCAAGTTTGATCCAACGATCGGGATTTAACTACTCAAAACGTATATAAACCCATTTCCATACCCCGCCCCCCCAAGCCAGACCCCCCCTCTCCCTTCGTCTCCCAAAGGAGCTCTCAAACACCCGGTGTAACGCCGCCCTCCTCCGCCTGCCGGAAATCGCCTCACGGCGGTTCCGGTAGGCCAATCACCACCAAACCAACGCCAAAACCTTCCCCTTACCTCCCCCATCACGATCCCGGCCTCCATTAACCTCGAATCTTGCCGGAGCTCCTCGAATCTTCATTTGAAGATTCGAGTCAAACTCGAACCTATGCCAAATTACCCCAAATTCACACCACAGTCTCCCCACACCTCCCCCACACTCCCATTGACATTGGTTTGCTTCGAATCTAACCAAAAATGCAAAAGCCCCAAATCCGAGCCCAAGAACCCTAATTTTGAAGAAATTCAATTCAAGCCGGGTTAGCCACAATTGAAGTCCAAGGGACTTTAGTCCAGGTGTTCTCAATCGAGAACATCTTGATTAAAGCCCGTTTGGCTTCAATAAGTCCGAGTTTTAGTTCGAAGTTTGGTCGGCAGTCTTCTTTTGAGGTATTCACTCCTTCTTTGGTCGTTTTAAGTCGATTTGTGTGAATATGTGTGTTTGTTTCATTCATTATTTCAGTTTCTCATGTTTTTAATTTCCCATACCCGTTTGGTCTGTTTCTTCTCATTTGAGGCCCTTTATTTGGCCAATTCTTCTGTTTTAGTAGTTAAAACGAATCATGAGTCCAATGTGATTAAAGCCGTCAATGAATCAGTTCGTAACATCGATCCCTTGAATCTGCCTGATGCAATTCACTAGAGTAGGGGTTGGCTACTGTTACATTCAGATAAAAGGGGGGTAATTGGTTGTAGTTAATTGTTTAATCACATGTCCATACTAGGCTAGTGGAACTGAGCATAGCAGGGTATCCCACTAATGCCCTGCCCCCAGCCTTATTGTTTAATGCTGGAGTCCATACTGGACAGTAGGTAGTGGGGAATGCAGGGCATTTGATGGGTCTGGCAGAGTTGGGAGTGGGCAGGGTGATTAGTTAATTAGGGGCAGGTGTTCTGGAGGGGCTGTAGCTATAAATATAGCATCAATATAGACATTGATGGGGATACAGACATACACTTGAGAGGAGACAGACTTGAGAGCATCTGTGATAAGCAAAATACCTGGAGATATACATTGATAGACATACATTCATAGATACATTGATAGGCATACATACACACACATTAGAGAGAACACTGGAGAGCAATAGTTGGAGAAAAGATAGGATCAGAGATACTTTTGATATACACATACAAAGTCACTGTTTCATTGATTCTTGGCTACTGTCTCGTGTGCTTTGATTCGATAGCTGAGTGCTTTTTGGTCATTTGTGTGTTGTTGTTGTGGCTGTGTTGCTGCTTGGTCCAGACAGTGCTGGTTCTTCTATTGTTTGGGTATTGCTGCCAGTTCAGTGCTAGTGTATTAGTGGCTGGTCTGTTAGTTTTTGCTGCCTGGGGTTTGGTCTGTTTGGGTTGTTGCCTTGGTCGCTTGGTTGTTGCTTGGTTTGGTTATTGCTGCTGGTTCATTATTTTGTTGGCTGGTTGGTCTGTTTGGTTGCTGCACTGGTTTGGTTGTTGTTGTTGTTACACTGTTGTGTTGCTGTTGGTCAGTGGTTTATTGCCTTGGTCGTTTGGTTGCTGCACTGATTTGGTTGTTACTACCTGGGCATTGTGGTTGCTGGTTCAGCATGGTTGAGGTTGGTTTGTAGTTTGCTACTTGTGTATTTAGTTGAGTGGTTCACTGGTTGTTGTTACTATTGGTTTACCGTTGGTCGTTATTGGCCTTTGATTGCTGCTGCACCTGTTACTGTTCTTGTTGCGGTTGCTGCATTGCCATTGCTCACTCTTCCTTGTTATTCCGCATTCCAGGTACACATCTCTGTTATTGTAATTCCTTGGTTCAAAAAGAGTGAAGCCTGAAGTTCATGTTTGAAGTCTGTTGAATCATGTAGTCGTCCAAAGTCTATGTTTGATTATGTTCTGTTACTGTCTAATTAAATCTGTATTGCTAGTTTTGTTATGGAAAAGCGTAGCTAGGCCAAAGATACATTGTCATTAGATAAGCATGTAAACCTGAATTAGTGTTCGTATCTCTATTTAATCTTCCCTACTCATGTGTGTAATCTCCAAACCTGTTAAATGATAGACCTTATGTCACAAGCAAGATTAGCTAGAGAGTTGTTACTCAACGGAATGACGTAATTAGATTAAAAAGAGTCGGGGGTGCATTTCATGTGACCCGACCCCAATTTCGGGCAAGAGTAAACAAAGCATGTTAAGAACTACAGGCGCATTTCATGTGATGTGGTTCGTAGCAAGTTTTAAGTAATTTGGGATCAACTCTTAAGTAAGATACAGTGAGATGTAGTTCGCTTTAGATTTGAATCAAAGGTATGCCTCGCCCGATAGTTACACTAATCACATAGCCGTCATAAATGTACATATAAATACTTAGGTTTCGGGATGCGTCGCTTCTTAACGAATATCACGCTTTTCTCAACAATGTAAATAAGTAGTCGAGCCAGGCATATATTTTAGTTTTACCTTTTAAATACGGGTGTGCATTTCATGTGACCCGAATCCAAACCCCGAAATGTTGAATAAGAATATGTTGAGGATCCGGGTGCATTTCATGTGACGTGATTCGAAAGCATATTTTTAAGCAACTTTCTCTTTCGTAAATCACAACCAATAATAAAAGCGGTAAAAGGGTATTAACTTGCACCAAGTACATAATTGTAAAAAGCAGATAGATAAGCCAAACACGACAGTTGAGCGACCGTGCTAGAACCACGGAATTCGGGAATGCCTAATACCTTCTCCCGGGTTAATAGAATTCCTTATCCGGATTTATGGTTCGCGGACTGTTAAATAGAGTCATTCTTTTCCTCGATTCGGGATTTAACCGGTGACTTGGGACACCATAAAATCTCCCAAGTGGCGACTCTGAAGTAATTAAAATAAATCGCATCTCGATTGTCCTTTAATTGGAAAAACTCTTTGCATCCTTGCGGGTGCGTAAAAAAGAGGTGTGACAGCTCTGGCGACTCTGCTGGGGACAATCTTCTTTAGAATTCGAGCTCGGAATAACTGTTGTGTTTGGCATATTTTATTGTCTGATTTTGTTACATGTTGGCATCAATGTGCAAAATGTTGTTTTTACCGCTTTGATATTGTGTGAACTGTACATATAAATTGTGCCGGAACCAATCTCCTCTCTGAGTCTTCTAAATCATGAAGAAGGGTGCACTTCGTGTGACTTCTTTTCCGTATAGTGTCTAATTCCCATTTTAGAACGAGGTTTGGATAAGTTGCAAAACCGGTGAAGCTTATGTATTCCCGGGTTGCTGCCTCCTCCTCGGCTCGAGCTGTCCGCTCGGGTAAGCCAAGTCTAGAACAGATAAACCCAGGTTTTTTAACCTAGAATAACAAAGCTTCATGCCGGATCCCTAGTAGGAAACGTTTATTTGCATCATGTCTCATTTGGCTTAGGGGACTCAACACAGGGGTTGGGTCCGTCTAGGACAGGTGACCTGAAATGAACAGACTATCCTGCTGCATCCTGTTTGTCTTGCGCATTTATCCGTTATAAACTTGCATGCTGACCGGCTTTAGAAAAAAAAAAAAAAAAAAAAAAAAAAAAAAAAAATGAAAAAGAAAAAAATGTGTGTGTTTTGCTCCCAAGATAGAAATAGCTTATTTGTTTTCCTTTAGTAAAGTGAATAAATAAATAATGCCGTTTGTTTCGTCAAAACCGAACTACGGGGGTTTGATTCTCATCGGATGTGAGATACGTAGGCAACCTCCATCGGGTCCAACTTCACCTTTTGAAAAATTAACTTTTGTACTAAATAAGTCGGTGACGCTGTTTTTGAAAATAGCCGAATGTTCCCGAAAGGGACGCCGGAAGGCTAATTTCGTATAAACGGCCACCTTTGGGTCAATTTTGATTTCGATCAATTTACCCCACAGCCTTGAAAGCCTTCGTCCCCGAGACGTTGAGAGGCCGTGATTGAAAACTAATTTTTTTATTTTTTTTTTAGCAAAACAAAGTTGTTTTCTTATTTAAATCACCTTAATAAATGTGCAGGATGAGCACGAATCAGAATAAATCATTTTCAATCTTTAGTGAGGTCCCTCAGCAACTCCGTATATGGTGGAACGATTTGGAAGACAGTAGCAAAAAGGTTGTAGGGAGAATTTTGGGAGGTTTGGTTGATCTATTGAATATCGAGCCAAGGGAGGACATCATCAAGGCACTGGTATCTTTCTGGGATCCGACCCGCAATGTGTTCCGTTTTGTTGACTTTGAATTGACGCCCACATTAGAGGAAATTGCGGGCTATGCGGGACTTAATGGGAAATTAAGAGGGCAATACCTGCTCTCACCAAGACCGGTATCTCCACATGGGTTTCTGGATTTGCTGAGCATTAGTCGGAAGGTGAAAAATGATGATCTGTTGAAAGGGTATTGCGATCTTCAATTCTTATATCAACGGTACGGCACTCCTCGGGGTTTTGAAGAGTCAAACCTTGGACTGACTCACGCAGGGAATAGAACCAAGTGGGAGGCCAGACGAATTCTAGCATTCCTAACGACATTCTTGGGGGTTGTGATTTGTCCGCGTGAAGATAAGAAAATAGAGATAAGTCTGGTAGGAATAGCCGATGTTGCAATCAAAAAGGCTACCAGCACTGTGGTCCCTTTGGTTTTGTCCGAAATCTATCGGGCTTTGACTGTATGCCGAGAAGGGGGCAATTTCTTCCAAGGTTGCAATCTGTTACTTCAACTGTGGATGCAAGAACACCTCCATCACCGAACACAATACATGAATCATGGGTTGACCGGGAAAAACTGTATCAGGGGTTTCGAAGAACGGATGATGGGTGCTGTATTCCCTGAAGGCGTCGAGGCATGGCTTGCACGACTGAGCTCAATAGAAGCCGATCAGATTGAATGGGCATTCGGGTGGTTACCCGATACTAAAGTAATATATATGGCAGCCGAGGAGTGTTATATCCTTCTGATGGGAATCCGCAGTGTCCAACCATATGTCCCTCACCGTGTATTACGTCAACTAGGAAGGTTTCAAGTTATTCCTACCGATCAAGACCTAAGGAAATACGCCATTGAGTTGAGCCCGGGAGTTGTCTTCCCCGAAGAGAAGGTTAGAAGGCTGTGGCACGAGTGTCGGTTCCTTGAGCCTAAAACCATGGTCCGGGAATTAGCCAAGGGAGAGGTGGATCCAAAGTACAACGTGTGGTTCGGGAAAAGATTTCAGATTCGTCGAAAATGTTCTAAAAGAGCCCATGTCCAACAGTTCACGGAAGATTCACGGGAACAATGGGATTGGTTAGCAAAGGAGGAGGGATACAGGACGAAGATTGGCAGGATAGAACAGCAGGTCCGGGACCTCCAATTCGAGAAGAACATGCAAGCCGCCACCGACGAAGGAGACAAAAAGAAGTTGGCACAAGAAAATGACTTCTTGAGAGCTCAAATCCAGCAAATGAAAAGAGATGCTGACAGACAGTCGAGGAGTCGGGCCGACGAAAAATTGATAAAGGGTTTGAGAAGCCAAGTCACCGACGTCCAAAGAGAATTGGACGAGTCAAAAGCCCAAATAACGAGGATCCGTGCTAGCTGGAAAAAGGAGGCACATCAACATGCACTTCACCTAAAGCGGGTAGAAGAAGATTACACCGATATCATCACTAACCTGAGGGAAGCAAATGTTGTCCTTAGGGAGCGGGTTTTCAAGCAAGCCCAAGATGCCAGAGCAGACCTCGACCGCTGCCACAATTTGATGGCCCGACTACAAGGACAAGTGGATAGGCTCCTAGATCAAGTCACCAACAATGCCCAAAGATTGGGAGCGAAAAACCAGCAAATAGAGCGGCTACTCGGAGAAAGGGACATGATCAAGGACAGAATTGGAGAAATCGGGCACTATGTCACCATGAAGTGCCTAGCTTGTGAACGAATGCCCCGCGCCGACCTTTTCGCTTCGGTTATGGGTTATGTTCATCGGATCATGGAAGAGTTGAGGGAACTACACAAGGACCTCACACCAAGGCCCGCGGCAAGGCCGAATGATGCCTCGCAGGCCCCCAGGAGTTTTAGGGCATTAGATTTTTGATTGAAAATGTATTTTAATGTTGAGTCAAGCTAGTTGGCATTTTCTTTACTTTTCCAAGTCAAGCATTTTCTTTTGTTTTGCTGATCGTTGTAAGACGTGTTTTGTAACTACACGGTTTTATTTGATATAAAAGTTACTGAATTTTGCCACAATCTTGTTACCAGAACTACGCTCGGTCTGATTCACGCGGGGTCGTGATACGTAGGCAATCCACATAAGATTCGACCACCACTAAAAGAAAGAAAAAGAATCCAAAGGTTAAATAACAATAAGGCTTGCAAAGATAGTCGAAAAGAAAAAAAAGAAAGGAAAAGAAAAAGAAAAAGGAAAAGAAAATGGGCCGGGATGACGCATGTTAAAGAGTACACGTAGAAAGGGTTATTTGGTTAGGTGCATTGCATCCAACGTGCTATAACATATCTGTCAAACTCGGTGAACTAACAAGTTTGTTGCGTGTTCCAGAAAGTTTAGCGGTTGGTTTGACAGAATATCCTGGCCAGCCATCACTACCGTACTAGATCCAAAGGACCAGTTACAGTAAGCATGTCGAGTTCTGGCAAGAGTCTCGAAGAAGAAAAGTCCGAGCTACAAATCATGAAGGAAGAAGTAGACCGGTTAAAACAACAGATAACAGAGATGCACCTGGCCTGGGCCAGGGAACAGTCTTCACCAAACCGCCCTACTCTCGCCTCGGCTCCGGAACATCCGCCCATCGATCCTTCGACAAGCGCCCCGATCTATCCATACTTTCAGGGGGAAAACCCATATGCCACCCACATTCCACCAGCCAAACCAAATCCTCCTCCAGCCACCCCTGTTTTTGTGGCACCTCCACCTGCTCCTCTGCAGAGGCCGGCCGGCGAGCCGCATGTTCAGATCCACGACAACTCTTACTATCCTCCAGAGCCTACTTTTCAGGGCTCCTGAACCACAATCACATACACCTCACTGGGACAATCCGGCAGAACCGGAAAAACACTTCCAAAGTTCGGAGCACGAGGAAGTTGCCAGAAAAGTTAAAAGCCTGGAGCAGTCCTTCAGGAACATGCACGGTTTAGGCAACCAGGTCAGCGTCGCCTATAAGGATCTGTGTCCATTTCCGGACGTCCAGTTGCCAGCAGGATTTAAAATGCCCAAATTCGACCTATACGAGGGGCATGGTGACCCAGTGGCCCACCTGCGGGGGTTTTGCAGGTAAAATGAGAGGGGCCGGAGGACGGGACGAGCTTCTGATAGCCTACTTCGGCCAGAGTCTGGGAGGATCGGCGTTGGAGTGGTACACTAGACAGGATCCCAGTAGATGGTTTACGTGGGATGATTTGGCTCAAGCTTTTATCGGCCAGTTCCAATACAATCTTGAGATAATCCCCGACCGCCTATCATTGCTAAAATTAGAGAAGAAGCCTGCTGAAAGCTTCAGGGAATTTGGTTTCCGATGGAGGGAACAGGCGGCCAGGGTAGATCCGCCGATGAGAGAAAGCGAGATGGTGGACTACTTCTTGCAGACATTAGAGCCCACCTACTTCGGACATCTGGTAACGTCCGTAGGCAAATCATTCACTGAGGTGATAAAAATGGGGGTATGATCGAGGAGGGTTTGAAGGCCAACAAGATCATGAGTTACTCAGCACTGAAAGCCACCACTCAGGCTATCCAAAGTGGTACTGGAGGAGTACTGGGGAAAAAGAGGAGAGAGGAAGTTTCGGCCGTCGAGTCCGGGGCATGGTTCAAAAATAGAGGCCCCGCACCCCAATATAGCCCACCCCAGCCTCACCACCAAAATTACCCCCACAACCCATATAGCTACCCGCAACATTACTATCCCGCACCTGATCCTCATTTTACTGTCCACCATGCACAGTCATATTCTGCACCTCCCGCTCATGCACCGTGGCGTGCACCAAACCCCCAGAACAATCATCCACCCCCAAGAGCTTACAGAAACCCCTCGGGCGCGAGTTTCCGTCCGAACCAGGCATTCAGGGGCGACAGGGCGCCGAGGCCAAAGACTTTCACTCCCTTAGGAGAGTCTTACACCAGTCTGTTCCACCGGTTGAAGCAAGTAGGGTTGCTAAATCCGGTTGAAGCTAAGCTGCCAAACCCTCTTCCGAAAAACCTGGACCATTCAGTAAATTGTGCCTACTGCTCGGGATGTCCGGGACATGATACAGAAAAGTGTTGGAGGCTGAAGACGGCCATCCAGGAGCTCATTGACACTCGCAGGATTGAGCTCCAGACTCCAACAGAGCCCAACATCAACCAAAACCCGCTCCCGGCTCATCATGAGACCAATATGATCGAGTTGGTACGGGCGGAGGAAGGAAAGGAGAAAGCCTCTCGGACTGTAATGATGATTAAGTCTAGCGGGGCAGGAACGAGAAAAGGGCCAAGCTTTGATGAGTCACCCAGTTGCAAGAAGGACATACCAGGAGAGTCGGAAGCGGGAAAGGAAAGTGTGAACGAAGTACCGGTGAAGCCGGCCAAGATAGTTGTACCAGGGGCAGCAGTCAAGCCCATTTTGACAGTAGCAGGCGTTCGAATGGATCCTTTCATCATCCAGCCGGCAACACAGTTGCCAGTAACTGATAGCCGGGCTGTCCCATGGAATTATGCTCGGATTACAACGACCTACAGAGGAAAGGAGGTGAAAGAGGAAGTTTGTGAAGCCCAAGGGTTGACCCGCTCGGGGAGATGTTTTGCCCCTGCGGAATTGAGGAAGACCACTCCGGCGGTATTGAAAAAGCCGGTCACTGATGAAGAAGCAGAAGAATTCTTGAAAAAGATGAAGCTGCACGACTACTCCGTCTTAGAGCAGTTGAAGAAGACTCCGGCGCAAATATCATTGCTATCCTTGCTGATACATTCCGAAGAACATCGGCAAGCATTGATGAAAGTCCTGAATGAGGCACATGTACCGGATAAAATCTCGGTGAGCCATTTGGAGAAGATCACCAATAGGATCTTCGAAGCAAATCGGATCACCTTCACCGATGACGAGTTGCCTGAGGAAGGCACTGAGCATAATCGGGCTTTATATCTTACGGTGAAGTGTGAAGAGGCGGTGGTTACCAAAGTCTTGGTCGATAATGGGTCCGGTGCTAACATTTGTCCTCTCTCTACACTGGGCAAATTAAAAGTAGACATCGGCAGGGTACGCGAGAACAGGGTATGTGTTCGAGGGTTTGACGGAGGAGGTAAAGCGTCGGTTGGTGACATAGTGCTAGTCTTGACAATTGGGCCAGTGGAGTTCACCATGGAATTCCAGGTGCTGGACATGGTGGTGTCATATAACCTCCTAATAGGGCGACCGTGGATTCATGCCGCAAGAGCAGTTCCATCCAGCTTACACCAGCTCGTCAAATTTGAATGGGACCAGCAGGAGATCGTCGTCCATGGAGAAAACGATCCACAATCAGGCACCATCATTCCCTTCGTTGAAACAGAAGAAGATGTCGGGCCGTGGGTATATCAGGTCTGCGATGTGGTGTCCGCCCACCGAGTTCCGGAAGGGGAATGCATTCCCGGCGACAGAACAATTATTGCGGATGTCATGGTGGCGCATGAAATGTTGCGACATGGTTTCGTACCCGGTAAAGGTCTAGGTGCATCTCTGCAAGGAATCATACAACCGGTATCGGTGGTCGAAAACTTGGGAACCTTCGGCTTGGGATTCCAGCCAACCTCAGAGGACATCCGGCGAGCAAAGAGGAGCAAGCAGAAAACATGGGTGCTCCCAAAGCCTGTTCCACGCCTCTCCCAATCTTTTGTCAGGTCCGGAGCAAGAGGACATCCAGCGCCAAAGATTCCCGGTCCTACGGTCAGGCCAGACGAAGAGTTCTTCAGGAAGTTCGAAAACCTATTCACAGATGTATGTATGCTCGAAGATGGTGAAGGATCCGGTCATGCCGAGATACAATTTGTGGGACCAAAGGCAAAACTGAATAACTGGAAGGCTACTCCTCTCCCTGTCCGGAAGGAGTCTTGGTAGTTTGTCTTGGATTGTTTTTCTTTCGAAATTTTGTATTGGGGGTTTGTCCCCGGAGTAAAATCCCGTTGTTTTGCTCATTTTTGATTTAAGTTTGCGGTTTGTTTTCCCTTTGTACAATTCCCATTAATGAAATGTGGTTCCTTCGCGTCTAATTTTGTTTATCTTTTCTTCTTTTTACTTTTCTGAACAGCCTTCTTGCAACTGATCTTAATGATATGGCGTGCTTAAAGATTAATCAACCCAGTCTAGAAAGTCAATCGGGTTTGGAAATAATAACACATGAAATAAGAAGTGACGAGAGTGAGTCGGAGTACGGCGATGATGAAGCCGTGGAAGAAATCGGTGAAGAATTAAGTCACTTCGAGGAAAAGCCCAAACCGAATTTAAATGATACTGAGGCCGTTAATCTAGGGAATGCTGATGACGTCAAAGAAACCCGGATAAGTGTCCATATTGAACCCAATCCGAGAGAAGAATTGATCAAAACACTCATGGAGTTTAAAGATATTTTCGCATGGTCGTACGACGACATGCCAGGACTCAGCACTGATCTAGTGGTTCATAGATTACCCACCGATCCGGCATATCCTCCCGTCAAGCAAAAGCTGCGGAAATTCAAGACGGAGATGAGTGTGAAGATTAAGGAGGAGGTAACCAAGCAGTTGCAGGCGAAAGTCATTCGTGTCACTCGATACACTGAATGGTTGGCTAACGTAGTACCGGTGCCAAAGAAAGACGGAAAGATCAGGGTATGCGTGGACTATCGCAATCTCAACAAGGCAAGTCCTAAGGATAATTTCCCGCTTCCCAATATCCATATCCTGATTGATAATTGCGCCGGACGCGAAATCGGATCCTTTGTGGACTGTTATGCGGGATATCATCAGGATTTTGATGGATGAAGAGGACGCAGAAAAGACGGCTTTTATCACACCGTGGGGGACTTATTGCTACCGAGTGATGCCATTCGGTTTGAAGAATGCAGGGGCAACCTATATGAGGGCGATGACTACGGTATTCCATGACATGATACACAAGGAAATCGAAGTGTACGTGGATGATGTGATCGTGAAATCCAGACGTCAAGAGGACCATGTCGCTGACCTCAGGAAGTTCTTTCAAAGACTTCGAAGGTACGACATCAAGCTTAATCCGGCCAAATGTGCATTCGGAGTTCCATCAGGAAAGCTGCTAGGATTCATCGTCAGCCGACGGGGCATTGAGTTGGACCCCTCCAAAATCAAGTCCATTCAGGAGTTACCCCCGCCGAAGAATAAAACAGAGGTAATGAGTCTGTTGGGAAGGTTGAATTACATCAGTAGGTTTATTGCCCAGCTTACGGCAACTTGTGAACCCATATTCCGCCTATTGAAGAAAGACGCTGCGATAGAATGGACGGCAGAATGTCAAGAAGCGTTTGACCGGATCAAAGGGTATCTGTCAAACCCACCCGTACTAGTTCCGCCTGAGCCAGGTAGACCCCTGATTCTTTATCTGACGGTCTTGGAGAATTCGTTTGGCTGCGTACTGGGGCAGCATGATCTTACCGGCAGGAAGGAACGGGCCATTTACTACCTCAGTAAGAAGTTCACAGTCCACGAGGTCAAGTACACTCATCTGGAAAAGACATGTTGCGCCCTAACTTGGGTAGCCCAAAAGCTGAAACACTACTTGTCTTCTTACACCACGTACCTCATTTCGCGGTTGGATCCGTTGAAGTATATTTTCCAGAAACCCATGCCTACGGGGAGGTTAGCAAAGTGGCAAATATTACTTACGGAATTCGACATCATATACGTGACAAGGACGGCTATGAAAGCTCAAGCCCTGGCCGATCACTTAGCTGAAAATCCTGTTGATGACGAATACGAACCTTTGAGGACGTATTTTCCGGATGAGGAGGTGTTGCAAATTGAGGGGTTAGAACTAACCAAGGATCCGGGGTGGAAGCTCTTCTTCGACGGAGCGGCGAACGCAAAAGGAGTCGGAGTAGGGGCTGTGCTCATATCTGAAACAGGACATCATTATCCTGTTACTGCTCAACTGCGTTTTCACTGTACCAATAACATGGCTGAGTACGAGGCATGTATCTTGGGGTTGCGATTAGCGGTGGACATGGATGTACGGGACGTCTTGGTCTTGGGAGACTCGGACCTTCTAGTACATCAGATTCAGGGAGAATGGGAAACCAGAGATTTAAAGCTTATCCCATATCGTCAGTGCTTGCATGATCTGACCAAGCGCTTTCGATCAGTAGAATTCAGGCACATCCCAAGGATGCATAATGAGGTTGCCGACGCGTTGGCTACTTTAGCGTCAATGCTACATCACCCGGACAAGGTTCGTGTCGATCCGTTACATATCCATGTCCGGGATCAACATGCGTATTGTAATGTGATAGAGGAAGAGGTGGATGGTGAGCCCTGGTTTCATGATGTCAAGGAATACCTCAGGTTAGGAGTATGCCCAGGGCAAGCAACTGGAGATCAAAAGCGAGCTATTCGGCGTTTGGCGAACGGATTTTTCCTTAGTGGAGGGGTGCTGTACAAAAGAACCCCAGATTTGGGACTGTTGAGATGTATAGATGCAAGTCAAGCCACAACAGTGATGACGGATATACACTCGGGAGTTTGCGGACCACACATGAGCGGATACGTATTGGCAAAGAAGATTCTTCGAGCAGGATATTATTGGCTCACTATGGAGCGGGATTGTATAAGTTTCGTGCGAAGATGCCATCGGTGTCAGATACACGGAGATTTGATTCATTCTCCGCCGACTGAATTGCATACAATGTCAGCACCATGGCCGTTTGTCGCATGGGGTATGGATGTTATTGGACCTATTGAGCTTGCGGCTTCCAATGGTCACAGGTTCATTCTGGTAACGATTGATTATTTTACCAAGTGGGTGGAGGCCAAAACATTCAAATCAGTGACCAAGAAGGCGGTAGTGGACTTCGTACACTCCCACATCATTTGTAGGTTTGGAATTCCAAAGATGATCATTACGGATAACGGTGCAAATCTTAACAGTGGATTGATGAAAGAGGTATGTCAACAGTTCAAGATTACACACCGAAATTCCACACCGTATCGCCCAAAAGCAAACGGTGCGGTCGAGGCGGCAAACAAGAACATAAAGAAGATATTGAGGAAGATGATAGAAGGGTCTAGGCAGTGGCATGAAAAGTTACCATTTGCGCTGTTGGGTTATCGCACTACCGTCCGGACTTCGGTAGGTGCAACTCCTTACTTGTTGGTATACGGGACTGAAGCGGTAATACCCGCAGAAGTTGAGATTCCATCCCTCCGAATCGTCGCTGAAGCTGAGATTGACGACGACGAGTGGGTCAAAACCCGATTAGAGCAACTGAGCTTGATCGATGAAAAGAGATTGACAGCAGTATGTCACGGCCAATTGTATCAAAAGAGAATGGCGAGAGCATACAACAAGAAGGTACGTCCCAGGAGATTTGAAGTGGGACAGCATGTGCTGAAGAGAGTTCTACCCCATCAGGCCGAAGCGAAAGGCAAGTTCGCTCCAAATTGGCGGGGACCTTTTGTGGTGACTAGAGTATTATCCAACGGCGCTCTATGTCTGACGGATGTCGAGGGAAGATGCACCGATATGGCTATTAATTCTGATGCAGTTAAGAGATATTATGTGTAATTCTTTAATGCATTTGTCAACGTTTGGTTTCGTTTGGGTGTACTTGGCATTTTTCGGAGAATGGAATGACAGAGGCAATTTTTCTACTACCCAAACACTTTAACCTTTGTTTCCCCATTTGAGCCTTAATTATTCTTTCATATACCCTCTTTCGGAATCACCAAGGAAGATGTGTAACAAAATAGAAAAGAAACAAAAAGTAATACAAGAAAAAGTGAACTACGTTCGACCTGATTCCTCAAGAAGGATACGTAGGCGCCACACGGCTCGGTCATAATAAAATAAAAATCAAAAAAAATCCCCCAAGCAACAAAACTGGGGCAGAAGTCATTGTTTTCATTGGAAAGATAGTGTGGATTCCGAAAGTTGTAACAAGCTAACCGTTGAGGCTAAACCCCTTTCTTCGGCCTCACGCGCAGAAACCATATCAAGAACCAGAAAGACCTCTCGATCGGTATTTGAGAAGTGCCAAGTCATGTGAATGAAAGCCAAGAGTGACATCCCGACCCTCGATTGAATTCAGGATGCACAAGCCGAAAGGGGATAACGCTCTAGAGGGAATCTCAGGGGTGATACCCCGCCGCGAGGAAAGAAAGCATAAATGAGAGAGTCTTAACGGTGAAAACCCTCGCGGGCACCTTAAGGCGAAGGAAGTTGAGAGAAGTAAAATGAGAGAGTCTTACGGTGAAAACCTTTACGGGCACCTTAAGGCGACGGGAGATAGAGAGAAATGAGAGAATCCCATTAGTGAAAACCCTTTGAAGGGCACTATGAGGTGGCAGGATAAAATAATTACAAGATGTCTGCATGAGACAAGGTTAGGACATCCGTTTACCCCTAGCAGGACGCGGTATCAGAAAGTGATTGACACGAATAGACTGGGTAGTTTAATCTCAAAGGCGCGGCATAACATAGGATCAGGCACACATTCAGATAAGTTTTCCTATTTTTTTGAGTTCAGAAAAGTTTTTCTTCTTTTGTCATTTGCGGTCAGTATTCTTTTCTTTTCTTTCATTTTCGAAAATTGATTTTTCAAAGCTTACTACCAAGTCTCCCAAAGCAGTATATTGAAAGTGAATAGGCATGGAACAAGGCAATGAGACAGAAGTCGTTACGATAGTAAGATTGGGATGACAGGCTGAGTGGAAGGTTCGCAAGAATTATGGAGTATGATGGACACATGTGGCATGTCCGAAAGATGATTTCACGCAACAGATCACCGGCTAAAAAGAGTCGGGCCAAACCAAAGAGTGGAATAAAAGGAAAGATGAGAGGTCGTTCGTGGAAAAAGCATCTTTCCAAGCAAGCATCAACGTCGTCCTCAAAGTTCGAGAGAGGCCAAGCAGCTGAAAAAGAATGGCCTTAACAAGAGTGGCACGACCACTCGCGGCCTTTTGAAACTAACAATTTTTCTTTGATTTAAAGCAGGAAAAGAGGGTCCGACGGCAGGAAAGCATACCGTCGAGAAGTTTACCACACTGGGGCAGAAAATTTTCTCCAGTTGCGAAAATTTTCTGGAAAGCAAGACTCAGAGGATAAGTGTAGAAAGCAACACAAGACGGAGCGATCTTTGAAGCCCGGTATCATCCCCAGCAGTTATCGGAAAAGAAAAATGGCTTCGAGATTCCCCCGGCGGTATTACATCCTATAATTTGATCAAGGAAACAAAAGCGTGAGTCCCAGAAGAGGTAGGGGAAAAAGGAAGAGAATGAGGGGTGAAGGAAACAAAGAATACTTCCTCAGCAGCATCACCCCCAGCAGGCGAGTAAACAGTTCCGAAAATATCCCCAGCTGCCAGAAGAAGAGTAACACGACCTAGGGGAAAGCAATTCCAAGACAGGATAACTCGGAAGTGAAGGTGGTCCGAGAGGTAACGCAGGAACAAGGATAGGGTACAAGAGGCAAAGGAAGGTAATCAAGATAGGATGAAAATCAGTGAGTTATAGTTGAAGTCAGGGAGCCCGCCTGAAGAATGGAGTGGCGATTTAATTTTAAAGTAGTAGTTGAAGTCAGGGAGCCCGCCTGGAGAATGGAGTGGCGATTTAATTTTGAAGTAGTAGTTGAAGTCAGGGAGCCCGCCTGGAGAATGGAGTGGCGATTTAATTTTGAAGTAGTAGTTGAAGTCGGGGAGCCCGCCTGGAGAATGGAGTGGCGATTTAATTTTGAAGTAGTAGTTGAAGTCAGGAAGCCCGCCTGGAGAATGGAGTGGCGATTTAATTTTGAAGTAGTAGTTGAAGTCAGGAAGCCCGCCTGGAGAATGGAGTGGCGATTTAATTTTGAAGTAGTAGTTGAAGTCAGGGAGCCCGCCTGGAGAATGGAGTGGCGATTTAATTTTGAAGTAGTAGTTGAAGTCAGGGAGCCCGCCTGGAGAATGGAGTGGCGATTTAATTTTGAAGTAGTAGTTGAAGTCGGGGAGCCCGCCTGGAGAATGGAGTGGCGATTTAATTTTGAAGTAGTAGTTGAAGTCAGGGAGCCCGCCCGGAGAATGGAGTGGCGATTTAATTTTGAAGTAGTAGTTGAAGTCAGGGAGCCCGCCTGGAGAATGGAGTGGCGATTTAATTTTGAAGTAGTAATTGAAGTCAGGAAGCCCGCCTGGAGAATGGAGTGGCGATTTAATTTTGAAGTAGTAGTTGAAGTCAGGAAGCCCGCCTGGAGAATGGAGTGGCGATTTAATTTTGAAGTTGTAGTTGAAGTCAGGGAGCCCGCCTGGAGAACGGAGTGGCGATTTATTTTGAAGTTATAGTTGAAGTCAGGGAGCCCGCCTGGAGAATGGAGTGGCGATCTGTTTAATTTGGTAGAGGAAAGCGGTAGAATGTAACAGAAATCCCCGGCACGAATCCAAGTTCATAAGAAGAGAAGAAGCATCGGAAGGAACGCCAAGTCAGACGGGATGGCAAGGAGCGCGACAAGATCAAGTTAAAAAAAGGATAGATAAGAACTTGTAGTACTGTAACTTAGTCTAACTTCTTGTTTTCGTTGCCTAATGCGGTGTAACAAGGAAATCAGCTGAGCAGTGGTAACAGCAGTAACAGCGGCAACGGCAGTAACAGCGAGATCGCAACGGGCATGGTAGGCCCAGCTACCAGAACTTCCCGAACTACATTGACCTGATTCCCTTTTAGCCAGGGATATGTAGGAGACCTTTGAAGCAAGGTTCGGTCAAAACTTTTCCAAAATGCTTCATACGGAGTGTCCGGATGGGCAAAAATCGCTTATATCCGCTCATTTATCTTTGCACGAAAACTCTGCGTGTTTACGCGGACTGTAGTGGTTGTGAGCACGTGATTTTTGCCTTACTCGAGAAGTACTCCCAGAAAATTCAAAAGTAAAAAAATAGTTTCGTGTTGGGCATGATTTGTGTGATTTTGTGTTATTTTTATCTTTTGTGTGCACGTTTATTTATTTAAATTAAAATTACAAAAAATATACGCTAGGCTTTGCATTTTCAGTGTTTGATATCGAAGTCATGTGATTCACATTTTTTGAGTGATATGTAATTGTGTGCGTTAATTGTAGTAAAAAATAGCGGTGTTATAGGTTAGTATATGCATATGTGTGTATATATATATATATATATACACATACACATATAATATCCGATCTGGGCCAATTTCAATCTAAAAGCCAGGCCCAAACGGATTGCTTCTGATCCAGCCCAAATATCCGTCCAGCTTCAGCCTATGTAACGCTTGATCTGGACCATTGGATTTTATTATCCAACGGCCCAGATTAATCCGTTAATTCTAATATACATTCAGCCTTTGACTTGACCAAACGGCGCCGTTTGGTTTAAGTGAGAGGATCCTGATCGTTGATCAGGTTTGATCCAACGATCAGGATTTAACTACTCAAAACATATATAAACTCCTCTCCATACCCCGCCCCCCCCAAGCCAGACCCCCCTCTCCTTCTTCTCCCTCAGAGCTCTCAAACACCCGGTGTAACGCCGCCCTCCTCCGCCTGCCGGAAATCGCCTCACGGCGGTTCCGGTAGGCCAATCACCACCAAACCAACGCCAAAACCTTCCCCTTACCTCCCCCATCACGATCCCGGCCTCCATTAACCTCGAATCTTGCCGGAGCTCCTCGAATCTTCATTTGAAGATTCGAGTCAAACTCGAACCTATGCCAAATTACCCCAAATTCACACCACAGTCTCCCCACACCTCCCCCACACTCCCATTGACATTGGTTTGCTTCGAATCTAACCAAAAATGCAAAAGCCCCAAATCCGAGCCCAAGAACCCTAATTTTGAAGAAATTCAATTCAAGCCGGGTTAGCCACAATTGAAGTCCAAGGGACTTTAGTCCAGGTGTTCTCAATCGAGAACATCTTGATTAAAGCCCGTTTGGCTTCAATAAGTCCGAGTTTTAGTTCGAAGTTTGGTCGGCAGTCTTCTTTTGAGGTATTCACTCCTTCTTTGGTCGTTTTAAGTCGATTTGTGTGAATATGTGTGTTTGTTTCATTCATTATTTCAGTTTCTCATGTTTTTAATTTCCCATACCCGTTTGGTCTGTTTCTTCTCATTTGAGGCCCTTTATTTGGCCAATTCTTCTGTTTTAGTAGTTAAAACGAATCATGAGTCCAATGTGATTAAAGCCGTCAATGAATCAGTTCGTAACATCGATCCCTTGAATCTGCCTGATGCAATTCACTAGAGTAGGGGTTGGCTACTGTTACATTCAGATAAAAAGGGGGGTAATTGGTTGTAGTTAATTGTTTAATCACATGTCCATACTAGGCTAGTGGAACTGAGCATAGCAGGGTATCCCACTGATGCCCTGCCCCCAGCCTTATTGTTTAATGCTGGAGTCCATACTGGACAGTAGGTAGTGGGGAATGCAGGGCATTTGATGGGTCTGGCAGAGTTGGGAGTGGGCAGGGTGATTAGTTAATTAGGGGCAGGTGTTCTGGAGGGGCTGTAGCTATAAATATAGCATCAATATAGACATTGATGGGGATACAGACATACACTTGAGAGGAGACAGACTTGAGAGCATCCGTGATAAGCAAAATACCTGGAGATATACATTGATAGACATACATTCATAGATACATTGATAGGCATACATACACACACATTAGAGAGAACACTGGAGAGCAATAGTTGGAGAAAAGATAGGATCAGAGATACTTTTGATATACACATACAAAGTCACTGTTTCATTGATTCTTGGCTACTGTCTCGTGTGCTTTGATTCGATAGCTGAGTGCTTTTTGGTCATTTGTGTGTTGTTGTTGTGGCTGTGTTGCTGCTTGGTCCAGACAGTGCTGGTTCTTCTATTGTTTGGGTATTGCTGCCAGTTCAGTGCTAGTGTATTAGTGGCTGGTCTATTAGTTTTGCTGCCTGGGGTTTGGTCTGTTTGGGTTGCTGCCTTGGTCGCTTGGTTGTTGCTTGGTTTGGTTATTGCTGCTGGTTCATTATTTTGTTGGCTGGTTGGTCTGTTTGGTTGCTGCACTGGTTTGGTTGTTGTTGTTGTTACACTGTTGTGTTGCTGTTGGTCAGTGGTTTATTGCCTTGGTCGTTTGGTTGCTGCACTGATTTGGTTGTTACTACCTGGGCATTGTGGTTGCTGGTTCAGCATGGTTGAGGTTGGTTTGTAGTTTGCTACTTGTGTATTTAGTTGAGTGGTTCACTGGTTGTAGTTACTATTGGTTTATTGTTGGTCGTTATTGGCCTTTGATTGCTGCTGCACCTGTTACTGTTCTTGTTGCGGTTGCTGCATTGCCATTGCTCACTCTTCCTTGTTATTCCGCATTCCAGGTACACATCTCTGTTATTGTAATTCCTTGGTTCAAAAAAGAGTGAAGCCTGAAGTTCATGTTTGAAGTCTGTTGAATCATGTAGTCGTCCAAAGTCTATGTTTGATTATGTTCTGTTACTGTCTAATTAAATCTGTATTGCTAGTTTTGTTATGGAAAAGCGTAGCTAGGCCAAAGATACATTGTCATTAGATAAGCATGTAAACCTGAATTAGTCTTCGTATCTCTATTTAATCTTCCCTACTCATGTGTGTAATCTCCAAACCTGTTAAATGATAGACCTTATGTCACAAGCAAGATTAGCTAGAGAGTTGTTACTCAACGGAATGACGTAATTAGATTAAAAAGAGTCGGGGGTGCATTTCATGTGACCCGACCCCAATTTCGGGCAAGAGTAAACAAAGCATGTTAAGAACTACAGGCGCATTTCATGTGATGTGGTTCGTAGCAAGTTTTAAGTAATTTGGGATCAACTCTTAAGTAAGATACAGTGAGATGTAGTTCGCTTTAGATTTGAATCAAAGGTATGCCTCGCCCGATAGTTACACTAATCACATAGCCGTCATAAATGTACATATAAATACTTAGGTTTCGGGATGCGTCGCTTCTTAACGAATATCACGCTTTTCTCAACAATGTAAATAAGTAGTCGAGCCAGGCATATATTTTAGTTTTACCTTTTAAATACGGGTGTGCATTTCATGTGACCCGAATCCAAACCCCGAAATGTTGAATAAGAATATGTTGAGGATCCGGGTGCATTTCATGTGACGTGATTCGAAAGCATATTTTTAAGCAACTTTCTCTTTCGTAAATCACAACCAATAATAAAAGCGGTAAAAGGGTATTAACTTGCACCAAGTACATAATTGTAAAAAGCAGATAGATAAGCCAAACACGACAGTTTGAGCGACCGTGCTAGAACCACGGAATTCGGGAATGCCTAATACCTTCTCCCGGGTTAATAGAATTCCTTATCCGGATTTCTGGTTCGCGGATTGTTAAATAGAGTCATTCTTTTCCTCGATTCGGGATTTAACCGGTGACTTGGGACACCATAAATCTCCCAAGTGGCGACTCTGAAATAATTAAAATAAATCCCATCTCGATTGTCCTTTAATTGGAAAAACTCTTTGCATCCTTGCGGGTGCGTAAAAAAGAGGTGTGACAGATAGATTGGAATGCATTATCACTGTCTCATTTAGATCCTCGAACAAATGTCATGTTAAATTGCCGCTTAATATGCAATACAATACTTTGGTATCGTTGTTACGTAAAAAAATGAGTGAGCGGAGGCGTTCGGTTAGCATTAAAGTAACCGGAAGATTTCCTTATTCAGTGACTCCGCATGGGTTTGCTTATTATTCGGAGTTTAACATTGACGATGATGAAAGTCTTAGAGATTTTTTGCGGGTTCCGGACGAATATAGAGAATACATTGTAATAAAATTATTAGAAATGTATGTGAAGGTTGAAGACCTTAGTAGTAATGAGGGAGTGCGTATAAGTGATAACCCCCAATCATCGGGTGGTTATTTTGGAGGAGCATTAGGCGGACATGTTGGAGATGGAAGAGGTTCTCTTGATTTGAACTTGTCACCACAGGCGAATGAGCAGCCAGAAAATAATGTTACTACTTCGTATAATCAACAAGACGACTGGTAAACTTAAATTTAGTGAAATTTTTTTCTTGATGTTTTAATTGGATTTGTATTTATAGTTCTAATTTTCATAGGGTGTACCGTCCGGATTTGAATTTGACAAATTATGACCACGTCCCTAGTTGAAAATTGCAAACTCTGCAGTGTTGGAGCACAGTGGTCCCTCTGGTAGTTATCAGCAACCTCAAGATAGCCAGCATGAAACTTCAACACAATACGATTTGTAAGTATAGTGATATAGTGATATGTACAGTTAAATTTCAAGACAATACGATTAGGATACTTAAATTTTTGTTGGTTTTATGCAGTGAAAACGAGCTTCTTGAAGCTCCTGGACTAACACAGTTGCCCGTAGACGATGTTTTTACTCGTGACTTAGCAGATGCGCATAGTCAGGAGGATGATAGTGATTACGATAACAATGCGGATGAGTCTGGTGATGAGACACCCTTCCGCGAGGAGGGTGATGATGTGGAGGGTGACGATGAGGAGGAGGAAGTGAATGTGGAGCCTGAGTTGACTAGGGAGCATGTTCCTCCCCCCCTCCCCGTTAGACCAAGAGTGTATGAATCCCACGTGCCTTTTCATGAGAGAAATATTTCATACCTTGATAATTTGCCCGCCATGCCTAATGTTGATGCATTGACAAGGGATGATGATGAATTACGATCGAAGATGTGGGATGAATGTAGACCAGCTGTTCTTACAAAGGGCATGTATTTCCCTGACAAAGCTCGCCTAGTTAGGGCTGTAAAAATCTATAGCATAAGGGAGTATCGTGAGATGACGATAAGTGAGTCAACTACGGATAGATACAAGGCTATATGTCGTAGGTGGTTCTTGGGTTGTCACTGGATGCTCCGTGCTACAAAGAAAAAATCAGGTTTGTGAAAAGTTGGTAAGTTTATTAGCGATCATAGATGTGAAATGGACACATTCAATGAGAACCACTTCAACCTGGATGTTGACTTGATTTCCCTTGTCTTGGTTCCATTTTTGGAAGTGTCTATTAGATTTAAGATTAAACAGTGTATTACAGTTGTCCACAAGGAGTATGGTTGTACTATAACTAAAAGAAAGGCATATCTCGGTCGCAAACGTGCCTTTGAACTAATTTATGGCGACTGGGATAAGTCCTTTTTAAATCTTCCCAGGTACATGGCTGCACTGCAACAATTTTACCCCGGTACTATTGTTGAATGGAGGCGCGAGTGAAGTCCTGGCAGTCCGGAATTTATATTCAACTATCTATTTTGGTCATTTAAACCAGCAATGGATGGTTTTGTGCATTGCCGTCCTGTAATTTCCATAGACGGTACTCATGTCTATGGAAAGTATGATATTAAGCTTTTGATTGCAGTTGCTATAGATGCCAACGGCAAAATATTTCCACTAGCTTTTGCCATTTGTGCGAAACGAAAGTGAAGAGACGTGGACGCAATTCTTGAACCACTTGAAGCAGCACGTTGTCAAACAGCGTTCAGGTATTTGTCTAATATCTGATCGGCATGGTGGTATTTTAAGTTATGTACGTCACTTGCCTGAATGGCAGGCACCGCATGCATACCACCGTTACTGTGTGAGGCACCTAAAGGCCAATTTTCATAAGAGATTTCCTGACAAGGCGTTGCATGACTTAATGTGGATGGCTGCAATCGAGCACCAGCTCTGTAAATTCACGAGGTGCATGGAAGCAATCCGGAAGATGGAACCACGAGCCTATACTTGGTTGATGCAACATGACCCTCAAATATGGACATTGCATGCTGACGGTGGCAGACGATGGGGAGCCCACACCACGTATGTGTTGGAGTCATTTAATGGCTTGTTGAAATCTGCCAGTGGACTGCCTGTCACTGCCATGGTTCGCATGACTTTCAAACAGAGTGCAGAGAGGTTTGTTGAAAGGGATGTAGCTGCATCGTCATTGTTGGATAGGGGTGTTGAATTTATGCCAATACCCATGGTAAGATTCGAAAAGTACAGGAAGCGAGCACAGTGGCATTCTTTTCTTCAGTACGTCAATGAACTGGGTGTTTTCGAAGTTAAGACTGGTAATCGTGGACACCGTGGGAATAATGTGCATACAGTGAATGAAAATAGAAGGTTATGTTCGTGTAGGAAATGGACCATCTACCACATGCCGTGCCCACATGCATTGAAGTGCTTTCAACAAGTTGGCTATGAGGCAACAAACTATATTGATAGGCACTACAGTGTTGCAGCATACGTAGACACGTATAGTGGGAAGTTGCATCCATTAGGTGCTGAGCATTATTGGCCGCCGGAACCTTTTAAGTTGGTATGTAACAAGGAGTACTTATGCAAGCTAAGAGTGCAAAAGAGAACACGTATACCAAACCAAATGGATGTTGGTGAGTCTATTTATGCATGTAAATGTAGCATATGCTCCCAAACTGGACATGACCGCCGTAAATGTCCTTCAAGTGCAAGTTCGTCCAATGTACCCAACTATCAACCATAACATTAGTTCTTTATTTTTGTATTATTAGTTGTAATATATGTCTGTAGTACGTTTTGTGCATTTGAAATAAAATTATTCTTCAAATTACGTATCTTGTTCTAATTTTCTTAATGTGATGTTGTGCAATTTTAAACAGTTATGTCCAAATACTACGTAGTCTCTATGTAATTCGTAGTTCAATATTGGAAAAATTTAAGTCTATAATAATACAAAAAGTGAAGTTATGAAAACCATGTGAATTGTCATGTTTATGTCATTTCGTCCATGTAATTCATAGTTTAATACTACAAAGTGTAAATTTGTCGTTTTATTTCAAAAAAGCTAAAAATCATGTGATTTGTCATGTCCATGTAATTCGTAGTTCAATACTACGAAATGTAATTCGTAGTTCAATACTACGAAATGTAAATTTGTCCTTTTATTTGAAAAAAGCTGAAAATCATGTGATTTATCGTGTCCATGTAATTCGTAGTTCAATACTACGAAATGTAATTCGTAGTTAAATACTACAAAATGTAAAGTTGTCCTTTCATACGAAAAAGCTGATTTTTTTTTGTAATTCGTAGTTTAACAGTACGAAATGCAATTCGTAGTATTATATGACGGTTTATGTTACATGTTGCCTATAAATATCGTGCTCATTACAGTCATTACATGTGTTCAAAATCTTACAAAACGCAAATATTTCTTGCAAACATTTGATATTTTCAAAGTGTGTTACTATGCAATATTTTAAATGGCTCAATATGGAACACCAGTGTATTACTGTGGAAAAAAATGTGTGCAACAAACATGTTGGGAAGGTGATGATGTTGGACGTAACTACTGGATGTGCATGAACCAGATGGATAGCTACAAAAATCTGAATGAACCAATGTGTGAGTTCAATAAATGGGCTAAGGAACAATGTCTCCAAGCAAACTACAGAGAGCGACTGCTTAATCTGCATAATATGTGGTTAGCCGAAGCAGAAAGCAGCTACAATAGCAATATAAGAAGGATAGAACTCAGGGACGAGGTGAGGGAAGTAAAGAATAAAAAACTGAAAGCAGAATGGAAATTGGCAGCAGTTACGGAAGAAAACCAAAAAAATAAACAGGAAATTGCGGAGCTTAAGGCGAGAGTAAAAAAGTTAGAAGACGAACAAGAACGACTGCTAGAACAATTTAAGTGGCTAGAACGCAGAATAAATGTATGTGTCTCTGGTTGCTACCGCTCTATCAACGATGTGATGACCGACCAATCAAGCTGCATCCGTCCCAGCTCAAATATGTTGTACAAGCCGGTCTACTCTAGAAGCTGTACAACTCGTGGATGAAACGGATGTTGTGCCAAACTCCCACAGATCGTCCGGCCTCCTGGGCGTATAGTCTGAAGAGCTAGCTGGCCCTCCCAAATAAACGATGACCTATGGTCACCCTGCAGTAGTAATAATCCTTCTTCCGAAGGTCTAGGGTGTGCAGGTCGACGAGATGCCATGTCGTGTACTATAAATAAGAAAAATTAATTATTGCATAAAATGAAGACACACTCTTAATTAATTAAATTACGTATAATTTTACAAATTTAATATAATGGTTGTTTAAAGGTTCCAGACTTGATTTTTAAGGCCCGAGACCACATAATAATGATTAATTATTATAAATCTCAATTTTAATATTTTCATAATTTTATTGTCTTAATTAATTAAATTACGTATAATTTTACAAATTTAATATAATGGTTGTTTAAAGGTTCCAAGCTTGATTTTTGAGGCCGGGACCACATAATAATGATTAATTATTATAAATCTCAATTTTAATATTTTCATAATTTTATTGTTGT
The DNA here is from genome assembly GCA_032618575.1 of Nicotiana noctiflora. Classification (NCBI taxonomy): domain Eukaryota; kingdom Viridiplantae; phylum Streptophyta; class Magnoliopsida; order Solanales; family Solanaceae; genus Nicotiana; species Nicotiana noctiflora. Next base: position 288,469 of record JASVEL010011740.1, on the reverse strand, counting down.
AATTAATTAAATTACGTATAATTTTACAAATTTAATATAATGGTTGTTTAAAGGTTCCAGGCTTGATTTTTTAGGCCTGGGACCACATAATAATGATTAATTATTCTAAATCACAATTTTAATATTTTCATAATTTTATCGTCTTAATTAATTAAATTACGTATAATTTTACAAATTTAATATAATGGTTGTTTAAAGGTTCCAAGCTTAATATTTTAGGCCCGGGATCACATAATAATGATTAATTATTCTAAATCTTAATTTTAATATTTTCATAATTTTATTGTCTTAATTAATTAAATTACGTATAATATTACAAATTTAATATAACGGTTGTATAAAGGTTCCAGGCTTGATTTTTAAGGCCCGGGACCACATAATAATGATTAATTATTATAAATCTCAACTTTAATATTTTTATAATTTTATTGTCTTAATTAATTAAATTACGTATAATTTTAACAAATTTAATATAATGGTTGTTTAAAGGTTCCAGGCTTAATTGTTTAGGCTCGAGATCACATAATAATGATTAATTATTCTAAATCTTAATTTTAATATTTTCATAATTTTATTGTCTTAATTAATTAAATTACGTACAATTTTACAAATTTAATATAATGGTTGTATAAAGGTTCCAGGCTTGATTTTTAAGGCCCGGGACAACATAATAATGATTAATTATTATAAATCTCAATTTTAATATTTTTATAATTTAATTGACTTAATTAATTAAATTAAGTATAATTTTACAAATTTAATATAATGGTTATATAAAGGTTCCAGGCTTGATTTTTAAGGCCCGGGACCACATAATAATGATTAATTATTATAAATCTCAATTTTAATATTTTTATAATTTTATTGTCTTAATTAATTAAATTACGTATAATTTTACAAATTTAATATAATGGTTGTTTAAAGATTTCAGGCTTAATTTTTTAGGCCCAGGATCACATAATAATGATTAATTATTCTAAATCTTAATTTTAATATTTTCATAATTTAATTGTCTTAATTAATTAAATTACGTATAATTTTACAAATTTAATATAATGGTTGTATAAAGGTTCCAGACTTGATTTTTAAGGTCCGGGACCACATAATAATGATTAATTATTATAAATCTCAATTTTAATATTTTTATAATTTTATTGTCTTAATTAATTAAATTACGTATAATTTTACAAATTTAATATAATGGTTGTTTAAAGGTTCCAAGCTTAATTTTTTAGGCCTGGGACCATATAATAACGATTAATTATTCTAAATCTCAATTTTAATATTTTCATAATTTTATTGTCTTAATTAATTAAATTACGTATAATTTTACAAATTTAATATAATGGTTGTTTAAAGGTTCCAGGCTTGATTTTTGAGGCCCGGGACCCCATAATAATGATTAATTATTATAAATCTCAATTTTAATATTTTCATAATTTTATTGTCTTAATTAATTAAATTACGTATAATTTTACAAATTTAATATAATAGTTGTTTAAAGGTTCCAGGCTTGATTTTTTAGGCCCGGGACCACATAATAATGATTAATTATTCTGAATCTCAATTTTAATATTTTCATAATTTTATCGTCTTAATTAATTAAATTACGTATAATTTTACAAATTTAATATAATGGTTGTTTAAAGGTTCCAGGCTTAATATTTTAGGCCCGGGATCACATAATAATGATTAATTATTCTAAATCTTAATTTTAATATTTTCATAATTTTATTGTCTTAATTAATTAAATTACGTATAATTTTACAAATTTAATATAATGGTTGTATAAAGGTTCCAGGCTTGATTTTTAAGGCCCGGGACCACATAATAATGATTAATTATTATAAATCTCAATTTTAATATTTTTATAATTTTATTGTCTTAATTAATTAAATTACGTATAGTTTTACAAATTTAATATAATGGTTGTTTAAAGGTTCCAAGCTTAATATTTTAGGCCCGGGACCACATAATAATGATTAATTATTCTAAATCTCAATTTTAATATTTTCATAATTTTATTGTCTTAATTAATTAAATTACGTATAATTTTACAAATTTAATATAATGGTTGTTTAAAGGTTCCAGGCTTGATTTTTGAGGCCCGGGACCACATAATAATGATTAATTATTATAAATCTCAATTTTAATATTTTCATAATTTTATTTTCTTAATTAATTAAATTACGTATAATTTTACAAATTAAATATAATGGTTGTTTAAATGTTTCAGACTTGATTTTTTAGGCCCGGGAACACCTAATAATGCTTAATTATTGTAAATATTAATTTTAATATTTTCATAATTTTATTTATTACAACTTGATAAAAATATCAAAATATCATAAATTCATACTAAGGCTCTACGCTAAAATTTTATAAGGTTCTACGCTACAAAGCTCTACGCTACAAGGCTCTACGCTAACATGATATACAATAACATATTAAATTAATACTAACACAATAAATATACCAACATTATAAATTAAATTTAACATGGTAAATTACTGCTAACATTTCGCACATGGTATATACAACATATAACATAAATACAATTAACATTTCTTTGCTATATAATATAAAACTAACACTAACATATTTTCTAGTGATTATAAAATAAAATTAACTCAAATACCTCAAATTAAAGCTGTAAAACTGAAATTTTGTAACCGAAACCGTGTCCAACACTGTCTCCGTGTGGGGCCCACTTGTGTTACACTTGAAGGGGACGGGTGTGACCTCAAAATCTCTTTTTTGACAAAAATTTTGAGAGAAAAGGAGAGGGGGCCGAGGGATTTTTTTGTGTTTGAAGTTGAAAATGAAAGTGGGGAATGAAGGAGATAATGGCAAATTTTATAAGGGTAATACGCAGTGTTGTACTGCGAAATGCAATTCGCAGTACAAAACTGTGAATTGCATTTCGCAGTACAAAACTGCGTATTACCCCTATTTTTTTTTTTTAAATTTATTGTATTTCGCAGTTACCCCTATTTTAAAAAAATTTTTTTAATGTATTTCGCAGTATAAAACTACGAAATGAACAAACGTCCGTTTGTACATTTCGCAGTTTTATACTGCGAATTGGGTATTTTGGTATTTGTTTTAAATTTAAAAAAGGTAATTTTTGTTTAATTGTTTATTATTTAGGTTCCGGAGATTCATCCAAACACCCTCTATGTTTCTACCTTACTTAGATTAAGTCTTATAATTTTGGTTTTATTTTTTTAAGAACTATTAGGGGGATCAAGCAATTAAACTTTCTAGCAAGCAAATAATTCTTTGCGCTGGTGTCTCTCCCCCTCGACTCCGTGTTGTTTTTCTGTAATAGCTTTCATTAATGCAATCAAGCTTTTTTTTATTCTTAGTTCTCTTTTTTGTTCTCTCAATTATTCTTGATATTGGTTTTCCGTACGACACTGACAATCTCGTCTAGCGTAAGGAGAGTGTTAAATAAATAGTTGATAGCTTGTATTTAGTCAAAGGAGATAATTTCTCTAAGAATTATCTTCCTAATTTGTAGCCTAGGATAGTGCTAATCTCTTGTAATTAGTTTTCTAGTTTGTAGCCTAGGATAGTGCTAATCTCTTGTATATATTGACTGTCAATAGCAATGAGAAAGGATAGGGAAAATTCTCCAAATCTTTCATGGTATCAGTTAGCCTAGGGTATTCTCTCTAATTCCGCTGCACCCTACGCTCTGCTTTTCCGCCCATATCTTCTTCTTCCTCTATTTTTTTTCTTCTCTTTTCTCTTCTCACCGGCAGTTTCTATGGGGGAGTCTAAATCGTCCTTCCATCCGGCTCTTGCTGTTTCTAATATCAAGAACAATATTCCCATCACTCTTGAGATGGAAAATGTTCAATATTCTATGTGGGCGGAATTATTCAAGGTTCACGCAAAATCAAACAAGGTTCTTCACCATATCATTCCTCCGGCCAAGGGCAATGAGCAACCTCCTCCATCTACGGATGCGGAAACGGAATTGTGGGCAACCTTGGATGCCACGGTTCTTTCGTGGATTTATTCTACTATTTCTCGTGATTTGTTGAACACTATTATTGAGCCCGACTCTACGGCTATGGAATCTTGGGATAGGTTGCGTGAAATATTCCAAGATAATGAACATTCTCGTGCCGTGGCTTTGGAACAAGAATTCTCCACCACTTCTATGGAGGATTTCCCAAATGTTTCATCTTATTGTCAACGTCTCAAATCCCTTGCGGATCAATTGAAGAATGTTGGGGCTCCGGTGTCCGATAGTAGAATGGTTTTACAATTGGTTGGAGGTCTTACTCGGCCGTACCGAGGTGTGGGTACGTTGATTCGCCAAAGTAATCCTCTGCCTCCTTTTAGGCTCAATCCATGCTCACTTTTGGAAGAAGCTGGGTTAGCAAAAGAAGTAGCCACTGAGTCTGCTATGGTGGCCTCGAGTGATGGTGGTCCAAGCCATGGAGCTAAACAGGGTCACAACAAAGGCAAGAATAATTCTGGCCGGCGCAACAACAACGGTGGCCGAAAAAATTCGGGTACAGGTGGTGGAAAGAACTCCACCGGCAACAAGGGTGGTGGCCGGGACCAACAGTCCGGCAGCCACGGTGGACAGCAGCACCAGTCACAGTGGCAGCAACAGCAGCCTGCGGGATCAGCTCCATGGGGCTGGTACAATCACGGCTGGCCCATCCCTCCTTGCCCCTACCCAACGTAAGGATGGGCCAGGCCTCCTGCTCCACAGCAGTCTCGTCAGGTCGGTTTACTTGGGCCCAGACCTCAGCAAGCCTATTTCCAGCAAGCAGGGGCATCCAATCCACAGCAAGGGCAGTTCGATTCTTACACACCTACGGATATTGAGGCAGCTATGCACACGATGTCGCTTCAAAAGCCCGACCCATCGTGGTACATGGATACCGGTGCTACCTCTCATATGACGTCTTCTACTAGTAAACTCTCGTCTTATTTTAATTTGAGCAATCATCCAAGCAATAATATTGTTGTTGGTAATGGTCATTCAATTCCGATTCTTGGCTATGGTCACACTAAATTGCCCTCCCCGTGTCAATCTTTGTCTCTTAAAAATGTCATTCATGCTCCTAAACTGATTAAGAATCTAATTTCTGTTAGAAACTTTACTAAAGATAATTCCGTGTCAGTTGAGTTTGATCCTTTTGGGTTTTCTGTGAAGGAATTTTGGACGGGGAGGCCAATCATGAGATGTGATAGTCATGGCGATCTTTATCCATTTTCACCTTCTTATAACAATCAACCTTCCTCGTTTGCTGCTATTTCACCTCAAATATGGCATGACCACTTGGGTCATCCGGGGGCACCTATTTTAGATTTGCTTAGGAAAAATAAAGGCATTGATTGTAAACAACACTCTAGTTCCAGTATTTGTAGCTCTTGTGTTTTTGGGAAACAAATTAAGTTGCCATTTATTTCTTCCTCTTCTAGCACTACAATGCCATTTGATATATTACATAGTGATCTTTGGACATCTCCCGTTTTGAGTTCTGCGGGACATCGATATTATGTTTTGTTTCTTGATGATTTTTCAAAGTATTTATGGACTTTTCCGTTGGGTAGAAAATCTGATGTTTATGACATTTTCTTAGCCTTTAAAGCCCATATTTCGACCCAATTTGAACGTAATATAAAAAATGTGCAATGTGATAATGGTCGTGAATTTGATAACAGATCTTTTTGGGATTTTTGTACAAAACATGGCATGTCATTCTGTTTGTCTTGTCCTCATACTTCTTCTCAAAATGGGAAAGCCGAACGCAAAATTCGGTCTATTAACAATGTCACTTGTACTCTCTTTGCTCATGCTTCTCTTCCTCCATCATTTTGGCATCATGCTCTTCAAATGACAACATATCTTCTTAATGTTCTTCCTAGTAAATTGTTGCATAGTAAGTCTCCTATTGAAGTTCTTTATCAAAGAATTCCCTCTTATGATCATCTCCGGGTTTTTGGGTGCTTGTGTTTCCCTCTTATTCCCTCCACCACTATTAATAAATTGCAACCAAGGTCAACTCCGTGTGTGTTTCTTGGGTATCCCACTAACCATCGTGGTTACAAATGTTATGATATGTCTTCTAGGAAAATCATTATTTGTCGTCACGTTTTGTTTAATGAACATACATTTCCTTTTGCTAGTGTGCATACTCCAACTTCTCATACATATGACTTTCTTGATGATGGATTATCATCATATGTTATCCACCATATGCAGGAATCTACTACTCCTACCGGGCCCATTCCACACACGGCCCAGCAGCAAAGCCCCACCTCTTCTCCTTCTCCACGCCATAACCAACCACCACCTGCCACCCAAACTTGCGTCCGGCAAGCGTGGTCTTGCACCACCAACTGCCAGCCCCGCCGGGTTACCGGCGGACGCCGGAACGGGGGGTGCCTCGGTGCCTGGGGTAGGCGTGGCAGACCAGCCCGTGTCCCCTTCATCTCATCTCCTTCTCTCTCTGGGCCTCTTCCTACCCAATGCCCAGTCTCTTCCTCCCCTTTAGCCCAAATACAACAGGCCCCATTCCCCACAAATTCTCCGCCCATTCCTTATTCCCAGCCTAGAGTTGTCACACGTAGTCAACATGGGATTTTTAAACCCAATTCGAAATATGCAAACTTGCATACTACGGTTGACCGGTCTCCTTTACCTCGAAATCCCATTGATGCACTTCGTGATCCAAATTGGAAAATGGCCATGAATGATGAATTTGATGCTCTTATTAAAAATAAGACGTGGGAGTTGGTGCCCCGTCCACCTAATGTGAATGTTATTCGTTCTATGTGGATTTTTTCTCATAAAGTCAAGGCTACTGGTGATTTTGAGAGGCATAAAGCCAGTATTGTAGGTGATGGTAAAACTCAACAGGTTGGCATCGATTGTGGCGAGACATAAGGGTGGTTTGTTTCTCTCACAGCGTAAATATGCCGAGGAAATAATTGGCCGTGCAGGGATGTCATCGTGTAAACCGTCTCAGACTCCGGTTGACACGAAGCCAAAGGTTGGCGCTACTACTAGTGCACATTTTGACGATCCGACTCTATATAGGAGCCTTGCGGGGGTTCTACAATATCTTACATTCACCAGGCCGGATATTTCTTATGTCGTTCAGCAAGTTTGTCTTCATATGCATGACCCGAGGGTTGCTCATATATCTGCTCTCAAACGGATTATTTGGTATGTAGAGGGTACTCTTGATTTTGGACTACATTTATATCCATCCTCTATTTCTTCTCTCGTTGCATATACTGATGCAGATTGGGGTGGGTGCCCTGATACAAGACGTTCAACGTCTGGTTATTGTGTTTTCTTGGGTGATAATCTGATATCTTGGTCATCTAAACGCCAACCTACATTGTCCAAGTCTAGTGCGGAGGCCGAATATCGTGGCGTGGCGAATGTTGTCTCCGAGTCATGCTGGATTCGGAATCTTCTCTTGGAGTTACATTGTCCGATTAAAAAGGCTACTCTTGTTTATTGTGACAATGTTAGTGCTATTTATTTGTCAGGAAATCCAGTTCAACATCAACGAACAAAACACATAGAAATGGATATTCATTTTGTTCGAGAGAAGGTTGCACGTGGGGAAGTTCGAGTACTACATGTGCCTTCACGATATCAGATCGCGGATATCTTCACTAAAGGTCTTCCGCGGGTTTTATTTGAGGAATTTCGGGACAGTCTTAGCGTCCTTCGCCCTCCCACTACGACTGTGGGGGTGTGTTAAATATATAGTTTATAGCTTGTATTTAGTCAAAGGAGATAATTTCTCTAAGAATTATCTTCCTAGTTTGTAGCCTAGGATAGTGTTAATCTCTTGTAATTAGTTTCCTAGTTTGTAGCCTAGGATAGTGCTAATCTCTTGTATATATTGACTGTCAATAGCAATGAGAAAGGACAGGGAAAATTCTCCAAATCTTTCAGAGAGATCCTTAGTTGGCGGATAGTTCACTAACATCGGTTGCTTAGTCTTACGTCGATATATATATATATATATATATATATATATATATATATATATATATATATATATATATATATATATATTAAAAATATTTGGAACTGTAGGTGCTTAGATAGAGTGGTCCTAGACTTAACTCTTTTCTGTGATCGATTAAGCATTAAATATTAAGGGTGGAATTGCACCCTACCAACCCGCAAGTAGACGTTTCATGAACAATATTCAATCAATAAAACCTAAATCTGTGGACTGACATATAATGATTAATTATTAAATTAAAATAATATCACAGAAAGACGTCCTTTTAGTGGTCAAACATTAGCTGTAATTTGCGAACCAGGGAATAAATTCAATATCTAATTTAGCGGTAATACAAATATTAATAATTAAGAATCTCAAGAATGAAAGCAAAGCTTAACAAAAAACAAAGCTTTGGTAGATTATTTTACAACGTTTTATATTTGTTGTTGCGTCCTCAGCATATAAGCGGACCCCCGAAATCCCCTAATTTTTGCCTAATTAATTGATTATTTCTTGTGAATGTATCAAGATATCCCTGTCATAATCGTTCTTGATTTCACGTGGTCCTTCTTTTGTTCTCAGTTGATAATAAGTTAATAATATTACTGTGAACATGTGATTTTTGTCCTATGTAAAATACCTCTACAAAATTCCAAGAAAATAGATTTATTCTTTTAATTATTTGTCATTTTAAAAATTTTTATAAAATTTTCTTCATTATTTGAATTTTTCTGTGCATGTTTAATTTTTATTTAACTAATGAAAATTCAAAAAATACGTTGCATTTGCATTTAGGATTTATTTTTACATTTTAGGTTAATTAGTAAATTAGTTGTTTTATAAAAATAAAATAATCGCAAAAAATAACTCACTTTGTATTTTTAACTTTTAAATTTTGAATTTTGTAGTTTTACTATTAATTTAAGAGATAATTAACTTTTAAAATATTGTGATAAGTAATTAGTTTAATTTGATAAATTAATTTAGTTTAAGAGTTAATTTAGGTTTTAAATTAATTTGAAAAGGAAAAGGAAAATTGGAAATTGAAAAGAAAAGAATAGAAAAAGATCATAAGAAAGGCTTTGATTTTGGGCCTTTTTGTCACAATCCAAATATTTTTTTCCCCAAACCCCGTTCTATATCTTGCCCAAACTCCACCAAAACCCGGTCCAGTCTATAGCCTAACGAAACGACCTCGTTTTCGCACCCTTTCATCTGAGCCGTCGATTTCACTCAATCAGACAGTCCGAAACTGTCCGTTAGTGTCAAGAACCATTTACATAATAGGTCATGATGGCGTCAAACACCATTGTCGGGATAGTCAGATACACCTGCCTCAGATCATGTATAATTAAGTACAGAAGTGTAGTATGAGTACATAAACAATGTGTACCTAATAAGTATCCCGTCTAATATCGAAGATTAGAGACGGGAGGTCGACTTGATACCTACTAGGGTCAAATAATGTGAGAAGAATTTATAATAAGCATGAATAACACAAATTATTAACAATTAATATGCATGGAATACCAGTTCCTTTCCAAATATTATCATGGGCATCCATCTATATTTCAAGTAAATAGAAAGTTCAGTCCACAGAGAGAGGCTAAGCAAAACATGCGCACATAACACCTAGGGACGTACGGTCCGATCCAACATAAAAGTAAATGGTATGTTACCGAGGATCGAACGGCTCGAACTATAGATGCATCTAATACCCCGCTCGCGAATCACATGTGCTACGCGATCAAAATTATTTAGCTCATCAACAAGCAGACAATGATATCTCATTTAAAAGACCAAACAAGATAAAGTTCCTCCACCAGTCTCATTTACCTTAATCAAAATAATTTATACGAAATCCGAATTTATCATCAAGTTAAAAGAATATAATGTTGAGAATGCTTTTGGGTCCAAGACTACCCAGACTTAATATAATAGCCGCTACGCATGGACTCTCGTCACCTAGTGCGTACGTAACCCCCACATATAATAGCAATTAATTAAATTATTACACATATGGGGACAATTCCCTCTTACAATGTTAGAAAGGAGACTCACCTCGCAACAAAGTACACTTACAATACAAAGAACGAGTCCAAGCTCTCAGTTCGGAGCCGAACGATCCAAGCTAGATAAATGAATTAGGAACTAGTCAATATAGACTCACAAGATCGAATTCTAGCTATTTAAGAAATTTTCCAACACTTAACACAAGTTTCCAAAAATCTAATGTCACGACCCAGATTTCCCACTATCGGGAGTTGTGATGATGCCTACTGTCGAAGCTAGGCAAGCCAAACACTCAAACCTTTTGAAAAGCAACACAATCGTAATAACAATAGTAAACCTTTAAATGAAAGCGGAAGTCTATATAAATAAAGGAAAACTCAAAATGCGGAAGTTTAATATATCACTATCCAAGACTGGAGCGCTATCTCACGAACTTCTAAAGGATACTACAATCAAGTCTGAATAGAAAGAACATACATATGTCTGTCACGGTACAATAAAAACAAACAGAAATATAGGAAGAGACTTCGGCCTACGAACGCCAGCTAGGCTACCCCGTGAGTCCCTGGACTAAAGTCAACTCCTGCTCAGTGTGCTACTGTTGTGGTCCAAAAGCTGCTATGGTACCGTGATCTGTGCAAAAAGCACAAAAGTGTAGTATCAGTACAACCGACCCCATGTGCTGGCAAGTACCTGGCCTAACCCCGTCGAAGTAGTGACGAGGCTAGACAGGACTACCAATTCAACCTGTGCAGTTCAATATATATATATGCAATAAAAGGAAAAGAATGTCCGAAACTAAGCAATTAAAAGAGAGGGAAACATGCTATGGGGAGTACAATCTGAATATAAAAGTCATCAACGTAATTAAGAAAACAGGGCACAATAATAACAACCAAAGAATAAAAAATTCAACAGTTGCACGACATTAACCTTCATATTTTTACTCTCATCCTCACTCAAGCAATCGAATAAAATGCGTGGCATTACCCTTCATGCTTTCTCTCACATAACTCTCATTTCATGGCACGGAATGACCCTTCGTGCAAATATAGTCAAATCAGAGCACGGAATGTCCCTTCGTGCATAAATAGTCAAAATATGGAATGGAATGGCCCTTCGTGCAAATATAATCAAATATGGCACATAATGACCCTTTGTGCATTATCACTCTTCCTCACACAAACAACAATCACAACCAAACGGGCGAGAAAAAAAAAACAATAATAAGAAATATTCCGGCAAGGAAAAATATAAATAAACAACTAATCTCGGCAAGGGAGCAATAACAATAACTTTCACATCCCGGCAAGGGAGATATTCAATATACTCAAACCATCACGGCAAGGGAGATATTCAATATACTCAAACCATCACGGCAAGGGATTAATCACATCTCTTTCCAATACATTCATTTCTTACTCAATAGTATTTTAATCGTTCGAGCCAACACTCCAAAGTATTCACAATTCATAATTTATCCTCAGACTCTTCACATTATGTAAAAATCATTAATTAGCTTGGAAGAGTCCCAAAATATACCAAAAAAAGAACAAACAAAGACCCACGGTCATGCTTGACACTGGTGTCTACATACTCGTCACCATGCCTATACACCGCACACGATCATTTAGCAAATAACAATTTATTACACACTAATCATATTTTCTCAAGCCAAAGTTAGATTATACACTTACCTCAAATGCTCCGAAAATCCACTTAAGCCTCTAGTATAGCTTTACCCCTCGAATTCACAACAAACCCGCTCGAATCTAGTCACAAAATTACTTGAATGTATCAATAAATGCTAATTGAATCAGCTTGAATGCATGGAAATGAATTTCCCAAAGTTTTACTCAAAACTTCCCAAAATACCCCTAATTCCACGTGGTCAAAACCCGAGGTTCAAACGAAAACCCGGTTACACATTGCCCCACGAGTTCATATCTATGATTTGTTTTGAAATCGGACATTAAATTGAGGTCCAAACCTCCAATTTTAAGAAAACCTAAGTTCTACGCAAAATTCCCATTATTGCCCATGAAAAACCTTGATTTTAAGATGAAAACATGATAAATGATGTTAAAGATTGAAGAATATAAGTGAAAATCAACTTAAATTGAATTGGAGTAGGAAGAGTTCTTGAAAAATCGCCAATAATTGCCAATGGGTGTTTTGGGTTTGAGAAATATGAAAAGTGAGGCTTAAAATCGTCTAAGCATGAAATATCCGAGCCTCAGGCATGGGAATTGCGAAACAGGGTTCGGAATTGCGAACCCCAACCCTGCCATATTGGGAATTGCAAAGAATAGTTCACATTTGCGAACTATGAATTTTCGGGCAGACTTCGCATTTGCGAAGATGGGCGTCGCATTTGCGACTAGACGACCCCCGTATTTGCGAGCAATTTATCGCATTTGCGCCCCAAGCAAGGATTTCCCCCTTTCGCATTTGCAAGAAATCTTTTGCAAATGCGACAATACCAGACATGACATGTAAATCTTTTTCAAAGTTCAAAAATGCAACCCGCGGCCTATTTAAATCTTACCCGAGCCCCCAGGGCTCCAAACCAAACATGCACACAACCTCAAAAATATCGTACGGACTTACCCACGCGATCAAATTTCAAAAATAATATCATATATATAGAATCAAGTCTCAAAACACATGATTTTCTTCTAAGTTTCATAAACTTTCAATTTTGGAACTTATAGTCCAAAACACGTCAAACGATGTCCAATTTTGACCAAACTTCACAAGGAGCACTTAACACATATTTAAGACATGTACCGGGCGTCGGAACCAAAATACGAGCCCGATACCGTTGCCTTTTAATCAATTTTCATTTTCATTTTCCTTAATAATTTTAGAAAAACAATTTAACAGAAAAATTCTTTTACTCGGATTCTAGACCTTGTATTTCGACTTCGGGCACATGCCCGAGTCTTATATTTTTATGCGGACCCTCTGGGACCATCAAATCATGGATCCGGGTTCATTTACCAAATATGTTGACCGAAATCAACTTTAACCATATTAATATCAAAATTCTTCAATTTTTTCATAGATTTCACATATTTTAACATAAAATCTTTCTAGCTATGTGCCCGTATTGAGCACGTAAATCGAGGCAACTACTAATGAGGTTTCCAAGGCCTCGAAAGCGCAAAAAAGGAAGGAATCTGGATGACTATTTGGGTCGTCAAATTCTCCACCTCTACAACAATTGTTGGTCCTTAAAAGGACAAAAGAAAGAAGTACCTAAGTCAGGAAATAGATGAGGATAACGACTCCACATATCATACTCGGACTCCCAGGTCGATGCCTTAAGAGGCTGACCTCTCCATTAGACACGCACTGAAGGGAAACTCTTCGAACTCAATTGGCGAACCTGCTGGTCTAGAATAGCTACCGGCTCCTCCTCGTAGAACAGATCCTTGTCCAATTGGATAGTGCTCGTGGGTAGGTTCGTCGTGATACCTCCGAAACATTGACACATGAAACACTAGATGCACGGTTGACAAGCTAGGTGGCAAGGCAAGTCTGTAATCCACCTCTCCCACACGATCATGAATCTCAAATGGGCTAATGAACATAGGGCTAAGCTTGCCCTTCCTCCCAAATCTCATCACGCCCTTCATAGGCGATACACGGAGAAATACTCACTCACCGACCATGAAAGCTACATCTCATACCTAGCGATCTGCATAACTCTTTTGCCGAGACTGTGCTGAACGAAGCCTGTCCTGAATGATCTTGACCTTATCCATGGCCTCCTGGACTAAATATGTACCTAATAACTGAGCCTCTCACGGCTCAAACCATCCAACTGGAGACCAACATTGCCTACCATACAACGCCTCATTAGGAGCCATTTGAATGCTAGACTGGTAGCTGTTGTTGTAGGCGAACTCTGCTACTATTAAAAACTAGTCCCAAGAGCCTCCAAAATCAATAACAGAGGCCGGAGCATATCCTCCAATATCTGAATAGTCCTCTCAGATTGACCGTCTATCTGAGTACTCAACTCAACCTGGGTGCCTAACTCCTGCTGAACTGCTCTGCAAAAGTACGAGGTAAACCATTTATCTCGGTCCAAAATGATAGATGTCGACACCCCATAAAGGCGAACAATCACTCAGATGTAGATCTTAGCTAATCTCTCCGATGAATAGGTGGTGGCAACAGGAATGAAATGTGCTGACTTGGTTAGCCTATCAACAATGACCCAAATAGCATCAAACTTCTTCCAAGTCACCGGAAGTCTAGTAACGAAGTCCATGGTAATCCTCTCCCACTTCCACTCGAGAAGCTCAATCCTCTGAAACGCACCACCAGGCCTCTGATGCTCATACTTGATGTGCTAGCAATTCAAACACTGAGCCACATATGCAACAATATTTGTCTTCATCGTACGCCACCAATATTGTTGTCGCAAGTCCTGGTACATCTTTGCGGCACCCGGGTGAATAGAATATCGAGAACTATAGGCCTCCGCTAAGATCAACTCTCTAATCCCATCGACATTGGGCACACAAACTCGCCCCTACAACCTCAAAATACCATCATCACCTAAAGTCACCTTCATGGCTCCTCCACTCTGTACCGTGTCTCTCAAGACACACAAAGGAGGATCATCAAACTGCCGATCATGGATACGCTCCAATAATGAAGAACGAGTGGCTGTGCAAGCTAATACTCGGCTGGGCTCAGAAATGTCCAACCTCACAAACCGATTGGCCAATGCCTGAATATCTAAAGCAAGTGGTCTCTAACTGACCGGAACATAAGTAAGGCTACCCATGCTGGATGATTTCCTACTCAATGCATCAGCTACCACATTGGCTCTCCCCGGGTGGTACAAAACAGTAACATCATAATCCTTCGATAGCTCCAACCATCTCTGCTGTCTCAAGTCCAACGCTATCTGCTTGAACAAGTATTGCAGACTCTTGTGATTAGTGTACACCTCACACGTCACAACATATAAGTAATGCCTCAAAATCTTCAAAGCATGAAGAATGGCTGCCAACTCTAGTTCATGGACTAGGTAATTCTTCTCGTGGATCTTAAACTGCCTCTAAGCATAAGCAATGACCCTACCATCCTGCATCAATACTGAGCCAAAACCAATACGGAAGCATCATAATAAACTGTATAAGGCCCTGAACGTGTGGGAAACACTAATATCGATGCCGTAGTCAGAGCGGTCTTAAGCTTCTGAAAGCTCTCCTCGCACTCATCTGACCACCTGAACTGGGCACTCTTCTGGGTCAACACGGTCATCGGAGCTGCTAAAGATGAAAAACCCTCCATGAATTAACGATAATATCCAGCTAATCCTAGAAAACTCCGAATCCCAGTCGCTGAAGATGGTCGAGGCCAATTCTTGACTGCCTCAATCTTCTTCGGGTCTACCTGAATGCCCTTTGTTGATACTACATGACCCAAAAATGCAACCGAACTCAACCAGAACTCGCACTTCGAGAATTTAGCATACAATTGACTATCCTTCAGAGTCTGAAGAACCACTCCGAGGTGCTGCTCATGTTCCTCCTGACTGCGAGTGTACACAAGAATATCATCAATAAAGCTATCACAAAAAAGTCTAGATAAGGACTGAACACTCGGTTCATCAACTCCACAAATGTCGTTGGGGTATTGGTCAACCCAAATGACATGACCAAAAACTCATAATGCCCATACTGAGTGCGAAAAGCTATCTTAGGGATATCAGACACCCTAATCCTCAGCTGATGGTAGCCAGACCTCAAGTTTATCTTTGAGAACACCTTCTCACCCTGCAACTAGTCAAACAAATCATCAATCCTCGACAATGGATACTTATTCTTTATCGTCACCTTGTTCAACTACCGGTAATCAATGCACATCCTCATCGATCCATCCTTTTTCTTTACAAAAAGAACCGGCGCACCCCAAGGAGAAACACTAGGCCTGGTGAAACCCTTCTCAAGCAATTCTTGCAACATTTCCCTTAACTCATTCGGCTCTGGCGGGGCAATACGATACAACGGGATAGAAATGTGATGCATGCTTGTGGCCAGATCAATACAGAAATCAATATCCTTATCTGGTGGTATACCCGGCAGGTCTGAAGGAAAAACCTCAGGGAACTCCCGGACAATAGGAACAGAATAAATAGAAGGAACCTCTACACTGGAATCGTGAACATATGCCAAATAAGCTAAACACCCCTTCTCGACCATGCGTTGAGCCATAATATATGAAATAACACTACGTGTGTCATGTCCTGGGGTTCCTCTCCACTCCAATCGAGGCAAATCTGGTAAAGCCAAGGTCACGGTCTTGGCGTGACAATCCAAGATAGCATGATACCGGGACAACCAATCCATCCCCAGTATAACATCAGAATCCACCATGTCTAAAAGCAATAAATCAACTCGGGTCTCAAGACCCTCAAATACTACTACACAGGAACGATGAACTCGGTCGACCACTATAGAATCACCCATTGGTGTAGATACATATACATAAATACCCAAGGCATCACTAGGCATAGCCAAGTAGGGTGAAAAATAA
Source organism: Nicotiana noctiflora (assembly GCA_032618575.1). Classification (NCBI taxonomy): domain Eukaryota; kingdom Viridiplantae; phylum Streptophyta; class Magnoliopsida; order Solanales; family Solanaceae; genus Nicotiana; species Nicotiana noctiflora. The sequence goes on along the minus strand of JASVEL010011740.1, from coordinate 271,889 downwards.
GACGACACATATGAATACGTAGACCTAGGGTCAAATAGCAATGAAGCATCCCCATTACAGACCAGAATAGTACATGTAATAATAGCATCGGAAGACTCAGCCTCTGGCCTAACTGGCAAAGCATAACACCGGGGCTGGGCCCAACCTTCCTGAACCATGTCTCTAGGACGACCGGCTACTGGCTGACCTCTACCTCTACCGGTCCCAGCTCCACCTCTACTGTCCCTACCTCTACCTCTATGATCCCTACCCCTTCCTCTAGCTAGCTGGGCGGGCTGTGGATCACCTACTACCTGAATCATGGGGCAAAGACCCTACTGCTGAGAGCTGCCCCATGCTGGAGGGAAAACCCTGAAAATATAACTGGGTCACCACAACCATAATAAGATCTCGGCTGCTGCGACTGCTATCCTTGTCGACCTGAATGTCCTTCCCCGAAGCTCTAAAGTGGGGGCGCACTGAAAGGCTGCTGATCTGAATAGTACTGCTGAGAACCACCATTGCCCGGAGTACCATGAGAAACCTGAAGCACAAATTGAAAGGGCCTCGGTGAATCACCTCTACCATATCCCAACCTCAAGATGAGGTACCACTGAACCTACCAGAATGAAGAGGCCTCTTGTCTGACATCTAACCACCTCCCTGTGCGAGGGCCATCTCAACTCTGCTGGCCGCATTGGCCTCCTCCTGGAGATGGATCAGCTGAATCAATCCATTAATAAATCTCCGGACCCTCTCTCATTCCGTGGGGAGTATCACAATAGCATGGCATTCCAAGTCAACAAACCTAGTCTCATACTGTGAAACTGTCATGGATCCCTGCTGGAGGCGCTCAAACTGCTTGCGAAGTGCCTCTTGCTGAGTGATTGGGAGAAACTTCTCCAAAAATAACTCCGTGAACTGATCCCATGTCAAAGCTGGAGACTTTTCTAGTCTAGATAGGTAAAAATCCCTCCACCAAGTCTTGGCGGATCCTGCAAGCCGGAAGGTGGCAAAATCAACCCCGTTGGTCTCCACTATACCCATGGTCCTGAGAATCTCATGACAACTAGATAGAAAATCCTGTGGATCCTCTGGTGAAGCACCACTAAATATGGTGGTGAAGAGCTTAGAGAACCAATCAAGTCTCCACAAAGCATCCGAAGACATAGTCGCTCCATCACTGGCCTGAGCTGTAATACCTGGCTGAGCTGCCATAGCGGGCTGAATCACTGGGGCATGAGTCCGGGGAGCTACCTGCTCCGGAGTACGTGTAGCAGGAGTTTGAACCCCTCCCCCAGCCTGGGAAGTGGCTGGTGCTACTGGCAGTAAACCCACTCTAGTGACACGCTCAATAAAGCCTGTCAATTTGACTAGGGCATCCTGAAGATCTGGGGTGACCATAACCCCTCTTGGGACCTGAGCTAGGCCCACTGGAGCTACTGGGGCTGGAACCTCATCATTGTAGTCAATATGAGGCTCCACCTCTGGAACTACTGCCCGGGGCTGAGCTATGCCCCTGCCTCGGCCTCTAGCATCACCTCGACCTCTGCCTATCGTAGGAGCTACTGCTGGGGGCTCGGACTGCTGTACGGTAGAAGAGGAAGCACGTGTTCTCGCCATCTGCAAAAGAATAAAGTAGAAAGACAATCAGTATTTGTGAACCTGAATCGCACGACAAGAAAGAACAAAAGTGAAACTTTTCCTAACTTCGTAGCCTCTAGGGGATACATAGAGACGTCTCTGTACCGATCCCTCAGACAGTCACGACCCAAACCCCAGTCGTGATGGCACCCAACACAACGCTAGGCAAGCCCGACCATATTATCTCTTAAACAAGCCAATTATTAATTCCAATTAATCCAGTTAAACTTAAACAGCAAGTGTTCATGTCAATAAGATAAACGTAATAGTAGCAACATACAAAATACGGTCCCAACCAAATCGTGGTGTCACGAGTCTGAGCCTCTACAGAACAACATCCTAGTACAAACAAGTCTAAACAAGATGAAAACAACAAAATGATAAAGAAGGAGAAAATAGGTTCTGCGGACGCCGGCAGCTACCTCGTAGTCTCCGCAAAAGTAGATAAGGATCAGCAGCTACAACAACTCAACTTCTCTCGGGCACCTGTGAATCTGCACAAAAAGTGCAGGGGAGTGGGGTGAGTATATTTCAACTCAGTGAGTAATAATAATAAACAATAACTGAAAGTAAGAACTCATGTGCTATCACTAAACAGTTCTAAGGCAACCCCCACAGCTAAGTCATCACTATAATGAGTACTCTGATCTCCAGTCCACATCTATATCAACTAGGTCCCACACTGACCACATCCTCACTCGTACCACTACGGTGTACAACCATCTCAATATATGGAGATATATACATGTGTCTATAATGTATAAGTATTTAAGTATGTATAAGGATATGAATAAGTGTAATGCTGCGGCGTGCAGCCCGCTCCAATACATATACCGCTGCGGCGCGCAGCCCGCTCCATTTAATGTCGACGACGCTCACTGGGGGTGTATACAGACTTCGGAGGGGCTCCCTAGGCCTAAGCGTTATGATACTGCGGCGTGCAGCCCGATCCACACATGTATTACTACGGCGTGTAGTCCGATCCAATATATATATATACATATATAACTATACTGCTGCGACGTGCAGCCCGATCCCATAATATACACCAGCGTTCACTGAGAATGTGTGCGGACTCAGACTCCGAAGGGGCTCCTACAGCCCAAACGCAATAATACTGCGCGTGCAGTCCGATCCAACACATATACTGCTGCGGCGTGCAGCCCGATACAATATATATACTGCTGCGGCGTGCAACCCGATCCAATATATATACTGTTGTGGCGTGCAACCCGATCCAACATGGGTATGTATATATAATACCTCATAACGGGTTCTCGACCATGTCCCAATTAGTATAGGATTGGCCTTCCATGCCCACTCAGCTAAATCAGGGGATTTCCACCTTAAGTAATCAGTCCCTCACAGTACACACCTAGTACTGACTCTTAATAGGCTATTAAGCTAGTTTTACGGCTGAGTGCAAGTTTCCAACACGATATAAGGGTCACCTAGCTCGACAGGTTCCCTAATGATCTACAGACTGCGGCGTGTAGTCCGTCCCACATGTATATTACTGCGGCGTGCGGTCCGATCCAATATATATACTATTGCGGCGTGCAGCCCGATCCAATGTATATACTGCTACGGCGTGCAGCTCGATCTAATATATATACTGCTGCGGCGTGCATCCCGATCCAATATAGGTATATATATAATACCTCATAATGGGTTCTCGACCCTACCCCAGTCAGTATATACTGCTGCGGCGTACAGCCCGATCCAATATAAATACTGTTGCGACGTGCAGCGCGATCCAACATGGGTATGTATATATAATACCTCATAACGGGTTCTCGACCCTGTCCCAATTAGTATAGGATTGGCCTTCCGGGCCCACGCAGCTAAATCAAGGGATTTCCACCTTAAGTAATCAGTCCCTCACAGTACACACCTAGTACTGGCTCTTAATAGGCTATTCAGCTAGTTTTGCGGCTGAGTTCAAGTTTCCAACACGATATAAGGGTCACCTAGCTCTACGGGTCCCCTAATGATCTACAGATCGGCACAAGGCCCCAAACATGGCTATTAGCCCAATTACACATTTATAATCTCATTATCAGTCATAATACACAATATACTATTAGCCAGGAAGGACCAAGTCCAATTCCCCAATCACAATGTCACCACGCCTGTCACAAGACGCGTGTCTCATCTCAACAAAGCACTATGAAGTGCTAGTATGGGGTTTCAAACCCTCAGTACATTGTTTATTATCACCACTCACCTCGAACCGGTAGAAGCCTCAGTCTGCCTTGCGTTTGCCTCGCAAATCAATCTCCTCGGATGCCAAATATGCTCAAAATCAATGATAATACATCAATATATGCCAAATTCGCGCAACCCATTCGAAATAACCCAAATTGCATCAAAACCCACAAAGTTGTCAAAACCCGACTTTTGGTGCGCTCCTCGAAAAATTACAAAAGTTACACATTCGAAACCCTCGTCTCAATACGAGTCCAGGCATATAAAATTTACCAAATTCGGACTCTATTTGCCCACTCAAATCGGTGTTTTTCTACAATTTTAGGCCTAGGGCTAAAACCCACCTTTAATCTTCCATTTTCATAGAAATAATCAATGATTTCATGATAAAAGCGCGTAATTAAACCACAAAACTTACCTCCGACAATATCCCGATGATCTCCCAGCAATTCTCATCACTTTCTCACTCTAGAGCTCAACAACGGGGTTTCTAACAGTGAAGACCAGTATGTGAGATATTCTGTAATTTAAGTCTCTGCCAGGCCTAATTACTCTACGCGATCGCAGCACTGGGCTCGCGATCGTGATGCACAAATCTTGGGCTGCCAATTCTTCTTCTATGGGAGTGCGTGGACCGAGACGCTATCGCAGTGACCAACTTAGCGACCCTACATGATCGCAATGCTGCAAATGCGATCGCACTGCATGCGAGTTCGACTCTACGTCATCACATCAATACTCCCACGATCGCGATTCATAGCCCCTCGCCCTTACGCGATCGCATCACTCTTCCCGCGATCATGAAGAACAAATTTCTGGCCTCTCTCCGATACACTACGTGATCGCGTGTCAATGACCACGATCGCAGAGAACAAATTAGCTGCAATTTATTGCAGCATATTCCAGCAGTTCCTTTGGCTATAAAATGGTCCGTTTGGACCCCCGAGTTCATCCCGAGGCCCCCGGGACCCCAACGAAAACCACCAACATACCCCATAACATGATGCAAACTTGTTCCAATCATAAAAACACGCCCTCAAACACGAAAAACATCGAATCCAAGCAAACTCAAGCCTAAGTTTTCATTCAAACTTCCGAAACTAACATTCAATCAAAAACCCGACCAAATGACCTCCGAATGACCTGAAAATTTGCAGGCACATCCAAAATCACCTAACGGAGCTACTGCAACTGTCGGAATTCCATTCCGACTCCTGGATCAAAATCTCTCCTATCGATAGGATATTGCCAAAATTCAACTTTAGCCAATTCAAGCCTAAAACTACACCGGACCTCCAAATTCACTTCCGATCGCTCTCCTAGCTCATAAATGACCTCCCGGAGCTAACTGAATCATCATAATTCGATTTCGAGCTCTCTAACCCACAAGTCAACGTCCAGCTGATATTTCTCAACTATTCCTTATTCTAAGAGACTATTTGTCTCAATTTCAACCAAACTCAACCCGGGCTGACTCAAACTTACCCAATATGCATATTGCAACAATGACAAGCATATAACGGGGATAACGACATGATAACTCACATGATGACGGGCCGGGACATCACATTCTCCCCAACTTAAGAAAACGCTCGTCCTCGAGCGGGTCAAGAAATATACCTGGAGACTCAAATAGGTGAGGATATCTGCTCCGCATCTCCTACTCGACCTCCCAAGTAACCTCCTACACAGGACGACCTCTCCACTGCACCTTGACTGAAGCAATCTCCTTGGACCTCAACTTTCAAACCTGTCTACCCAGAATAGCCACTAGCCCCACATCATAAGATAGATCACCATCAAGCTGAATGGTACTTAAGTCTAATACATGAGACGAATCCCCGATGTACTTCTGGAGCATAGACACATGGAATACTGGATGAACGCTGGATAAGCTGGGTGGCAAGGACAATTCATATGCCACCTCTCCAACCCTCCTGAGTATCTCAAAAGGACCAATGTACCTGGGACTCAGCTTTCTCTTCTTCCCGAACCTCATGACACCCTTCATGGGTGAAACCTTCAGCAATACTCTGTCACAAACCATGAAAGACAACTCTCAAACCTTAAGGTCTGCATAACTCTTCGGGCGAGACTGTGCTGTGCGAAGCCTCTCTTGGATCAACTTCGCTCTATCCAGAGCATCCTGAACTAACTCAGTCCCTATCAATCTATCCTCACCGGGCTCAAACCATCCCATGGGAGATCTACACCGTCTGCCATACAATGCCTCGTACGGGGCCATCTGAATACTCGACTGATAACTGTTGTTGTAGGCAAACTTAGTAAGTGTCAAGAAGGCATCCCACGAACCACTAAAATCAATCACACATGCTCTCAACATATCCTCCAGGATCTGAATAGTGTGCTCAGACTGCCCGTCTGTCTGAGGGTGAAATGCGGTGCTCAACTCAACCCGCGTACCCATCTCTCGCTGAAATGCTCTCCAAAACTGAGAAGTGAACTGAGTGCCTCTATCAGATATAATAGACACCGGGACCCCATGCAACCTGACAATCTCCCGAATAAAGATCACTACCAATCGCTCCGATGAGTAAGTAGTACTAACTGGGATGAAATGTGCGGACTTAGTCAACCGATCAACAATCACCCATACAAAATCAAACTTCCTCGTTGTCCGAGGGAGTCTAGTAACAAAATCCATGGTGATCCTCTCCCATTTCCACTCGGGAATGACCATACGCTAAAGAACACCGCCCGGTCTCTGATGCGCATACTTGACCTGCTGGCAGTTGAGGCACTTGGCTACATGCCTAACAATATCCATCTTCATCCTTCTCCACCAGTAGTGCTGTCTCAAGTCTTGGTACATCTTCGCGTCACCTGGGTGAATAGAGTACCGCGAACTGTGTGCCTCCTCAAGTATCAACTCCCGTAAACCATCTACATTGAGCACGCATATACGGCCCTGTATCCTCAGAACACCATCACTGTCGATAGTCATATCCTTAGCATCATTGTGCAACACTCTGTCCTTAAGGACAAGCAAATGTGGGTCATCATACTGTCGCTCCCTGATGCGATCATATGAGGAAGATCGAGAAACAACACAAGCCAACACTCGACTCGGCTCTAAAATATCCAACCTCACTAGCCGATTGGCTAGGGCCTGAACATCATAAGCAAATGGCCTCTCCCCAACTGGGATGAAAGCTAGGCTGCCCATACTAACCGCCTTTCGACTCAAAGCATCGGCCACAACATTGGCCTTCCCCGGATGATACAAGATAGTGATGTCATAATCCTTAAGCAACTCCAGCTACCTCCGCTGTCTCAAATTAAGGTCCTTCTGCCTGAGTAAATGCTGAAGACTGCGATGATCCGTGTGTACCTCACATGAGACACCATACAGGTAATGCCTCCAAATCTTCAAAGCGTGACCTATGGCTGCTAGCTCCAAATCATGAACAGGGTAGTTCTTCTCATGGGGCTTCAACTGACGAGAATCATAAGCAATGACCCTACCCTCCTGCATCAACACACAACCAATACACAGTATAAGGATCTGAAGCTGACGGCAGAATCAAGACTGGTGCTGTGGTCAGTGCTGTCTTGAGCTTCCGAAAGCTCTCCTCGCACTCCTCGGATAATATGAAAGGAACACCCTTCTGAGTCAATATAGTCAAGGATGAATCAATAGAAGAGAACCCCTGAACGAATCGGCGATAATACCCTGCCAATCCAAGAAAGCTATGGATCTCAGTAACTGAAGTCAGTCTGGGCCAACTCTGCACTGCCTCGACCTTCCTCGGATCCACCTGAATACCATCACGGTACACCACGTGTCCTAAGAATGCCATGGACTCAAGCCAGAACTCGCATTTGGAGAACTTGGCATACAACTTCTCCTCTCTCAATCTCTGCAACACACTACTCAAGTGCCGAGCATGCTCCTCCCGGCTACGAGAGTAGACTAGAATGTCATCAATGAACACAATCACAAATGAATCCAGATAGGGCCTGAACACACTGTTCATCAGGATGCATAAATGCTGCTGGGGCGTTGGTCAGCCCAAAAGACATCACAAGGAACTCATAGTGACTATATCTGGTCCTGAATGCAGTCTTCATAATGTCGGACTCTCTAATCTTCAGCTGATGGTAGCCTGAACGATGATCAATCTTCGAGAATACCCTAGCTCCCTAGAGCTGATCAAATAAGTCATCAATACGAGGCATAGGATACTTATTCTTTACTGTTACCTTGTTCCGCTGCATGTAGTCAATACACATCCTCATAGAGCCATCCTTCTTCTTAACAAACAGGATCGGTGCACCCCATGGCGACACACTCGACCGAATGAACCCCTTATCTAAGAGTTTCTAGAGCTGCTCCTTCAATTACTTCAGTTCAGATGGTGCCATACGATATGAAGGAATAGAAATAGGCTGAGTGCCTGGCACCAAATCGATCCCAAAGTCAATATCCCTGTCCGGCGGCATGCCCGACAGGTCTGAGTGAAACACATTAAGAAAGTCTCGCACAATGGGAACAGAATCAATACTGGGAGTCTGGGCCTCGACCTCCCGCACAAATGCTAAATAAGAGAGACATCCCTTCCCAACCATTCGTTGGGCCTTGAGGAAAGATATTACCCTGCCAGGTACATACTCAGTCGTGCCTCGCCACTCGATCCTCTGAATGCCCGGCATAGCCAAAGTGACTGTCTTAGCATGACAGTCCAGAATAGCATGACACGGAGATAGCCAATCCATGCCCAATATAACATCAAAATCAATCATGCTCGGAAGAAATAGGTCCACTCGGGTCTTCAGACCCCCAATAGGGACCAAACAGGACCGGTATACATGGTCCACAACAATAGTATCCCCTACCGGGGTAGATACATGCACTGGCAGCTCAAGATACCCTCAGGTCATCCTCAAATGAGGAGCAAAATATGTAGACACATAAGAATAAGTAGAACCAGGATCGAACAACACCGAGGCATTTTTGTGGTAGACTGAAATAATACTTGTAATAATAGCATCAGAAGCAATGACCTCAGATCGGCCCTGAAAAGCATAGCATCTAGCCTGTCCGCCTGATTGGCCTCCCTCTCGACGGCGACCCCAAGCTAACTAACCCTTACCCCTAGCTGGCGGGGCCGGTGCTGAAGTAGAAGGACCAGATGACGAGGGCTGCCCCCTCTGCTAATAAGACCTGGAAACAAGACGGGGACACTCTCCACGGTGGTGCCCAAACTCTCCGTACTCGTAGCAACTCCCCGGTGCTGGGGGTTGAGACTGATAAGGACCCCTGGTGCTGGAGTGGCCAGCCGATGAACTAGGCCGAGAAGAACCCTGAGCAGATGGGGCCTGTGAAGAGCTCTAAGCTGGCATGGCGCTGAGAGATGGTTGACTCTGGTGCGACCCCTGATAACCCTGACAAGAAGACTACCTACGGCGATCAGAACGGCCCGACTGCGAAGATCTGAAAGAGCAACCTCGGCTCTGCTGACTCTAGCCTCTGGTCTGACTGCCACTGGAACTAGCTGAACCTCGAGGCCTCTTGGCCTCCCTCTCATCCTGCTCTCTGCGACGATCTGTCTCTATGTCGCGAGCAATATCCACAGCATCCTCAAACGTACGACTCAAAACCCTCTCCCGAGTCATCAGAATACGAATGGGATAAATGAGCCCGTCCACAAAACGCCCAATCCTCTCTCTGTCGGAAAGAACCAACCACGGTCTATATCTAGACAACTCTGTAAATCTGATCTCATACTCTGACACTGACATGTCCCCCTGACGGAGACCCTCAAACTGCCTACGTATCTCCTCTCTCAGAGATCGAGGCACCCACTTCTCCAAGAACATGGTGGAGAACTCTGGCCATGATAGTGGTGTTGCCCCTGCTGGCCTACGGCGCTCATAAGCCTCCCACCAAGTGAAGGCTGGCCCCTGAAACTGAAAGGTAATGAAAGATACCCCACTGGACTCCAAGATCCCTACCGTACGAAGCATCCGACGACATTTGTCCAGAAAATATTGGACGTCCTCGCCCGGAGCACCTGTGAACACTGGAGGAGATAACCTGGTGAACCTCTCGAGACGACACTGCTCATCGTCCGTCATAGCTGGGACCCTGTCCCACTGAATCTGATCTGCTGGCTGAACTGGAGGAGCCTCTGGTGTCTGCAAGCCCTACACTGCTGGCTCTGGAGTGGGTGATGCGGGGATCTGATGACCACCCCCGATCCCTGATGTATCTGCTGCGGTAGTAACCGAAACCGCCTGTGCCAGGCCAGTGCAAACATCTAATATCTGAGCAAGGGTCTCCTGTAGACCCGGAATGACAATGGGCACAACTGGAGCCTCAGCAACTGGAGGCTGTGGGTCAGTTGGTACCGCATCAGCTGGCCTACCTCCACCACAACCACGGCCGCGTGCACGACCTCTAGCAGGTGGTAGTGGTGGTCGTCCACCTCGTCCGGAAGCTCGAGTTCTCGCCATCTGCGAGAGAATAGAATGTCAAAGTTCAGTTCAAGTCAAAAGTAATCGCACGACAAGAATTCCAAGGATTGAAACTATCCTAAAAGGTTTGCAGCCTCCCGAGGATAAGTACAGGCGTCCCATACCGATCCACGAGACTCTACTAAACCGGCTCATGACTCGCGAGACCTGTTAACCTAGGCTCAGATACCAACTTGTCACGACCCAAACCCCGATCGTGATGGCGCCCGACACAATGCTAGGCAAGCCCAACCATTTTATCTCTTAAACCAGCCAATTATTAATTCCAATTAATCTAATTAAACTTAAATAACAAGTGTTCATGTCAATAAGATAAACGTAATAGTAGAAACATACAAAATACGGTCCCAACCGAATCGTGGTGTCACGAGTCTGAGCCTCTATAGAATAACATCCTAGTACAAACAAGTCTAAACAAGATGAAAATAACAAAATGATAAAGAAGGAGAAAACAGGTTCTGCGGACGCGGGCAGCTACCTCGTAGTCTCCGCAAAAGTAGATAAGGATTAGCAGCTACAATAACTCAACTGCTCTCGGGCACCTGTGAATCTGCACAAAAAGTGCAGGGGAGTGGGGTGAGTATATTTCAACTCGGTGAGTAATAATAATAAACAATAACTGAAAGTAAGAACTCATGTGCTATCACTAAACAGTTCTAAGGCAACCCCCATAGGTAAGTTATCACTATAATGAGTACTCTGATCTCGAGTCCACATCTATCTTAACTAGGTCCCACACTGACCACATCATCACTCGTGCCACTACGGTGTACAGCCATCTCAATATATGGAGATATGTACATGTGTATATAATGTATAAGTATTTAAGTATGTATAAGGATATGAATAAGTGTAATGTTGCGGCGTGCAGCCCGCTCCAATACATATACCGTTGTGGCGCGCAGCCCACTCCATTTAACGTCGACATCACTCACTGGGGGTGTATACAGACTTCGGAGGGGCTCCCTAGACCCAAGCGCTATGATACTGCGGCGTGCATCCCGATCCACACATGTGTTACTGCGGCGTGCAGTCCGATCCAATATATATATATATATATATATATATATATATATATACATATATAGCTATACTGCTGCGGCGTGCAGCCCGATCCCATAATATACACCAGCGCTCACTGAGAATGTGCGCAGACTCAGACTCTGAAGGGGCTTCTACAGCCCAGGCGCCATAATACTGCGGCGTGCAGTCCGATCCAAAACATATACTGCTGCGGCGTGCAGCCCGATCCAATATATATACTGCTGCGGCGTACAGCCCGATCCAATATAAATACTGTTGCGACGTGCAGCGCGATCCAACATGGGTATGTATATATAATACCTCATAACGGGTTCTCGACCCTGTCCCAATTAGTATAGGATTGGCCTTCCGGGCCCACACAGCTAAATCAAGGGATTTCCACCTTAAGTAATCAGTCCCTCACAGTACACACCTAGTACTGGCTCTTAATAGGCTATTCAGCTAGTTTTGCGGCTGAGTTCAAGTTTCCAACACGATATAAGGGTCACCTAGCTCTACGGGTCCCCTAATGATCTACAGATCGGCACAAGGCCCCAAACATGACTATTAGCCCAATTACACAGTTATAATCTCATTATCAGTCATAATACACAATATACTATTAGCCAGGAAGGACCAAGTCCAATTCCCCAATCACAATGTCACCACGCCTGTCACAAGACGCGTGTCTCATCTCAACAAAGCACTGTGAAGTGCTAGTATGGGGTTTCAAACCCTCAGTACATTATTTTTTATCACCACTCACCTCGAACCGGTAGAAGCCTCAGTCCGCCTTGCGCTTGCCTCGCAAATCAATCTCATCGGATGTCAAATCTGCTCAAAATCAATGATAATACATTAATATATGCCAAATTCGCGCAACCCATTCGAAATAACCCAAATTGCATCAAATCCCACAAAGTTGTCAAAACTCGACTTTTGGTGTGCTTCTCGAAAAATTATAAAAGTTACATATTCGAAACCCTAGTCTCAATACGAGTCTAGGCATATAAAATTTACCAAATTCGGACTACATTTGCCCACTCAAATCAGTATTTTTCTACGATTTTAGGCCTAGGGCTAAAACCCACCTTTAATCTTCCATTTTCAGAGAAATAATCCATGATTTCATGATAAAAACGTGTAATTAAACCACAAAACTTACCTCCGACAATATCCCGATGATCTCCCAGCAATTCCCATCACTTTCTCACTCTAGAGCTCAACAACGGGGTTTCTAAGAGTGAAGACCCGTATGTGAGATGTTCTGTAATTTAAGTCTCTGCCAGGCCTAATTACTCTACGCGATCGCAGCACTGGGCTCGCAATCATAATGCACAAATCTTGGACTGCCAATTCGTCCTCTAAGCGATTGCGTGGACCGGGACGCGATCGCATTGACCAACTTAGCAACCCTACGCGATCGCAATGCTGCAAACGCGATCGCACTGCACGCGAGTTTGACTCTACGCGATCACATCAATACTCCCGCGATCACGATGCACAGCCCCTCGCCCTTACGCGATCGCATCACTCTTCCCGCAATCGCGAAGAACAAATTTCTGGCCTCTCTCCGATACACTACGCGATCGTGTGGCAATGACCGCGAACGCAGAGAACAAATTAGCTGCAATTTATTGCAGCAAATTCCAGCAGTTTCTTTGGCTCAAAAATGGTCCGTTTGGACCCCCGAGTTCATCCCGAGGCCCTCGGGACCCCAACGAAAACCGCCAACATACCCCATAACACGATGCAAACTTGTTCCAATCATAAAAACATGCCCTCAAACACAGAAAACATCGAATCCAAGCAAACTCAAGCCTAAGTTTTCATTCAAACTTCCGAAACTAACATTCAATCAAAAACCCGACCAAACGACCTCTGAATGACCTGAAATTTTGCAGGCAGAGCTACTGCAACTGTCGGAATTCCATTCCGACTCCCCGATCAAAATCTCGCCTATCGATCGGATATCGCCAAAATTCAACTTTAGCCAATTCAAGCCTAAAACTACACCGGACCTCCAAATTCACTTCCGATCGCTCTCCTAGCTTATAAATGACCTCCCGGAGCTAATTGAATCATCAGAATTCGATTCCGAGCTCTCTAACCCACAAGTCAACATCCAGCTGACTTTTCTCAACTATTCCTTCTTCTAAGAGACTATTTGTCTCAATTTCAATCAAACTCAACCCGGGCTGACTCAAACTTACCCAACATGCATATTGCAATAATGACAAGCATATAACGGGGATAACGGCGTGATAACTCAAATGATGACGGGCCGGGTCATCACACAGACTCTACCAAGTTTGTCCGTCAGTAGCGAGACCTATACAACCTAGAGCTCTCATACCAACTTGTCACGACCCAAATTTCCCACCACCGGGAGTCGTGATGGCGCCTACTATCAGAGCTAGGCAAGACAAGCACTCAAACCATTTGAAAAGCAACACAACCGTAATAACAAAAGTAAACTTTTAAATGAAAGCGGAAGTCTATATAACATAAGTAAAGGAAAACTCAAAATGCAGTATATCACTACCCAAGACTAGAGTCGCTATCTCATGAACTGCTAAAGGATACTACAACCAAGTCTGAACAGAAAGAAAATACATTTGTCTGTCTCGGTACAATGAAAACAAATAGAAATATAGGAATGGACTTCGGCATGCGAACGCCAGCTAGGCTATCTCGCGAGTCCCTGGACTGAAGTCAACTCCCGCTCAGTGTGCTACTGTGGTGGTCTAAAAGATGCTCCAGTACCGTGATTTGTGCAAAAAGCACAAAAGTGTAGTGTCAGTATAATGGACCCCATGTGTTGGTAAGTGTCTGGCCTAACCCCGGCAAAGTAGTGATGAGGCTTGACAGGACTACCAATTCAACATGTGCAGTTCAACACACACACACACACACACATACACACACACACACACACATACACACACACACACACACACACATATATATATGTAAGAAAAGGAAAAAAAGTACCGAAACTAATTAATTAAAAGGGAGGGAAACATGCTATGGGGAGTACAATCCGAATATAAAAGTCATCAACGTAATTAAGAAAATAAGGTACAATAATAACTACCAAAAAATAAGAAATTCAACGGTTGCACGGCATCAACCTTCATGCTTTTACTCTCATCCTCACCCAAGCAATCGAATAAAATGCACGGCATCACCCTTCGTGCTTTCTCTCATATAGCTCTCATTTTACGAAACGGAATGACCCTTCGTGCAAATATAGTCAAATCAGAGCACGGAATGTCCTTCCTACATAAATAGTCAAAATATTGGACATAATGGCCCTTCATGCAAATATAATCAAATATGGCACGGAATGACCCTTCGTGCATTATCACTCTTCCTCGCCCGAACAGAAATCACAACCAAATGGGTGAGGGAAATAAATAATAATAAGAAATGCCCCGGCAAGGGAAAACACAAATAAACAACTAAATCCCGGCAAAGGAGCAATAACAACAACTTTCATATCGCGGCAAGGGAGATATTCAATATACTCAAACCATCTCGGCAAGGCATTAATCACATCTCTTTCCAATACTTTCATTTCTTACTCAATAGTATTTTTATCGTTCGAGCCAACACTCCAAAGTATTTATTCATAATTTATCCTCAGACTCTTCACATTATGTAGAAATCATTAACTAGCTGGGAAGAGTCCCAAAATATACAAAAAATAAGAGCAAACAAAGACCCGCGGTCATGCTTGACACCGGTATATAGATACTCATCACCATGCCTATACACCATACTCGATCATTTAGCAAATAACAATTTATAACACTCTAATCCTATTCCCTCAAGCCAAAGTTAAATCAAACACTTACCTCAAATGCTCCAAAAATTAACTTAAGCCTCTAGTATAGCTTTACCCCTCGAATTCACCACAAAATCGCTCGAATCTAGTCACAAAATTACTTGAATGTATCAACAAATGCTAATTGAATCAACTTGAATGCATGGAAATGAATTTCCCAAAGTTTTACTCAAAAATTCCCAAAATGCCCCAAGCCCACGTGGTCAACACCCGAGGTTCGAACCAAAACCCAGTTACCTATTAACCCACGAGTTCATATCTATGATTTATTTTGAAATTGGACCTCAAATTAAGGTCTGAACACCCAATTTTAAGAAAACCTAGATTCTACCCAAAATTCCCATTTTTGCCCGCGAAAAACCTTGATTTTAAGATGAAAACATGATAAATAATGTTCAAGATTGAAGAAATTAAGTTAAAATCAACTTACAATTGAATTGGAGAAGGAAGAGTTCTTGAAAAATCGCCAATAATCGCCAATGGGTGTTTGGGTTAGAGAAATATGAAAAGTGGGGCTTAAAATCGTCTAAGTATGAAATAACTGAGCCCCAGGTATGGGAATTGCCAAACAGGGTTCGCAATTGTGAACCTCGACCCTACCATGTTGGGAATTGCAAAGAATAGTTCGCATTTGCGAACTACGAATTTTCGGGCACACTTCAAATTTGCGAAGAAGGGCATCGCATTTGCGACTGGGCGGCCCCCGCATTTGCAAACACTTTGTCACATTTGCGATCCAATCAAGGATTTCCACCTTTCCCATTTGCGATGGAAGATCCGCAATTACGACTCTCGCATTTGCGAGAAATCTTTCACAAACGCGAAAATACCAGACCTAACCTGCAATGTTTTTTTCAAAGTTCAAAAATGCAACCCGCGGCCTATTAAATCTTGCTCGAGCCCTCGGGGCTCCAAACCAAACAGGCACACAACCTCAGAAACATCCTACGGACTTACCCGCGCGATTAAATCTCCATAATAACATCATATACATAGAATCAAGCCTCGAAACACATGATTTTCTTCTAAGTTTCATAAACTTTCATATTTGGAACTTATAGTCGAAATACATCAAACAACGTCCGATTTCGACACACTTTAGAGGGAGCGCTTGACACATATTTAGGACCTGTACCGGGTATCAGAACCAAAATATGAGCCCGATATCATTGCTTGTTAATCAATTTTCATGTTTATTTTTCCTTAATAATTTCTGAAAATTAAGTTAACAGAAAAATCTTTTACTCGGGTTCTAGACCTCGAATTTTGACTCCTGGCACATGCTCGAGTCCCATATTTTTCTACGGACTCTCCGGGACCGTTAATCATGGATCCGGGTCCGTTTACCAAAAATATTGACCGAAGTCAACTTTAACTATATTAATATCCAAACTCTTCACATTATTCATAGATTTCACATATTTTAACATAAAAGCTTTCTGGCTCGCGCCTAGACTGTGCATGCAAATTGAGGCAACTACTAGTGAGGTTTTCAAGGCCTCGGAAGAGCGAAAAAGGGAGGAATCCGGTGATGACCCTTTGGGTCGTCACATCTAAACCCAAGCCCATGTGCTCGGATTTCGAATTTTTTCGAAGGAAGTTATTCTTTGCAACCTAAGGATTGATAATATATAATTTTTAATTTATTCTATAACAAATTTCGTGGTTAAATATAACTTTTATTAAAACCCCGTGTTTTTTGCTTTAACCCTATGATTTCACCTTAATACTAGTATTTAATATACCTAAGACATTATTATTAAACTAAAAATACGTACAACACACTTACCTCAAGATTCTAGGTGAGGTTCTTCTTTCAAAAGCTCTAAAATCGACCAATGAATGAGTGAAAAAGTGATAAAATTAACTTAGAACCCTTATTAAATGAACCTCACTGCCTTAGCGATATCCGCATATGCGGTTGGGGGACCGCATCTGCGAGAAATGGAACGCATCTGCGAAATGGGCCAAAAGAGTTGGGACCGCTTTTGCGGTCTTGAAGCCGCATCTAAGGAGCCGCTTCTGTGGTTCCTAGCCTATCCTACCCTAGAAGGTTTCTGCGTTGGAAGGACCGTATCTGTGGTCTCGCACCTGTGGTCCACCAACCGTAGGTGCGGTTATGACAGAAGCAGCAACTTCAGCTCTTTCCAAAATTTTCCACTTCACTCGAGCCACGTCTAATTGATGCTCAGGGCTCTCGAGCCCCACTTGAACATACCGACAAGTCCGAAATTGCAAAACAAACCTACTCGAACCCTCAGAACACCCAAAACAATGCTAAATCTGAGAATCACTCCTTAAAACCAAATGAAATTTAAGTTCTTAATTTTCCTCTAATGGGCCAACATACCCTTAAACTACTCGGGATTACACCAAATTTTATGGGCAGGTCTTAAATGATATTTTGGACCTGTACCGGGCTTCGGAACAAACATATGAGCCCGATGTCCTTGAAATACATCATTGATCAGTTTCTTTAAATCCTTAAAACTTCGAATTAACATTTTCTAATAAAAATTCATTAGGGACCTCGTAATTCGATTATGGGCATACGCCCACGTCACATATTTTCCTACGCACTCCCTGGAACCGTCAAATTATGAATCCGGGTCCGTTTTCTCAAAATATTGACCAAAGTCAATTTAATCTTTTAAGAAATCCTAAGGAATCAAATAGTCATATTTCACTCCAAACTCTTCCAAATCCCAAACTAACCGTCTCGCAAGTCGTAAATTAGTGTAACGATCCGACCCGTCATTTTGAGCTTTTGTGCTTTGATCACCAATTCTCGGGCATGACTTACCCCGTGTAATATATTTTGACTGATGTAGATTGTTGGTTTTGTTTTTCAGAAAAATCGGAATGAATTTGAAGGAACAGTCCCAATTGAAAGCTTTGAATTTGAAAAGGTCGACGAAGAGTTGACTTATTTGTATATGAGCTAGGATCGGAATTTTTATGATTTGGATAGCTCTGCTAGGTTATTTATGACTTAGGAGCACGATCGGAATGCATTTTGGAAGTCTGTGAAAGGATTTGGCTTGAATTGGCAAAGTTAGTATTTTGGCGAATTCCGGTTGATAAGTGAGATTTTGATTCGAGGGTTAGAATGGAATTCTGAGAGTTGTTGCAGCTTCGTTAAGTTATTTGGGATATGTGTGTAATATTTTAGGTCATTCAGACGTGGTTTGTTCGAGTTTTTGATCGAATGCGTGTTTTGAAGTTTTAGAAGAACTTAGGCTTGAATTCGATGTAATTTGATGATTTTGGTGTTTTTTGAGGTGTTTTGATAATTCGAGCACGTTTGGATGATGTTTTGGGATGTGTTGGTGTTTTTGGTTGAGGTCTCGGAGACGTTGGGGTGATTCCGTATGGCTAACAGAGAGTTTTGGACTTGGGAGATTTTGATTTGGTTGTTTCTTCTAGTATTTCCACTTCTACGAAAATAGGACTGCAGAAGCGGCATCGCAGGTGCGAAGAGAAGACCGTAGAAGCGGTTTTGGTTGGTACAGCAGGCTTCGCAGATGCGGTGGATTTTCCGTAGAAGAAAAACTGCATCTGCGAGCGAAGGACTGGAAAAGATAGAGGTTTGGACGTTAGTGAAAGCCGCAGAAGTGGCACGTGGTCCTCAGAAGCGGGACCGTAGAAGTGGAAAAGTTTCCGCAAAAGTAAATATGTACTGGGCTGAAGATTATAACTTCATTTCATCCGCGATTTTGGGTCATTTTTCACCCATGGCTGCTCATTTTTGGAGATTTTTGGAGGAAATGAAAGGGATTCAAAAGGAGTCGAATTGAGGTAAGAATCTTGGTCTTGAAACTTGATTTAATGCGAAATTAACCTAGAAATTCATGAAAACGTAGCTAAAAGGGAAGAAACTAGGGCTTGGGTTTTTAAATTTTCAATTTGGGATTCGATGGTTCATTTGAGCTCGGATTTGAGAGTACTTGGTATGTATGGACTCGTGGCGAGATAAGGAACACATTGATGTGGAAATTTTTGCAATTGGAGCAGTGGGCTCAGGGCTCAGGTTTTTGCTAATTTCTAGATTCTTGATATTTTTCGATTATTTTCGATTGGGTATTATCTCCTTATCATATTTTTACGTATTCATTATGGTTTTGATCGGATTCAACGCGCGAGGAGGCCGATTTGAGATGAAAAGGCATAACAAGATAGAGTTGACCGGCCTGAGGTGAGTAATGATTGTAAATGATATCATGAGGGTTTGAAACCCCGGATTTGCATATCGTAGTGCTATATTAAGGTGACTTGCATGTCGGATAGCGAGCGTGGGGTAGAGCACCATTTGGGATTATGACTTGGTCCGTCCCGATTGATGAACTTACTATGTATTTGATTGAAGTTTACTGGTTATCATCATAAGTTGGGCTGATTGCCATATTTGGGCTTCGTGCCAATTATTTGAACCCCTTCGGGGATGTTTGTTGATATTTCCTCACTGCTTCGATTCTATACTTGAACTCAGTCATGTATTTTCTATTATTTTTAAAACTCAACCAAGTTTATTTTGCTTTAACTCTTGAAATGATCTTTCCTATATTATTTCTGCATCTGCGAGCGAAGGACTGCAAAAGATGGAGGTTTGGACGTTAGTGGAAGCCGCAGAAGTGGCACGTGGTCCTCAGAAGCGGGACCATAGAAGTGGAAAATTTTCCGCAAAAGCAAATTTGTACTGGGCAGAAGATTATAACTTTATTTCATCCACGATTTTGGGTCCTTTTTCACCCATGGCCGCTCATTTTTGGAGCTTTTTGGAGGAAATGAAAGGGATTCAAAAGGAATCGAATTGAGGTAAGAATCTTGGTCTTGAAACTTGATTTAATGCGGAATTAACCTAGAAATCCATGAAAACGTAGCTAAAAGGGAAGAAACTAGGGCTTGGGTTTTTAAATTTTCAATTTGGGATTCGATGGTTCATTTGAGCTCGGATTTGAGAGTTCTTGGTATCTATGGACTCGTGGCGAGATAAGGAACACGTTGATGTGGAAATTTTTGCAATTCGAGCAATGGGCTCAGGGCTTAGGTTTTTGCTAATTTCGAGATTCTTGATATTTTTCGATTATTATCGATTGGGTATTATATCCTTATCATATTTTTACGTATTTATTGTGGTTTTGATCGGATTCGACGCGCGAGGAGGCCGATTTGAGATGCAAAGGCATAACAAGATAGGGCTGACCGGCCTGAGGTGAGTAATGATTGTAAATGATATCCTGAGGGTTTAAAACCCCAGATTTGCATATCGTAGTTCTATATTAAGGTGACTTGCATGCCGGATAGCGAGCGTGGGGTAGAGCACCATTGGGGATTATGACTTGGTCCGTCCCGATTGATGAACTTACTACGTATTTGACTGAAGTTTACTTGTTATCATCATAAGTTGGGCTGATTGCCATATTTGGGCTTCGTGCCAATTATTTGAACCCCTTCGGGGATGTTTGTTGATATTTCCTCACTGCTTCGATTCTATACTTGAACTCAGTCATGTATTTTCTATTGTTTTTAAAACTCAACCAAGTTTATTTTGCTTTAACTCTTGAAATGATCTTTCCTATATTATTTTTGGGCTGAACAACATGTTTTACTTTTGCCCGAGGGGATTATGTGATTTTTGACTGAGTAAGGCCGAGGGCCTGTGTTGTGAGGATACTTTCGGATCGGTATATATATATATATATATATATATATATATATATATATATATATATATATATATATATATATATATATATATATATATATATGTGTGTGTGTGTGTGTGTGTGTGTGTGTGTGTGTGTGTGTGTGTGTGTGTGTGTGTGTGTTTACTTTATTTCATTTTCTGCCATTATCTGTTGTTTTTGCTACTTCGGGTTTTTTTTTTTCTAGTATCGAAGGCAGTCAACGTGTCAGCCATTCTTCCATGTGATATCTACCGGGTTGCCTGACATTATTTGTTAGTGACTATGGTTCACGAGGGGGAGTAATGAAGTGCTTATCGGCATTATTGTTTTGCAATCATTTGCATAACTGTTGAAAAGGTCACTTTCCAAAGAGGTTTTAAACTGAGTTAAGATATTTCTAAAGATTTCACAGCTTCACTGCTTTTTTTTTTCTAAAAGGGTTCACAGTTCTTTTATATAGAATAATGGTATGCTATACGTGATTTCTTACTACTCAGTTGTTATTTACCTTTATTACTCACTAAGTTGAAGTACTCACTTTACTCTCTGCACCTCGTGTGCAGTTGCAAGTATTTATTCATCCGGTAGCGGGTTTTTGACTGATCGAAGGCTGCGTTATAGGGGTTAACGAGGTGACTGCCAGCATTCGCAGTACCACTTCTTTCTCTTTGTTTATTATTCCCGTTTTGTATGTTTTAGACATTGTATTGGACTTACACTCTAATAGATGCTCATGACTGGAGACACCCCAGTTAGGGCTATGTTTGGGTTTTTATTCCACATTTATTAAAGAAATATTTTGATAGAATGTGGTTATTTAATTATGTTAGAATTGCTTATTTATGTTAACTATTTCTAAAAAGGAGAATCAGGGATGTTG
Source organism: Nicotiana noctiflora (assembly GCA_032618575.1). NCBI lineage: Eukaryota > Viridiplantae > Streptophyta > Magnoliopsida > Solanales > Solanaceae > Nicotiana > Nicotiana noctiflora. The sequence goes on along the minus strand of JASVEL010011740.1, from coordinate 250,120 downwards.
GTTGGCTTTGTCATCACGAGAGGCGCCATCATGACAGGAGCGAGGCTTGGATCGTGATAAGTTGGTATCAGAGCCTAGGTTACTAGGTCACACGATTCATGAGCAGGTTTAGCAGAGTCTCGCGGATCGGTACAGAACAACTGTATTTATCCTCGAGAGGTTGTAGTACCTTTACTAAAACTTCACATTCTTGAAATTCTTATCGTGCATCCTTGATTTAGCTTGATATGTAACTCTGAAATTCCTTCCATGTGTTCGTATGCGCACATGAGCGCTCAAAATTATATGTGCCTTGATGGATGGTGATTTCTCGATCGAGGGGTGAGATTCGATCTTAGTGAGTTTGACGTTGGGCTAGTTTGGAGGACTTGAGGCTGGATCTTTGCCTATTGCTTGAGCACCGAGGTGCTGATCGTGTGAACAAGTGTTTTTGAACTTATATGTTCGGTATTGTCCCTATTAGTGGAAGTGACGACTGGATAACTATGTGATGAGTATGTTAGTACAACGAGATGTATCTATATGACGTGGTAGTGACGAGAAAGTCTGCAGGATGATAGATGAACTATTAAGTTATTAATTTCTATTGTGATTTGATGTGTAGCCGAGTTATAGGCATGTGAAGAATCTTTTTGTGTCTCCTAATTGGGAGTGAAGTAATTTTATATTGTGGTATGAGTTCAGACCTAGGAAGACTAATTGACTACATGCAGTTTATGATGGTGGGAGGTATACAAAAATGTTATATTGAGGCAAAGCAGGTGGGTTCTCTCCAGCGGAGTGATCTAAAGTGGTGTGATCCCTAGGTGTATGTTAGAAGATCTCATGTGTAATTGAAAAGTACGTGTTGAAATTTGAAATTTTGGGTCACTTAAGAGAGTGATCTTAACATGAATGCAAGATTTGTAGAAGATTTACAGTACTAGATGATATATGTTTTTGCAAACTTATAAATGATTTTGAGTTTAATCTTGCTATGGTATTGTGGCATCAATAGAGTAACAGTGTTATGATTTATAGAGTGTATCTTGATCTATGGCTTCGAGCCAAGTGGGGGAGTCTGCTATGATCAGTTCATTGCACGGTTAGGTTCTATGTTGGTTCCAGTTTGGGCTATGCTATTAAATTAGCTATGGCTAGAGTAAAGGAAAATTTTGATAAAGGTTATATTATGCTTCATAGGGTCTGAGAACCACGGAATGTCTAGAGTGTTGTTGGTAAGGAATGCTTGGTGCATAGAGAAAGAAGTTGCTTAGTTGTATTGGGATGAGGATTTCATTTTGTGGTATCGGAGTGCCAATGAGGCACGGGTGGTTCTGTTCATTGGGTCAGGTGAGTTGCAGTCTGAATAAAGAATGATGACTTTCGAGAATGGTTCTAATGTGTTCAAGATTCTATAGGGAACAATCGAGTATCTTAAGATTGTGTATGTTGTTAGAGCCTGTATTTACATTGGAAGAGGTCAAGACTTGTGGTATTTTTATGTTAATTATGGGATTCTATGTATCAGTATCAGGAAACTAAAGGTAACAGATTTAGATTCGTATGAAGTTCTTCAGAGTAAAGTATTTTGGAATGTGGTGTTTCTGGGAATAATTGAGAGAGTGTTCAGTGGCTTATGGGTCTTAGACAATGTAAAATTATGCTTGGTCTCGTGTGGTAATTGTGGTGCTACAGCAAGAGGGAATATCAAGTTGATGATGAATCAGAAGGGAAATTAGATAAATGGAATAGATTGATAGTAAACCGAATTGGTATGGTAATGATTTAATTAATTCTTTGTATGTGTTTGAGGTAATGAGCCCTTACAAGTATTTTGCAGCAACGCTCTTGGGTTTTGATGGCTTGCTTAGCTTGGTCGAGTTAGAAGGATTTAGTCATGGCAGGTCTAATTTGTGCAAAGGGGATTCAGAGAGTTCTTGGTGGTTTTATCATAGTTTGGAGATGTATATTTTCTATGGGCATGCAGAGCATGGGATGTGTAATGACTTTTCTTCTAGATGGAACAAATGGAAAGTTCTTGACTAGTCGAGGGCGTAGATTTATATGGCTCGGAAGGGAGATAAAAGTTTTTATGTTATTCTTGGATGTTATGGTATACGTGTATGTTGTGGTCGATCGAGACTGACGTGTTCTGGGTTGTAGTTCAGTTCTGAAAGGAAGCTCATAAAACTCTTAAGCAACGACTAGCCTCAGATAATCAAGGAAAGGGTACTGCTAGTTAGAAGTGATTTGATGAGAGTATATGTCTCAAAAAAAGGTAATGTGATTAAATTGATGATACTTCGGTAGTATTGTAGCATTTTCTTGTTGAATCAACTGGTGGCATTCGGGTTTACTTGGTGACACAGGGAAATTTTTTGAGTATCTATCGTGGAATGATTGGGTATTAAAAGTGTGCATGTATTCATACGGTAGAATTTGGGATCAGGTATGGTGATTTGTGTGCTATGTGAAGTTGGAGATTGGAAGTTCTCATATTTAGACTATGTTGTGGTTGTAGATCATGTGCATCGGCACTGTTTAGTGACTACCAGGATTTTGACGCCTGAATGGATCTTTCCTTGCTTGGTATGTTAGATTTTGGATATGATATTAGTGTATAGACGGGTTGTCTCAGTGTTGGGTTATTCGGGACTATTGCGCTACAGGCTATGCCGGAAATACCACGGGTTGAGTGAGAGGTTCGTCGGATTATGTTCCACCAGACTAGTTTGTATTCAAAGACCTAGTAGACGGCTGGGAAGGATTGCTTTTCTAAATTGGGCCTTCGTGATGGATGTCAGTGCATGGTTTTCTACCATTGATTCAGTTTCGGTGTTGAGGGAAAATGTGTTTCTTATGGTCGGACATGTCGCCGAGCGAGGTTGTGGATTTCGGTATTGATTTGGTGCCAAGCACCGTATCGTATGGATCCGGTAGGAGTTGTAGTAGTGGACGTAGCAGCTTTAGGATTCCTTGTTAATGAGTTCGTTGGCAGGCCAATGTGGACGCGTGTTCTAGATTGAGTAGGCTTGGTTGGTCCTGAATTGTAATGTTGAGGGATAGGTTGATTTGATTGTTATTGAGCTTGTTAGTGATCTAAGTAGATCTATGAGTTGTTTTTTTGTGTAGTAAGACGTTAAGATTTGTTGGTTAGGGGCACATGTGGTGCAGTTCTATTAGGGATTCATAGTGGAAGTCGAGCGGGAAGAGTAATTGGGTGTTGCTCGGTGAATGGAGTGTTGATTATGACCTATCGGATTGTGTGGTATATGTTTTTTGTCTCACCGTGGGTATGATGATGTGCTTTGGTTTCAGACGTCAAATGGTGTGTGATTGTTGCTTTCGAGCATAGTGACTTGAGTTATTTCAGGTGGAGTGGTGTTTGGATAGGATCGTGCATTACCGCACAGCTATGTAGAGATATGATCTTATGGGATAGATTCATGTTCTATTATGTGATGTGAGACAGATTCCCAGCCTTGTGTTGCGGTGGTACTAGTGAGCTTGAGGTACAACTATTTCAATTGTATCATTCATGATTTAAGTATGTACGGATTATTGCTTATTGGTGCGTGTAGTTATGCAAGTTGTGACTTAGGCTCTATTGTTGTGTCATGGCACCCGGGGTCGTGTGTTTGGTCAGAAGAGATCGTTGGGATCACTAATAAATACCAACGGATTCGATGTCAACATATTTGATGGGTAAATATCGAGGTTCGGTTCAAAATTGGCTACGGTAATTGCCATAGGATAAATGGCCTCATGAACAGTTGATATGAGAAATGGTTATGATTTATTGTGTGTTTCATTTATATGAAAGTGTTGAAATGAGACTTTAGCTCATAAGATGTTTTCTATCAGTATTTGGTTGTTATGGGCAGCTGCCATGAATGGAATTTATCGCTACATGTATTTGAGTTATGTGGTATATCATATAATTGCACCTGAGGTTGCATGCATGGGCTATTACAGCTGGTTCGGGACTATTCAAACTATAGGTGTGAGGATCTGATCATATTGATGGTTTCATAAGTGAAAGTGTGGTTCCATGGTTTATAGACTAGGATGGATTGTGAAATTTAAGCTATGTTGTGTTATCGGACATGTATGAGATAGGGTGACATGGAATCACCCCCGGGTATATGCATGGTAAGGTTATTCAGTGATTGGTTGACTTTTAGAATAACTCTGGGTATGTTCGAGGAAGAACATATATTTAAGTGAGGGAGGATGTAACGACCCGACCGGTCGTTTTGAGATGCGCTTTGATCACCAGTTCTCGGGCATGACTTGTCCCGTGTAATGTATTGTGACTGATGTAGATTATTGGTTTTGGTTTTCTAGAAAATCAGAATAAATTTGAAGGAACAGCCAGTTGAAAGCTTTAAATTTGAAATAGTTGACCAAAAGTTGATTTATTTGTATATAAGCTCGGATCGAAATTTCTATGATTTGGCTATCTCCGACAGGAGATTATGACTTAGGAGCAGGATCGGAATGTATCTTGGAAGTCTGTGAAAGGATTTGGATTGAATTGACAAAGTTAGTATTTTGGCAAATTTCGATTGATAGGTGAGATTACGATCCGAGAGCCGGAAATGTGGTTTGTTTAATTTTTTGATCGAATGTGTGTTTCGGAAGTATTAGAAGAACTTAGGCTTGAATTTAATGTAATTAGATGGTTTTGATGTTGTTTGAGGTGTTTTTATAATTGGAACAAGTTGGGATGATGTTTTGGGATGTGTTGGTATTTTTAGTTGAGGTCCCCGGGGCCTCGAGGTGATTTCGGATGGCTAACATATTGTTTTGGACTTGGAAGATTTTTATTTGGCCGCTGCTTCTGGTATTTCCGCTTCTGCGGAAATGGGGCCGCAGAAGCGGCATCACAGGTGCGAAGAGAAGTCCCTAGAAGCAGTTTTGGTTGGTGCAGCAGGTTCCACAAATGCGGTGATTTTTCCTCTTGAAGCGGAACCGCATCTGCGAATGAAGGACCGCAGAAGCGGGAGTTTTGGACATTAGTGGAAGCCGCAGAAACGGCACACGGTCCGCAGAAGCGAGACTGAGTAAGCGGAAAATTTTCCGCATAAGTGAAAATATGATGGGCTGAAGGTTATAACTTCATTTCATCCGTGATTTTGGGTCATTTTTCACCCATGGCAGCTCATTTTTGGTGATTTTTGGAGGAAATGAAAGAGGGATTCCAAGGGAATCTACTTGAGGTAAGAATCTTGGTCTTGAAACATGATTTAATTGTGGAATTAACCTAGAAATTCATGAAAATTTAGCCAAAAAGGGAAGAAAATAGGTCTTGGATTTTTAAATTTTAAATTTAGGATTCGATGGGTCATTTGAGCTCAGATTTGAGAGTTCTTGGTATGTATGGACTCGTGGAGAGATAGGGAAACCATTGATGTTGAAATTTTTGAGATTCTATAAGTGGGATTGGGGCTCAGTTTTTTTTTTAATTTCGAGATTCTTGATATTTTTCGATTGTTTTCGATTGGGTATTGTCTCCTTAGCATATTGTGACGTACTCGTTGTGGTTTTTATCGGATTCAACGCACGAGGAGACCGATTTGAGTGGCAAGGGCATCGCCTAGCGTTGGTCAGCTTGAGGTGAGTAATGATTGTAAATGATATCCTGAGGGTTTGAAACCCCAGATTTGCACATTGTAGTGCTATATTAAGGGGACTTGCACGTCGGGTAGCGAGCGTGGGGTAGAGCACCATTGGGAATTGTGACTTGGTCTAACCCGATTAATGAATTTATTGCATATTTGACTAAATTTTACTTGTTATCACCATAAGTTGGGTTGATATCCATATTTGGGCTTCGTGCCAATTATTTGAACCTCTTCGGGGTTTTTTTTTAATATTTCCTCACTGCTTTGATTCTTTAATTGAACTTAGTCATGTATTTTTTATTGTTTGCAAAACTGAGCCAAGTTTATTTTGTTTTAACTCTTGAAATGATCCTTCCTATACTATTTTTGGACTGAGCAGCATGTTTTACTATTGCCCGAGGGGCTTATGTGATTTATGACTGAGTAAGGCCGAGGGCCTGTATTGTGAGGATACTTTTGGATCGGGTTGCACACTGCAGTAATATATATATATATATATATATATATATATAATGGATCAGGTTGAACACCGTAGCATTGTTATACTGATACCGATTTGAGGCTGAAGGCCTAGACTTGATGGCACGGGATGGCTTGATATTGTGCTTGGGTCGTAAGGAGACCCTCCCAAATTCTGCACACCCCCAATGAGCGTTGTCGATGATAAATGGATCGGGATGTACACCGCAGCTATATATGGACCGGGTTGCACGCCGCAACGGTACCGGTATTGTTCTATGTGCTTACTTTGTTTTATTGTCTGCCATTATATATTGTTTGTTCTACTTCATGTGATATCTGCCGGATTGCCTGGCATTATCTGTTAGTGAGTATGGTTCTCAAGGGGTCGTACTGCTATGCTTATCTGCACTATTGTTTTGTAATCATTTGCATAACTATTGAAAAGGTCACTTTCTAATAGGTTTTAAACTGAGTTAAGATATTTCTAAAGATTTCACAGCTTCATTGCTTTTTTTTCTCAAAGGGTTCTCACTACTTCTATATAGCATGATGGTTTGGGGTTGGTTGGATGGCCTTGTCTTCACGAGAGGCACCATCACGACCGAAGTGGGGTTTGGGTCGTGACAATTAGCTAAAGCAAGCATGAGAAGTTGTATTCAAAGGAACATGCAAAAAGACAAACCGACCGGGCGGGTTGTTGCATTCTCCACATATTAAACAAACATTCGTCTTCGAACGGAAATACAAAAGTACCTGAGCTCCCTAATAAATGTGGATATCTCATCTGCATGTCCTTCTCGGACTCCCAAGTCTCCTCTTCGACCGGTTGGCCCCTCCACTTGACCTTTACCGCAAAAATCCTCTAGGATCTTAACTGGTGATCTTGTCTATCAATATTGAAAACTGGCTCCTTCTCAGAACCCAAATTCTCATCCAGATGAATAGTACTAAAGTCCAACATATGGGATAAGTTGGCATGATACATCCAAAGCATCGATACATGAAAACCTGGATGAACTCCCGATAAGCTGGGGGGTAAAGCAAGCTCATAGGCAACCTCCCCAACTCGCCTCAACACCTCAAAGGGACCAATAAACCTTTGGCTCAACTTGCCCTTTTTCCCGAACCTCATAATGCCCTTCGTTGGCGAGACTTTCAAGAGAACATTCTCGCAACCACGAATGATACATCACGCGCCTTCTGATCAATGTAACTCTTCTATCTGGACTGAGCTGTGCGAATCCTCTCCTGGATCAACTTTACCTTGTCCAAGGCATCTTGTACCAAATCTGTATCGTATAACTTAGCCTCATCAGGATGAACTGATAGGAGAATGACAATGATGACCATATAAAGTCTCGTATGATGCCATCTTTATGATGTACTATTAGTTGTTGTTGTATACAAACTCCACCAAGAGAAAGAACTGATCGCATTGCCCTGCAAAGTCAATCACACATGCTCTGAGCATGTCCTCCAAAATCTGAATTGTCTGCTCCGACAACCCATCGGTCTAAGTATGGAATGTTGTGCTGAGCTCTACACGGGTCCCCAACTCACTCTAAAGGGCTCTCCAAAAATGGGAGTTAAACTGAGACCCCCTATCTGATATGATGGAAATAGGCACACAGTGCAATCAGACTATCTCCCGAATGCAAATCTAAGCATACCTCTCCACTGTATAAGTAGTTGCCATTGGAATGAAGTGAGCTGACTTGGTCAAACTATCAACAATGACTCATACTGAATCAAACTTCCACAAAGTTCACGGTAAACCAACTACAAAATCCATGGTGATGTAGTCCCACTTACACTCTGGTATAGGCATCTGGTGAAGCAGCTCACCCTGTCTCTAGTGTTTACACTTTATCTGCTGGCAATTTAAATACCTAGCCACATACTCCCACTATGTCTTTCTTTATCATCCGCCACCAATAATACTACCTCAAGTCACGATACATCTTCATAGCACCCGAATGAATCGAATATCGTGAACTGTGAGCCTTTACTAGAACCCTCTCCCTCATACCATCAACATTAGGAACACATAGACGACCCTGGAGTCATAAAACACCATCCTCGCTAATAGAAACCTACTTGGAACCTCCCTGAATAATTGTCTCTCTAAGAACCGCCAAAAGTGGATCATCGAACTATCGGGCCTTGATCTTCCCCAGTAATAAGGACTGAGCCACCACACAAGCAAGAATTCGATTGGGCTCTAAAATGTCCAACCTCACAAGTCTGTTAGCCAAGGACTGAACGTCCAAAGCTAATGGCCTTTCCGCTGCTGGAGTGAATGCCAAGCTACCCATACTCTCTACATTTCTTCTCAAGGCATCCGTGACCATATTTGCCTTGCTCGGATGCTATAGAAGGGTGATGTCGTAATCCTTCAGTAACTTAATCCACCTATGCTACCACAAATTGAGATCCCCCTACTTGAACTAATACTGCAAGCTGCGATGATTAATGTAAACCTCACATGACACCCCATACAGATAATGCCTCCATATCTTAAGAGCATAAATAATCACGGCCAACTCTAGATTGTGCACAAGATAATTCTTCTCATGAACTTTCAGCTGACACGAAGCATATGCAATAACTCACCCTTCCTGCATTAATACACATTCCAAGCCAACACGTGAAACGTCGCAATATATCGTATACATCCTTATATCGGAAGGCAATACAAGAACCGTGCCGTAGTCAAATCTATCTTGAGTTTCCGAAAGCTCTCCTCACAATCATCAGAGCAACAGAAGGGAGCACCCTTCTGGGTCAATCTAATCAAATGTGATGCAATAGATGAAAATCCCTGCACGAATCGTTTGTAGTAACCTGCTAACCCTAGGAAACTTTTATTCTAGGTCACTGAGGTAGGGCGTAGCTAACTCTGAATGACTCAATATTCTTGGGATCCACCTTAATACCCCCTCCTAAAACAACCCCATGAAGTCCCCTCCCCCTTTCTATTTAATTGTACATTTTCATTTCAGACAACTTTATACTTATTTCAGAACCTTGTATGTTATTCTAATAGTTCGTTCACTCGTGACACCGGGTTTAGGGATTTTGTAGTAGTTGTCTACAGTTTTAGCTTCCACATTCATATTTTAGTTATTTCAGTATTTCTCATTATTCAACTCAATTGTTAAAATGGACAATATATTCTAACATTGGGTTGCCTAACAAGTAAAATGTTAGGCACCATCACGGTCCCGACGGTGGGAATTCCTGATCGGGACAATAAAAGTCGGGATAGGGACCCACCATACTACTCAATAGACGTCCAAATCATACTGGCCAAATAAGCAATTCTGGAGAAAATGGAGCACACCAACATCTTTCGTTGAGTTGTAGCCTACTTGGAGGACTCTCGGCATGTCTATCAAGACCTGCAGGCATGAAAAGCAGCATCCCCGGGCAAAAAGAGACGTCAATGCAAATAATATACCAAATATGTAAGGAATAAAAATCAGTTAATAATTGACATGGGATAAACATAGAGTAAAAGACTCAACATGTATGCATGAATAGCTCTGTGAATCATTTTATATTTATAGGGTCATGTATATGCATATAAATATCATACCATGCATAGGTATTTGCGTACATAACATAATCATGCCTCTGATGGCATCCCATCATATCATCTCGGTCACTGTAGGCAAATCATCAAACATATACCAGCTGACCAGGTGTTAGTGCGTATATAACGCCTTAACCTTTTTTCATATCACATATATATATATATATATATATATATATATATATATATATATATATATATATGATAATCTCATATATAACGTCATCTTGTCATGGATAAATATACATGCATAAATGAATGAAATGCATGAGCAGTACGTCAATAAAATCTCTTGGAACGTTATAAGATCAATATTCCTTTGATTAATGTCATAAAATAAATTTTATCAACTTACATATTTTCTAAGACCCATGAACAACTGATATGACAATAGGACACATGGGAATTAAAGAACATAGACATCTTTAGTATTTATATGAATAGAGTCATTTATGAAAATTTTGCATCTGCTTATTTTATTTGTATCATATGGATCATGCTAAAACGAAAGAATGGATAGCTTTAATATACGTGAGTCGATTCTCTTGATAATCCTTTCAATATACGTCAATTACGACAAGTATGTAACAACAGGTTAAAGCAGGGAAATATTCGTATGATATTCTTGAAAAAAATTATATCGTACTCTCGTTGAATTACATCTCACGTTGCTCTTACACAAAATAATTTTGTGTGACTTTGCTGAAGTTCCCGTTCACTTCTTTGTAGACATGCAAGCATCTTCGTATGCGATTTAGATAGGTTTTTATGTCTTGGTGGTGTGGGCCCCACTTTGTAAGACTTGACCACCAAAATTCCTCTAACTTTGCCACCTTGCAATGTGATTTAAGAGTCATTATATGGGCATAGTATGCTGCCACGTTGGAGGTTATCAAGCCTATCCAATAATTCGCCCATTTCCGAGCTTATATCAATTCACTTATGGCGTAGTTCACTGTCACGATCCTAGTTCACTAATCGTGAATCTGTCATGATGGCATCCAGTTTTCGCGACTAGGTAAGCCTAACACGATGCGGAATATACAATTTCATGAACAAAAGGATAAGATAACAGCGAAATAATATAAATGAAATGTAATAAGTGTCGCTCGTCACATACACTTCGCCAAAACACACTAACTATCATACTACCAAGACCCGGAAACCCAGGGCAACACAGACTAAAAGAAGAATACAACTGTGGCTCTATACATCAAAAATGTCTAAACAACGAGAATAAGGAAAAATAACTGCTATCACTAATGAGAATAGAAGGAGACTCTCCGGATCCGCGGACGTAGCAGATCGTACCTCAAGTCTCCTGAAGTGCTGCTAGATCACCCGAAATGTGCCTGATCTGATGTACCCGGATCTGCACAACAAAAGCGTGCAGAAGAGTAGTATGTGTACACCACGGCGGTACTCAGTAAGTGCCAAGCCTAACCTCGCGTGGGGGAAACCTTCTCCCCTAGGATATTATGTGTTAATTTAAATGTCGTGTATGCGAGGTGACGAGCGTGTACATGCGCAGATTGTTGGAAACCACCTTACTTAAACTGTTCAAATCGTGATATTCTTGTTATTTAGTTGATTAAATTGTAACATTTACCTGATATTCGTTAGAAAAGCATGGTTAGATAAGATTACACTTCTGTGCGTTTTTTCACAGGTCCAGATTTTGAGCAGGAGCAGCAGCCGTAGTACACTAGCGGGATTATCGTACTTCCGAGACTGAGGTGGCTTGCAGGCGTCCGCAGGCCCGACGTCTCCTCTATTTACTTTTATTATTGATGTGGTCTCATTGTTCCGAGACAAATGGTTATCATTTATTTCTTTCAGACCATTATGTGTAGTTATTCCTTAGTAGTTCGTGAGTTTGTGACTCCACATCTTGGGTTGAGGATTTATGTTAGTTACTTTACACTATTATACATCTTTTATTCGAAAGACTTCCGCATTTAAAAATATGAGTATTATTCTTGTTATTAAATATGAGAACAAAATAGTTGTATAAACAGGAAGATGGTGAGTGGATTGGCTTGCCTAGCTACCACGAGTAGGCGCCATCACGATCCCGATGGTGGGGGAATCCGGGTCGTGACATTCACTTACAAAAATATGGGATGTAATAAAAATAGTATTTTGTTACAGTATAGATCTCGGTTCGATTTTCAGATGGTATATTTTTAATTGCATAAACAATAATATCGACCGACTTCTGTCGGAAATTGATCGAGTTTTTAATTTTGACCGATTTTGATCGGTATTTCTGGACGATGTTAGGCAGTTTTCTAGTAGTGTGATGTCTTCTAAGCCATCATTTTCCAATTTCCATAACGTTATTTTGTGCTTTGGCATTGTTCCAATATGTTGGAAATCTGAAAAATACCAACAAGAATTGTGGTGGAGTGGTAAGTACCTATTTATCATTAACTAGAGGTCTCGGCTTGAGCCCTGATATGGAGTCGCATTTGTTAGGGAGCGTTTTACCTCCCAATATGGGACTTTGTGGCGCGAATTTAAATTTAGGTGGGCCTCAATATGGGTACCAAGCATCGAGTGGGAAATAAAAAAAAAGAGATATTTACCTAGCTATACTATGGTAGAAACTTATTTACTATATTTATTTTGGTTTCTTATTAATAACTATATATACCTATATTTACTTATTTTACCCAAAACCTTAAAAAAGAGAAAATTAAATATACCTTAAATAGTGGGTATCAGTTACATAAACTATCTCACATTTAAGATACCCAAAATCAATACTTACCCAAAATTCCTTCATTTCCTCAACAAACCCACCCAATGGTATTATTATACTTACGAGGAGGTCGTGGTCTAAGATTTGCAGAGACACAACCAGCACTTTTCTTGATCTAAAAAACAACAAATTTTTGAGTGGCAATAATGGAAGAATTAACATCAGCTTTCAATTCTCATTTGGTCAATGGTATTATTATATTTACGAGGAGGTCGTGGTCAATGGGATGTCGTAACTGAACGGAAGGTAAGCTAATAGAGTGCGAAAGAGATGAAGAATGGGTGAGGACGAAAATGAGTGACAAGAAAAAGAGCACGTTTACGCCGTAGCAATACGCCATCACTTCAATCATTTCGACTTTGATACGACTCAATTTTTATAGGAGCACATGACCATCCATTTTAATTTGGCGTGTATAAATTTGGCGTGACTCATTGGTAATCATATACAAAAGATGAAGAAGATAAAGACCTATATTGTGATTGAAACTTGAAGAAGATGAAGATCATAATTGTGCCGTAATGTTTTAGAAATGTATCATGATTGTATTATAATTGTATATATATGTCTGTTTGTTCCATGAATTGTATTATAAATGTATGATTATTGTATATTCGTTGTATATTGTTACGAGCAATTGTGCGTTCATGGCGAATTCACAATTTATATCACAAGTATGATAATTGTATATTAGTTTATTAGTATTGTATCATGTATTATATTGGGTATTAATATACCATATACAAGTTAGATACAAATGTGATACAAGTATGATACATTTATGTTTTAAGCATTTATGTAGCTGATACTATCCAAATACAATTATTATACAATTATCCTACAATTATCATAAAATTTCAGAATAATATGTAATAATATAAAGTTAATGGTGAGGAGAGAGAAGATGTAGATTTTGGGCGTAGATTAAGGAATTTTAATTGGGGGGAAAACGAGAGAGGAGTGGAGAGGGAAATAAATTAAGAATATAATGTAATCCTTAATTGAAGGCACTAATGGAGTGGTAGTCTTTTAACAATATATATAATTTGTAAAAAAACCTAGATACTTATTAAAAACTTCAAAACATGAGAACATAGGTAAATAAGGATTTCTGATATAGTATAGCTAGGTAAAAATCCCTAAAAAAAATTTAAGAAACAAAAACTATTATATCTCTCTATGTATACCGGCTAGGAAAAGTAAACAGTAAATCCATCCAGCTATTTATGTAAAAATCCCAAATTTTTTTTAAAAAATGATACTGTATAGTTGCTATCAAAATAATAGCCGAAAATATATATATTTTTATATATATGTACATTTTGTAAGTTATATACCAAAATTATATCTTTATACACTTTTTCAACTATAAAATATATAGATAGTTTCTATTGTGGCTAAAAGTAAAAATATCCAAAAAATTAGGCACCTAACGTAAAGCCTTAAGGCAATGGAAGAAAATAATGTAACTCGTGGTTTCCCTAATTCCCTCACCTATGTACCTTGCTCTAGTTAACTAGTTGACATTCACTTAGATATATTAGCAAGTTGGGTGGGGGCTCCCCCACTTCAAAACACAAGATCAATGGATATAAATGTGATTGGAATTTTATGTATATATTTGATTCGTTTTCAGTTGATCGAACGTTCAGTTAGTTAACAACAACGAGACAATAATTTCAGTATAATCTCACAAATAAAATTTAGTAAAAATAAGGTGTATACAAATCGTATCCCATTTCTTGTAGGAGATAGAGATCTAGGTTGTTTATAATAACGTTCCGCTAGCCAAATTAAAGAATTTTAAATTATATATTTTGAAACATTAATTTCGGATATAACAACAACTACCCATTATAGTCCCACAAGGTGTGGTTTGGGGAGGGTAATATGTAGACAAGCCTTACCCTTACCCAAAAGGATAAAGATGCTGTTTCCAATATAATTTCGGATATATTATATTTAATTGTGAATATGTGAAACATGAATTGGCCACCGTGTGAGCTATTAGACACCGCAAGAGGCAGCAATTAATGATTTACAAAGTGGTACACAAATCTTAATTGTTGCAATGTTCCTCCCTTTGGTTCATTTTAATTTTGATTTTTGTCAGATATCAACAAGGAAATAACTTACATTTTTTTAAAGTGGTCATTAGAGTAAACAGCATAAGAATATTTGTTATATTTTTAACTAACAAATGGTCAATTTCATTAATAATTAATGAGATTAATTCAATAATATGTGTGAAAAAAAAAATTATCAATTAAAGTGAATCGGATAGAGCATTAATTTGCCAACTTCTATCAACAGTGACGATTTGATAATCGAATTAAATTAACGAGGATAATTAAGTGAGAAAAATGTGAGAAACATCAAACGGAGGAAAAGCTCCAGCCGACACCCACAAAAGAAAAAGTAATTAATGAAAGTTAATTAAAAAGATATGTGGGGCATAAAAAAATAATGGTGTCATAGGCAGGGACATTGAATCTTGAATGATATTTCAATTGGTTTAGTACTATATATCATTCATCAATTAATTAATTGCCTCTCCCTCTCTTTGCTTTGCGTATCTTTTGGTGCTAAGTATAAGATAGTAATATTTCATCATATTAGTTAGTGGTGCTAAGGTGATGATTCTTGAATGACCATCTCATGTTCCCTTAGAGGGAAAAATAATTAAACTATTTTGAAAATGACATTTCTACTGTCATTTAGGGAGTCTGAAAATTGTAATTATATGTAATTTTATGTGGCCGTTTCATTTAAAAGTTTACAAATATATATTTTTAGTGCTTTTACTTAATTATGTTTTAACACGGTCACATCTCGTTAATCACTTGATTTTTTTTTAATCAAAATCAAGATCGCATGCCTGCTCTAATAATACTATATTCAAATAAATGATCATTTATTTTAAATTTTAATTTTTTTAAAAGCAAATATACCACTAGGCTAGTTGCCTAGTGGTATTTTTTATTAATAATAATCAAAATAAACAAAATGTGTCTAGAGGCATGGGCGAAGCTAGAGCCCGGTAAGGATGGTCAATTGACCACTCTTTATTAGAAAATTATACCATATATATAGGTAAAATATTAGATTTTAAAGATATATAATATGTATTGAACACCCTTTGCCCGGAATATTTTTTATTTCTTTCAAGTTTGAACACCCTTAACAAAATTCCTGGCTTCGCCACTGTCTGGAGATCTCACACAATGAAATTGTGTAAAAAAATGTAAGTACATGAAATTGCAATTTTGACTCCAAATTACACATACGTACCTTATCATTCTCATTGAGTACCTGCTATAGCTAGCTTCCTCATATGTGATAGATACACCATGTACCAGGAAATTTCTCCATTTTTATTTTTGGCGATTACACACATTTTTATTTGCTTAATTATATCTTGAATATTGTCAAATATAATGGAGATATTTTGTAACATAGATGAAAATGGAGGTTTTTTTAGGAACCACCTGTATCCATAGATTTTAATTATGGATGAAATAAATGACCATTTTATTTTAAATTTTAATTTGTTAGAGATAACCATCTGCATCCATAATTTTTCTTATTTTAATTATTTCTCATTCAATATAGATGAAACATGATAAAAAAAAATATTTCAACATTGTTTTAGATCGCTTTTGAAAACTTTTCCAGTATAAAAGGAATCTTAACGTTTTAATAAATTCTTTACCATTTGATCTAAAACTTATTATTCTTGCTGCATATGATTATTACCTTTTATTTTCAAAATAAGATTAATTGTGAAGATACCTCAACTGAAATGTGTTCATACACACAATATTTTTTTTTTTTAGCAAAAACAACAATCTTAGTCTGGTGCATTAACACTCATGAAACTTGAGAATTGAGAAAAGCCAATAATCATGCCAGACTTATGAAGAACTAAAAAATGGAATTTTATACAAATAACCGGCAAGTTTATTATTTATTTTTTCTAGTCGGTATATATAGATTATACAATAATTACATATAGTTGTACATATAATATACATAAATAATATACATATATAAACGTATATATTATATTTGATAGCTATTTTAAATTTAATTAATTGAGTGAACGGCTATTTAAATTAATTCTTCTTAAAAAAAATAATGATATTTCGTCAACTTTACATAGAAAGAAATAATCATACATTTCGTCAAAGAGGGTCACTCTTGAAAAAAATTATTGATGGACCACATATAATATGTCAAATGTGTTATTGGGATTGGCCAACATCAAATCATCAATTGAAACTAAATTTATTTGTATACACTGATAATCTAAACAATTTGTAAATCATCATTCTATTTTAATTAACATATAGTGTCCTGTTCTACTTTCTAATTTATTAATTTCGCATATTATGAATACTTACTTTTATATATTTATTAGGCTACTCGATAATGCAAAATTTCTTGCATGTACTATCGGTATAAAAGTTATACTTATGAAAACTAATCCCAGTATGAAAATGTTTTCGTCTTCTTTTATAAGTTTTTTTTTCCGGATTCATGCCACTAAGCTCATTAAAAGGGAAAGAACTCTGAATTAATACAGAGATATAGATTTTAAAAGCTATATAGGAAAAGCACGATATTGTAATGTACATATGATAGTTATGCTGTTATAGCTAACTATGGAGCTTTGTAAATATTACTGGTGATTAATATAAAGCTTAATTACCAAAAAAAGGGAAAGAATTACTGGTGATTAATATAAAGCTTAATTACCAAAAAAAGGGAAAGAACTGTTGGTAAACTGTGTTCAAAATAAAAAAAAATTAGAGAAGTAAACAAACGTTAGTTCAATAAATAAAACGTGAAATAATAATTTTGAGCCTACAAGTTGCTTGTGTGTCCTTAAGGAATTTAAACCCCTCACTGTTGCCCAAGGTTTTGGATTAATTCCTCCCAGGATAGAACGGAATAACTATTCTACAACACTGACAATCGAAACTACAGAATTTCAGCGAACTCAACAGACGAATCAAATCACTTTTGACACTTATGTTTATTTGAAAATAATGCAACAATATAAAAAGAGAGGAGAAATTTTCAGATTTTTCCATCTAATTTTCATGTCTAAAATATGAGGCCAAACCTCTAAATTTATAGACAAAGGAAGGGTGATATGTTGAGGTGCAATCTAAAAGGTGCATCTTATGGAGATATGCAATTCAAAAGGTGTCTCTTTCATTTCTCATTCACACCCTTTTTAAAAAATGCAACAAGAACTACCTTAAAAAAATTTATTCGGGTGCTCGACGACTCTACTTAGCATCCAGCTTTATGAGTTTTGAATTTTAGAATGACGATGTCAAGTACTAATAATTGGGTTCAAAATTTAATTTTTATACATATTTAATGAATTTTTTAATATGAATATACTATTTGAGCAAAAGCTATTGAGGTTGATCAAATATGTAGTCGGGCTTCTAGGTCCACCCTAACTCCAAATCTCTAATAAAAAGTGAAAGAATTTTATCTATCACGACTCTTAGCGGCAACCAGTGGCAGATGTAGAGTATAGCGATTAGATTTTCGGAAACCCATTAACTTTTGCATAGACCATGTATTTCTATTAAAAAATTTATTAAACATCAATAAATATATAAGTGTGAACCCTGTTATTATTATATATTAATTTAATATTATAATAGGAACCCATAAACTTTCAATTCTGGATTCGCATGCGACGGCATATTGTCAACTTTACCCGTGGTTAACTAGCCACTTGTCATTATTTGCATGTGTTTGTTAGACATGGTCGTTGTCCTTTTTCTGGTCAAAGAGTATTTTGGCTAAATTCTTGATGACCCTTTTGAGTCTTACCAATTTAAGGTTTTAGTCAAGATTTCAATCTTTGAAAATTCAAATTGACTACCTAACGTCCTAGACTTTTGCAACTTGATAATCATTTTCTTGAACAAAATTTTAGAAGAAAATTAAAGGGTTTGAGTGAGAGTGAAGGAAATAAGGAATTACCTAGATAATCTTTTTTCTGTTTTTTCGATGTTTGATATTCGTATTGATGTCCGATTAAATTTGAATTCGTATCGTAAAATTTCACTAAAATATTTCTTAACAAAAAACGACTTCATTACTAGAGCACGAACCCAAGACCCATGTGTAAGGATGAAAGAGTATTTGTCATTCCATCACATAATTTATTGGCGCCTTGTCACGACCCTAAACCCAACCCGATCGTGATGGCACCTCTTGTGAAAACAAGGCCAATCGACACACTTCCAAATTATTTTAAACAATTAAAATAATAACTACTAAGTGTTTAATCAGAATGAAATCCCAAAACAAGCATTTAACAGTATAATTTACGGAAATAAAAAATAACACAGCCCGACATCAGCTATATCATATCTTATGAGTTACCGTCCCATTTTCCTTTTTTTCCTTTGTATTTTAAGGTTTTCGACACACATATTAAAAATTTTATTTGACAAAATCAATATATGTTTATCTATTTTTTTCCTTAAATGAATAATTATGTGGTTTCTTTAATAATAAGTGTGTATGAGGCTAAATACGGGCCTTCCCACGCTGACAGCGATAGGGTACGACCCCTCTCATACGCCCCTTATAACGAGGGTATAATTCGGACATAAGGGTGCGAACGATGTCACTCTCACTTGGACATCCCCATTAAAAAGAAGTCGACTATGCCTAGATGGTTTATTATTATTATTTTAATAAGGAGACCATTTTTTATATAAATGGGGCATCCATGTTGTAGGACCAAGTGTTATTATCTAATAATACAACTCTCTCATTCTCTCTCTATCTTTCTTAACTGCGATAAACAACTGTTCTTAAAGTTCTTTATTTTTGCAAATATCTTTATAACACCACTACATCGATCTCATATCTAGGTTCACTATATTTGGTTACGATTTACTCCTTTTACATCTTTTGATTGTTCTAAAACTTATAAAGTAACGATTAATTTTTGAGCCAAATAATTTGGCACCGTCTGTGGGAATTTCGAGAATCAAAATCATAGTATCTACCTAGAGATCATCTAACCATCTCCTTCTACATCACACGAACATAAAAAATGGCTGAAAGTGACGCCAGATCCAAAGCAATAATAGGGGTCAAAATCAACCTTCTTGGTCCTCTCAATAAGGTCAGCGACGATGGTATCATCAACACAACCCCCGTCACTGCACTAGAAGCAAAGATCTCACCTTCCCTCTGCATGGCAAAGGAGCTTCCACATCCGTTGTTAGGGAGGCACCCTCGGTGGTCAAAAAACTACTGGAAGAATGGCTAAAACGCACCTTGAGTGGCTTAGTCAAGAAACCACCACAAGGTAACATAAGGGCAGTACCAACGATTAGCATCACTACTGCCATGTGTTAACAAGAGGAGACACGAGTAAATAACCAACCTGTCGAAGCACAGACCAATGACGGCACGCTAACCGCCATCCTCAAGAAGATGGAGGAAATGGAAAACGAAAACAACGCTCTCCGCGACTAGATGAAGGAGCAATAGGAGAGGGTCGACAAAATTACCGAAG
Organism: Nicotiana noctiflora; assembly: GCA_032618575.1. Lineage (NCBI taxonomy): Eukaryota > Viridiplantae > Streptophyta > Magnoliopsida > Solanales > Solanaceae > Nicotiana > Nicotiana noctiflora. The sequence goes on along the minus strand of JASVEL010011740.1, from coordinate 230,123 downwards.
CCCCTAAGTTACTACCAAAACGCGACATGGGGAGGTTCGTAAAGCAACCGTACTCTGAAGAAGCCGCCCCCTACTCTATCCCAAAAACCTTCAAGATGGCCCCCTACTTGAGGGTGTACGACGGGACCACTGATCCCGAGGATCATCTGATCCATTATGTTACCGCCGTGAAAGGCAACGACCTATCAAAAGAACAGGTACCATCAGTGCTGCTGAAAAAGTTCAGCAAGACGTAACCGGGGGAGCCTTGACATGGTACTCCTAGCTGCCAGCCAACACAATATCAACGTTCGAATATATGGCAGATAAGTTCGTCATCGCCCATGCGGGTGGAAATAAGGCAGAGGCAAGAGTCAACAACATATTCGCCATCAGACAAACCACAGGTGAATGTCTTAGGGACTTCCTCGCAAGATTTAACAGGATGAGAATGAGCCTGCCGAACTTAAACGTATCGGAAGGAATGGCAGTCGCCGCCTTCCAGAATGGGCTAATCAGGGACGGTTCAAGAGCAACTAAGAAGCTGCTAAACTGCCTCATGAAGTATCCCCCTATGACATGGGAGGAAATCCATAATGCTTATTGCACCGAAGTACGAGCGGACGATGATGACCTCAACGGGCCGACTCAATGGCTGACAACGATACACTCAGAAACAAGCAAATATCAATGCCATGAGGGACGTCGGGAAGATCCCTCGCACTCTAACAGAGAAGGACATCAGCCATACACAAGATCCTCCCATCCACCACCTAGGAATACGGACACGTTACAACGACATGTCGCTCCACTACGAAATGAAAGAGGTACTCCCCCTTCTTATCATCACATAACGTTTACGTGTCTCCCTCAGAAATAGTGTACGCACTAGAGAAGCTTGGCACCAAGGTGCAATGGCCTCAGAAAATGAAGTCGTATTCCGCCACAAAAAAATCAAATGTTCTATGCGAGTTCTATCAGGAACGGGGGCACAGGACCGAAGACTGCATAGGCTTACAACAAGAGGTCATCAGAATGCTGAACCCAAGGATACCTGAAAGAACTACTCAGTGACAAAAGAAAAACCAACTTCGCGCGCGAGCGAGAACAGTCCTTTGGGCCACCAAAGCCACCTTCCTCAACGCGGATAATAAACATGATCGTTGGCGGTAGTAACGACTCAACAATCAACCACGTCAAATTCACCAACACTCATAGGCTGAAGTGGACCATCTCCCACGAGCGGTATGATGGCTTCGAAGGTAGTATCACCTTCAATAAGTCTGATGCCGAAGGTTTGTCTTTCCCTCACTATGATGCTTTAGTTATTACTTTACACATTATTGATATGGATGTCAAAAGAGTCATGATCGATGATGGAAGCGGTGCCTGTATTATCCACCCAAAGTTCCTCGCACAACTAGGACTCGAGGATAGGGTAATACCGTGCTGCATAACACTAACCAGTATTAACAATGCAGTGGAACGGACGTCCTGAGAGGTGACATTACCTATCGTCATGGAAGGTGTCACGCTAGAAACAACTTTCCATGTGATGAACCAAGAGACGGCATATAACGTCATCATAGGACACCCATGGATACATGCCATACGAGCGATCCTTTCAAGCCTGTACTAGGTGGTCAAATTCCCTACCCCATGGGGAATATTCAGCATCAGGGGAGAGCAGTGCACCGCAAAAGAGTGCAACAAAATAACCTAAGACTACGCTCACAACTAACACCTAAGGGGGGCATGCACGGAGGCATAACAATTAGCCATGTCAGGGACGAAAAATGACCCGACGGCATACACCAATCAAGATCCTGACGTCGTGGAAGCATGTAAGGCGACGATCGAAGATCTCGACCCTGTCCAACTGGATGGCATCGACTCCGCAAAGAAAGCCTACATCGGTCATGGCCTCGCCAATCCAAGTATCATGAATTCTTAACTAACCATGCAGACCTATTTGCTTTTTCCCACGCAGATATGCCGAGGATTTCGTGAGATATCGCCATCCATAAGCTAAATGTCGACTCGTTGTATCCGTCGATACGGTAGATAAGAAGAAATTTCAATGTCGCAATCAATGAAGTAGTCAGCGAGGAAGTAGACAAACTACTTTCCAACGACTCCATTAGGGAATCAAAGTAGCCTCAGTGGGTCACCAACGTCGTCATGGTCAAAAAGAAAAATGGGAAGTGGAGGATGTGCGTGGATTTCACCGACCTGAATAAAGCATGCCCTAAGGATTCGTTCCACCTCCCTCACATTGACCAGTTGATCGATGCCACCATAGGACATGAACTGATGAGTTTCCTAGACGTATTCCGGTTACAATCAAATCTTGATGGCCGAGGCAGATCAAGAGAATAAAACATTCATCACCCACCAATGAACCTACTGCTACAAAGTGATGCCCTTCGGGCTCAAAATACAGGGGCCACCTATCAAAGACTGGTCACCAAGATGTTCAAAGAGCAGCTCGGTAAGTCCATGGAAGTCTACATCGACGACATGCTAGTAAAATCAACTATAAAAGAGGATCACATCTATCACTTGAAAGAAGACTTCAAAATACTAAAAAGGTACGGATGAAACTGAATCCCGAGAAATGTGCTATCGGCATAGCCTCAGGGAAATTTCTAAGGTTCCTCGTATCCCAACAAAGAATCAAGGTCAACCCCGACCGAATCAAGGCAATTGACGCAATACCCGAAGTGCTAAAGAGCAAAAAAGTAGGTGAAAAAGCTGACGGGCTGAATAGCCGCCCTATCCAGATTTATCTCACGATCCTCCAACAAATGCCACAAATTTTTCAATGTACTGAGAAAGGAAAATAGATTTTAGTAGAATGAGGAATGTGTCAAAGCCTTGAGAGAACTAAAGGCGTATCTATCCTCGCCTCCACTACTAGCCAAAGCAGACCCGGGCGAGCCCCTACTAGTATATATGGTCGTGTCAGAAGTTGCCGTTAGCGCAGTATTGGTCCACGAGTCTAAAGGTACGCAATCCCCTATCTATTACATTAGCAAAACCCTAGTGGAGGTCGAAACACGGTATGCACACCTAGAAAAATTAGCCCTGGCACTGGTCAAAGCTTCACGGAAGCTCAGACCTTATTTCCAATGCCACCCCATTAAAGTAGTGACCATGTTCCCCTTAAGAAGCATACTGCACAAGCCCGAATTATCGGGCCGACTCGCCAGATGGGCCATAGAGCTCAGCAAACATGATATCTCGTACAACTCAAGAACCGCCATTAAATAACAAGTCCGCACTGACTTCGTGACCGATTTTAGCACAAAAATGCTACTAAAGGCGGAGCAGGAGGCGCTACGTGCCCTCTCAAATGCCGACCTATGGGCTCTCTATATGGATGGATCTGCTAACGCCTCGAGATCGGAACTAGGACTTGTCCTTGAAGTTCCCACGGGCGAAATAATTCGCCAGTCCATACGATGCCCGAGATGACTAACAACGAAGCAGAATACAAAGCTGTTATCGCAGGTATAAGACTGGCCATCAAGTATGGGGCTCGCCGACTTTTTCTCTATTGCGATTCTCAACTCGTGGTCAACCAAGTCACTAGGACTTACCAAATCAAGGAACAGAGATTACAAAGTACCAGGCGGAAATCCACAGGTTAATGGCCGAACTCGATTAGTGCCTCTTTGAGCAGGTTCCCAAAGCACAGAATGTCGAGGCGGACGGCCTGGCAAAACTGGCTGCAGCCACCAAAAACTTCGACAAAGAAAGCGTCATCACCCTCCTCCATTCGGCAATCGATCATGTAGAGGTACTCTCGTTAAACTTAACTTGGGACTGGAAGAACCAGTTCTTATCCTACTTGCAGGAAGGAACACTCCCACCTGACAAAAAATGAAGCCAAGAAGCTCCGTGTACAGGCCAACCGATATTGCATGATAAATCACGAGCTCCACAAAAGGACCTTTGGTGGACCCCTGGCCAAATGCCTGGGTCCTAATCAAATGACACCTGGACTAGAGGAAGTACACGAGGGCAATTGCAGCGCCCATACAGGCAATCGTGCCTTCGTGCGCTGTTTAATACGAGCCAACTACTTCTGGCCAACCATGAAGAAAGATGCTGCAGAATACTCCACCGATGCAAACGATACCAAAGGTTCATCCCCATGATACACCAACCGGGAGAACCCCTCCACTCAGTCACCTCCCCATGGACCTCAATCAAATGAGGAATGGACATAGTCGGCCCGTTACCTGTAGGATGAGCAAAGGTACGATTTCTATTAGTTTTAACTGACTACTTCTCCAAGTGTGTGGAAGCAGGTGCGTACGCCCAAAAACACGAACAAGAAGTCATCGCCTTCATATGGAAAACCATCATCTGTCGCTTTAGCATCCCCAAGAAAATCACCTGCGATAACGGGCGACTGTTCATCGGCAAGAAAAAGACCGAGTTCTTCGACAAATGGCATATCAAATGATTACTCTCCGCGCCGTATCATCCTACCACCAATGGTCAAGTAGAATCGTCCAACAAAATGATACTGAATATATTGAAAAAGAAGCTCGAAGACGCTAGATGGCTATGGATTGAGCTGTAACCAGAAGTACTATGGGCATACAGGACCAATCCTAAATCCTCCACGGGAGAAATGCCATACTCTCTGGTTTACACAACCGATGTTGTTATACCGGTTGGCAAACCAAGCCTGAGGTATTCACACACGAGCGGGGCAGAAAACAATTTGGACAAACTTTAAGACCTCGATAAAGCCAAGGAAAGAAGAGAAATGGCCCACATAAGGATGGTAGCCCCGAAACAACAAATCGAAAGATACTGCAACAAGAAGGCCAAAATACGATCACTCAAAGTAGGAGATTATATCCTCAAAGCCTAAACCTTGGCATCTAAAGACCTAATTGAGGGAAAACTAGGCATCAGCTGGGACGGACCATACAAAATTATTACGGCAGCAGATAAAGGGTCATTTCAACTAGAGACAATGGAAGGAAAGACACTCCAAAACAATTGGAACATCTCTCACCTCAAGTATTTTAATTGCTGAAGAGCACCCCCCGAGTTGTAATCTTTTTCCCTTACTCGAGTTTTGTCCCGATTGGGTTTTCTCGGAAAGGTTTTTAATGAGGCGACAGAGGAGATGCTCGGAGATACTCACTAGGCAAGTTTGACATGCCAGTTACTCTACAAGCCATCACAATGGGCATGCCAAAGGGACTGGACTGACTGACTAAAAGGCTACAACCATCTCCAATATATGAAAGACTACAACCATATCCAATGTATAAAAGGCTACGACGATTTCCAATGTATGAAAGGCTACAACCATCTCCAATGTATGAAAGGCTCCGACCATCTCCAATGTATGAAAGGCTACGACCATCTCTAATGTATGAAAAGGCTACGGCCATCTCCAATGTATAAAAGGTTACGGCCATCTCCAATGTATGAAAGGCTACAGCTATCTCCAATGTATGAAAGGTTACGACCATCTCAAAATGAATAAATGGCCAAGACACTGTCATAATAAGTCGACTTAGCTCGATTACGACAAGATAACTCGACACGGTCAAGATCACTTACATGGCGACGACCATCTCAAAACGAATAAATGGCCAAGGCCACTGTCGTAATAAGTCGACTTAGCTCGATTATGGCAAAATAACTCAACACGGTCGAGATCACTTACATGGTCACGACCATCTCAAAATGAATAAATGGCCAAGGCCACTATCGTAATAAGTCGACTTAGTTCGATTACGACAAGATAACTCGATACGGTCGAGATCACTTGCATGGTCACGACCATCTCAAAATGAATAAATGTCCAAGGACACTACTGTAATAAGTTGACTTAGCTCGATTACGACAAGATAACTCGACACGGTCGAGATCACTTACGTGGTCACGACCATCTCAAAACGAATCAATGGCCAAGGCTATTGTCATAATAAGTCGACTTAGCTCGATTATGACAAGATAACTCGACACGATTGAAATCACTTACATGGTCACGACCATCTCAAAATGAATAAATGGCCAAGGCCACTGTCGTAATAAGTCGACTTAGCTCAATTACGACCAAATAACTCGACACATTCGAGATCACTTACATGGTCACAAGCATATCAAAACGAATAAATAGCCAAGGCCACTATCGTAATAAGTCGACTTATCTCGATTACGATAAGATAACTCAACACGGTCGAGATCACGTACATGGTCACGACCATCTCTAGACAAATAAATGGCCAAGGCCACTGTCATAATAAGTCGACTTAGCTCGATTACGACAAGAAAACTCGACACGGTCGAGATCACTTACATGGTCACGACCATCTCAAAACGAATAAATGGCCAAGGCCACTATCATAATAAGTCGAGTTAGATCGATTACGACAAGATAACTCGACACGGTCGAGATCACTTACATGGTCATGACCATCTTAAAACGAATAAATGGCCAAGGCCAATGTCGTAATAAGTCGACTTAGCTCGATTACGACAAGATAACTCGACACAGTCGAGATCACTTACATGGTCACGACCATCTCAAAAAAAATAAAAGGCCAAGGCCACTGTCGTAATAAGTTGACTTATCTCGACCACAACAAACGAAAACAACTCAACAACAGCCAATAGTACACATATTACTATGACAAAATAAAAAATGCAAAGAGAAATATCAAAAGAATAGCTTTCATTTTCCTTGAAAGAAATAAGGTATGCATTTACAAATGGTTATCTTTACACCCCTACAAAAAATTACAGAAGCAAAATAAATACATATCCTAGCCGCCACCACCTTGTTAACCATCGCCAGCTGGCCCATCATCTTGCCCATTGCCGCCTTCCGTCCGAAAAGCCACAGAAATCCAAGACCCGAAAGCTAGAAGGTTCACGTCTTCTGAGGTATAGCCCGCCCGGTCCGGAGAATTGGAACTATACCCACAAGTTTCTCAAGCGTCCCAAACTAAACGACGCTGGTCCTCGACCTCTACTTCAGTGGCACGACCACCGGTAAGTAAATCCTCATATACTGCTAGCTTGGCTTCGGTGTACACCCATATATCATGTGCCTTGCTAGACATGTCATCGTCAGACCCGGTCGCTGCAACTTGCCTGAGAGCATCAATCTCGGCCATACTGGCATTGAGCTCCACAGTTAGGGCATCAACCTCGGCACGCAAATTAGCAGCCTCCGCCATTGCCCCACGGCCGACCTCCAACTCGTCCTCCTTCAACTGAAGATGAGTCTCCAGTTCCGTATTTCGAGCCAGGGCGGTCATTAAATGATTATCTACTTGCTCTAACTGATTCACCCACTCCTGCAACTGAGCTTCTGACTACTCCAGGCCCGCACGAAAAAATTGGCATAGTGGGTCCTAAAGCGTATAAGTCCACCAACATCTAGTGCTTGGCCCGACACTCCTTGTATTTTTTCACCACCTTCTTAAGGGTGGCGGACTTCTTCTGCACCCGGCAGCCCCTCTCTACTTCCAAAATGAGGGTCTGCATAAAATAAAACAAATCAGCATACACCCAAGGTTTATTCTACAAAACGTAAAGAACAAAATATACCTGCAAAGCTGCACCGGCGACTCTTCGGGATAAGTCCCTATCGCTGACATCCTTTAAATTTTTGCTCACGGTGGCCACACACAGTAAAGTCATATCAGCTGCGCCCTGCTCGTGGTTTAGCAACACGTTGTATCCGCTCGGAATCACGATCCGGCGGTTAGGCCGACCCACCGCCATCTCCACACGGACATGATCCCCCTGCGACACGTCCTTGGCTGTAGGGGCCAGTTCAAGACATGCCCTCTTCCCGTTGACCACCGCCTCGGTAGCAGTCGACATGTCATCCTCTGTAGCACGTGAGAGGGCGATATCAGGTACCGCCCTCCTCAGGGGATTCGATCTCTCCGAACGAATGGTGTCAGCCATCAATACTGGCCTCGACTCTGGACGGGACGCATTCGCCCTCTCATCCTCTGTGGCAATTCCTTTGCCAAGCATCAATCGACGCCTCTTCCGTTCTGGCGGCTCCTCACCTTCAGAAGTATCCTTGTCAGGTCGAGGATATGAAGACGAAGGAGTCGATTTGCTCGTGGACTCAACCACCAGCATGGTCTCAGGTTGGGCGACCTCGGGGATGCCCTCGCTTGAAGATTCTCGGGGCACGTTCTCGTCCCTAGAATCGATCCTCGCCGCCGAGAAGACTGCAACATTCCGACTTCTCATCCTCCTGGGAGAGCCCCGACCTGCCAAAATAAAATAGGTCAAGAAATAAGACTTAAAACAAAAATCTCCAAATTATGGTCAACACAATACCTGATAGGCCGTATCAGTTGAGGAAGCCGACCACGTACGGAAAAGAGAGCAGAAAAAAGAGCTATAAAGACTGAACGGTCAAAAGTTGCGAAAATACCAAATAAGGGTAAAAGCACTCACGTTCTGGATTCCACACGTTCTGGATTCCACATCTCCGGGAATCCCTATGGGGTTGACACCAGGTCCCCCATCCTGATATAGAAAAACTTGAGCCAAAAGCAACGATTAGGCTTATCGTCCGCCCTGACAACCAGGCCCTTTGTGCCACGACTCTTTAACTGCAGCATAGAGCCCCTCATATAGCCTGAGCTAAACAACTACAATAGATGATGGACCGAGATATCAAGTCTGGACCGAGTCGTGTAAGTGCTCAAAATGCGACACACTTTCCAACTGTACGGAGTAAGCTGAGGCGGACATACATTATAAAAACGGCAAAGCTCCTCCGCCAAAGGATAAATTGGGAGTTCGTACCCGATCAGGAATGGGTACTCATAAAAAGCACAAAACCCTGGTCGGTGCACGTTAACAAATGTCGGCCCCGGTCGTCTTCATGACCACCGAGTCAGGAATTCGGCACGTCCCCCGCAGGTCATCCAAATGTGATCGAAGAAGCTCGTAGTGATCCCACGGGGGAGTCGGGCATCTAGTTGGAAAATCCCTTCGATCATAAAGCTCTCTGGGAAGAACGTTGTCCACATTAAGAGGGACAAGGGGTCTTTGGATTTTTTTCCACCACCCGAAGATGGTGGAACCCTAGAAGAAGCTTCATCTCGGTCCCTCCTATTATATTGACCACGTTTTGTCATAATGAGTATTTATCTAAGAGTAGGGTTTCGATGACTAAAGAAACTGACTTCAGAAAAATAAAAACTTAAAGGTTTAGAGCAAAAAATATTGATTTCCTCTAGAGAAGATGAAAGGAGGGAGTAAAAGTCTAAGAAGTTCGAAAGATAACAGATATTGAACCTTCCCTCTATTTATAAGGCTCAAGTACACAGAAATCGAAGAGGCATATGTCGAAAAGGGGGCGGGAAACCAAAACGTCAAATCACCCTCTGAACCATCTCGGGAGCAGATATAATCATGACGCAAGCCGGCTGTGACGTTAGTTCAGAAAGTAAACCACGTGTCAATGAATCGACAATGCCATGGCGGATCGACATTTCCGCCCATTGAAGACGTATGCCGCATACGCCTCCAACGAGCGGAGGGACTAACTGTATGAGGCTAAATACGACCCTTTCGACGCTCACATCGCTATGGTGCGACCCCTCTCATACGCCCCTTTATAACGAGGGTATAATTCAGGCGTAAGGATGCAAACCACGTCACTCTCACTTGGACGTCCCCATTAAAAGGACGTCGACTATGCCTCGACGGTTTATTATTATTATTTTAATAAGGAGGCTCCTTTCTATATAAAGGGGGTTTTCCTGTTATAACGGACCGAGTGTTATTATCTAATAATACAACTCTCTCATTCTCTCTCTATCTTTCTTAACTGCGATAAACAACTGTTCTTAAAGTTCTTCATTTTTGCAAATATCTTTATTACACAACTACATCGATCTCATATTTATGTTCACTATATTTGGTTACAATTTATCCCTTTTACATCTTTTGATTGTTTTAAAGCTTATAAAGTAACGATTAACTTTTGAGCCAAACAAAATAGAATTGGAGAAAAGATTAATATTTTCTTGATTTTCTGAAAATTAAAGCGGCAGATAAAAAAGATGTAAGTATCTTTTACGTGGTTGAACTCTATCTGTTCAACTGGCTTTCACCATAAACAAGAGTGTGGTAATTTTTTTATTTTATATTTTATGTTTTCATCAAATCAATAAATATATAGCATATGTATTTTTTATATTTTCTTACACTCTCCGATCCATATTATTTGATATTTTCATTTTGATCCAAAATAGAGGTGTTTTACATAATTAAGAAGGTACTATTTATTTTATATTTCCAAATTTATCCTTAATTATACATGCATCCTATGTATAAAAATACAAATTCCTATACTCTTTATAATTATAAACTTGGAAAGATGCAATTTTACTTAAGGGTACTAATGTAGTCAAATTCCTTCTTAATTTCTTGGAGTAAGTAATTATTTAAGGTGTGTCAAAGACAAACAAAAACACCAAATAATATGGACCGGAAGGAGTATCACTAAATTATACTTAATTAATTAATATATATATATATATATATATATATATATATATATATATATATATATATATATATATATATATATATATAATACTCATGATTTAGTGTAAACAAAGATGCAGATAAGTTTTGATCCAAAAGTTAACCATTCGATACCCATTTCCTCCATTACTGCAATTTTCATTGACTTAAGAGAGAAGAAATGAGTAATACACCTTTTCATTTTCAGTAATAGCACTCACAAAGTTCCTAATGACACTTTAGACATAAAATAAGGGGCAAAATTAGGTGGTGTAAAAAAACATTTTACTGTCTTTAATTTGTAGTTAATTAGGGCGATTCTCCAAATCGCATGAATTTTTGCACTAATCCAAATTGTTAAAGTTTAATCACCCCACTAATGACAAACATTATCCCTTTCATATCTTTTCTGGTGCAGATTTCAACAGACAAAAGTGTGTAATTTTTTCCCCAAAATGATTCCACTTTATGCGTGTCTGCTGGGAACTGAAATGCACCAAAAGTGAACCGCAAATCCCAAAGTCTTTTCATGCCTAAGTCCTAGCACTCCTACGAGTCAAATAACCGACTTTTTAGTCCTACTAGTAAAGAATTTACCAAGTTAAAAACATTGGAAATGGTCCAATTTTATCTCTAAATTATGGTATATGACTCGTTTGTATTCTCTGTTAGTAAATTGGGTAAAAAATATCATTACCGTTAGTATGGGCCAAAAATATCCCTCAAATTAACAGAATAAGCCAAAAATATCCCTCAACTTAACATCCCTCCGCACTTTAATTCTACATAGCATTCATGCGGCTGTGACATAGCAGCCACATAAGCGGGCAGCCCTCTAAACCCGCTCCACCCATTTCCAAGCAGGAAACTGCAACATATTGTTCAAAACTTTTAGTTTTGCAAAAAAAAAAAAAAAAAAACGCTGTAAACAAAACACTGTCCAAATTGTCCAGTTTTTCAAAAAAAAAAAAAAAAAACATGCAGTAACATTAATTGTCCAAAGATGTCTAGTTTTGCAACAAAAAAAAATTGTAAATAAAATACTTTTCAAACTGTCTAGATTAAAAAAAAAAAAAAAAGACTGCAGTAACATTACATTGTCCAGTGGTGCAAAAAAATTGCTAACAAAACACTGTCCAAAATGTCTAGTTTTTTTTTAAAAAAAAAAAACTGCAGTAACATTACATTGCCAAAAAAAATGTTGTAAACAAAACATTGTCCAAGCTGTCCAAATTTTCAAAAAAAAAATAAAAATAAATGGTAAGGAAGATCAATGAGCTCCAAGATTTGCAACTACATGCAATAACTATGATTCCTAGATTTGTGAGTTAACATTGTTTGGAAATGGGTCGGAGCGGGTTTAGTGGGTTGTCTGCTTATGTGGCTGTCATGTCACAGCCACGTGGATGCCATGTAGGATTAAAATGGCTTGTATGGAGAGCTGTTAAGTTGAGGGACATTTTTGGCCTATTGTGTTAAGTTGAGGGATATTTTTGACCATTTTACTAACGGCAAGCATATTTTTGGCCCAACTTACTCACTGAGGACAAAGTAAACCATATACCATAATTTAGGGATAAAATTGAACATTTTCCGTAAAAACATTAACTTTTCAAATACTCAAATCATGAGAAACACTTACCCCATTTTATATTTGTACCAAATCAGTTAATTCATAATATACAGTTGTATACTTATAGCCCGTTTGGCCAAACTTCTAAAATTAGTTTATTTTGAGAAGTACTTTTCTCAAAAATACTTTTAAAAAAAGTGCTTTTGGTGAAAAATAATTTGTATTTGGCTAATTAATTAAAAATTACTTTTGAGCAGTAATTAATGCTTGACCAAGCTTTTAAAAATTACTTCTAAGTATATTTTTTGTCAAAAGTATATTTTGGAGAGAAGCTACTTTTTTCGCTTCTCCAAAACAGCTTCTGCTTCTTCTCAAAAATATTTTTTTTCCTTCCAAAAGGTTGACCAAACACCTCAATTTTTGGCCAAAAAAGCACTTTTGGCCCAAAAAAAAACTTGGCCAAATAGGCTATTAGTGTATTTTAAAGGTGGAGTTTGCGAAGGATAGTGTGTACGCATACTTTACCTTACCGTATGAATAGAGAGAGATTTAGAATTTAAATCTTATGGGTTCAATTTTAAGGCTTTTAACGTTGAACCCATTGTATTTTTAAATGGGGTTCATATCTACTATTTTTGCAGTTCTAATGAATTTTTACGTACAAATTTTTACTCCGGGACAAAAGTTATGGGTTCAACTGAACCCGTAGTTTATACGCTGCATCCGCCACTGAGTATGATCGTGAAGGTAGAAATATTGTTTCCGATAAAAGATCGGTGGAAGAAAAGCTATTAATTAATGCATAATATATGGCAATTAAATTGTTCCAACGTTAATGTAAAAATAGCATGAGCTAGCCAGTTTTCGGGCTGGTCATTAAAAAATAGCCAGCATTTGTAATATTATTGGAAAATAGCCACTATTTTACTGTAACACAGAAAGTTCCAACATAATATACTGGAGATCGTTGCACCTGTGTATGAACTGGAACTCCAACACGCGAAAAGTTCTAACATAATATATTTGAGATTGAAACACATGTGTATGAACTTCCAGTATATTATTCTAGAAGTCCAGTATAGTATTGCTAGAGTATTTATTTTGAATAGTATTTTCATTCAGATTTATCTTTATAAGAAAATTGGCTAAATTTCGATTATTTTTAAAACTGTGCTATTTTTAAATACCCACTTATAAATCTGACTATTTTTGAATTTCTCCCGAGTTTAGTTGGTCCAAGTTTTGACGGGATTTAGGTATCAATAGTTTCCGGAGACGTTAACGTCTAAGGTTGGATGGTTTCATCTTAAGAATGATTATCTAATGTAGAAAATTCAATCGATTACAGCAAAGTGACCTGTGAAAAATATGGGCCTCATATTCTAACTTTCTGAATAAGGATAGAAGCCCATTCCAGCCGACACCAATACTTGAGAACTGGCATTTGTAATGGATTGGCATTTCTGAGCCCAGTAAAATAAGGTAGAAATGCCACCAAGTACCATTCTAGAGGACTGCTATGTGAAAATTAATCAATGCATCCTGAATTTCAATTTATCAGTTTAAATTTTTAGGTTAAAAGTATTCGGAGTATTCTAAAATTAAGATTTTTAGTTTAAAATTACTGACTAATATCTATATAGCATCCCTGAAAATGGCTACATCTGCGCTTGCCCTTAAAATAAGTTTTACGATTTGGTTTAGGAGACCAAAATCATGTTAATCAAGCCTCGTGCCTAATCAGTTAGAAGCTGTAGTTTCTTCCTCGAAGAATTAACTTAAATAGCCTTCCATCCAACCATTCAAATTAAAATATTTTATGATTGTATAGTTGTGATGACTCAAAAAGTCATCACTTGCTTTTAAATTAAATTTCGTATTTTTGAGGTCTTGAAAATCTCATATAGGCCACCTCGATTTTTGTGCATAGCCCGGGCGCGTAGCCGAAAAGCTTAAATATAAAAATTTGTGAAAATGGTAAAATTTGGCTATAAAAATAAATAAATTTGAATTCGGTCACTATTTTTGGTAAACAGACCTGGATCCGTAATTTAATGGTTCCGGAGGGTCCGTAAATAAATACGGGACTTGGACGTATGCCCGGAATAGAGTTCCGAGATCCCTAGCCCGAGAAATAATTTTTTAAAGAAAATTATTTTTTGAAATTTGTTTAAAGGAAATTGATATGAAATATTATTAGAACATGTTGGTATCGGGCTTTGTTTCCGGCGCCCGGTACAGGCCTTATATATGATTTAAGATGATTATGTGAAATTTGGTGAAAAACAAATGTCATTTGACATGATTCAGACCTAAATTGCAAAATTTGTGGTTTAGGAAGTTTTGAAATATTTCATTGTTTTTGAGGTTTAATTCATTATTTATGATGTTATTTTGGCGATTTGATCGCGCATGCCATTGAGTTACTACGTATATTTGGTTAGGAGCCCCGAGGGCTCGGATGTGTTTCTGAAAATTTTGACTTAAGAAAAGTAGTAGGTTTTTGCAGTTGAGTGCCTAGGGGTTTCACCCTTTGCGTTCAAGTGGTCCCCCTCGCGAACGCGTAAGCCAATTATCTCAAGTGCCAGATTCCTTCTACGCGAACGCATAGCGCAGGTCGCGAACGCGAGGCAGTGATGGGTTATCCCTTCGCGAACGCGGTCCTGGCCATATGAACGCGAAGGCCAATTGAGCCTAGGCAAATGTGGGGCAATTACCCTACGCGAACGCGATACCTGGAACGCTAATGCGAGTTTTATCCCACGAACGCAAAGGCTTATCAAGCCTAATTCATCGCGAACACGATGGACCTGTCGCGAACGCAATGAATGCTTTCGCCCTGTAATTTTTAAAAGAACAAAACAGAACGCTTACGGGATTTTCATAAATTTTCATAAACCTCCTTGTCACGACCCTAGTTCACCCTCCATGAACATGTCGTGATGGCACCTAGTCCCTACGATTAGGTAAGCCTAACAATGCGGAAGATAACTAAAATTTTGCGGAAGCAAGCAAAACAAACTGAATTAGCAAAATAAAGTGGTGCTTAAGGTACCGCTTGGCACGTAGCATAACAAACTCAAAACCGACGACAATTCCCAAAACCCGGAAACTCACAAATCACAAGCTAAGAGGATATATAAGAGGCTCTAACTCAAGAATATCTATATAAGAAGAAATAATGAAACACTACATTTTTTATAAAAAAAAAATTAGAAAGGGACTCCTCGGTCTGCGGACGTAGCAGATATAACTTGAAGTCTCTATCGGTATGCCTCCTTCCAAGGCTGACAGAACTGAACGAAAGTACCTGTATCTGCACAACAAAAATGTGCAAAATAATAGTATGAGCACACCACGGCGACGCCCTGTAAGTATCAAGACTAACCTCGATGGGGTAGTGATGAGGAACAGTCATGAAACCTACCGGTCAATACACAATATAACAGAAAAGATAGAGATGCTATGTGAATATGTAAAGACTGTCCGGATAAATAAGAACACAACAATTTACAACGAGGATAACGGACACAATAAATGATAATACAAAAATAACAGTAGAAATCACAACCCAAGTCCTGAAATCACAACATGACGAGACCAAACAAATTGCTAAGTCGATATCCTGAAATGATGCTTACATAAAGCCATTCCAACTCTTTCCTCAATCCTACCACAACTCTCATATTAGCCACAACTCATGGAAATACTCAGAATATGAAATATGACAATTGGCATCTCGCGCCCCATCAATAACACGGCAATGCTAGCAACTATCTAGTCAACTACAGTCACTTTCATATATACAATGTGAACGACGTCATATCTCTATCCTTAGTCAAATAAGAAAGGATTCATCTCGAATAGAAGGGTCCAACTACGTGTATGCTTGTGCAAGTGTATCTAACAGGAAATCCTGCCAACTAGTAAGTATAAGAGATGGGAACAATTAGCACCCGGCTTATTCACCCCAGATAGAAATAATAAAGCTATCAATCATATCACATTGAGTTTAAGGGGAACTTCCGGGAATCGAACCCGTAGCCCGACATACCAATAACAGAGGATCTCCCGGGAATTGAACCCATAGTCCTTCATAATAACAACAGAGGAACTCCCGAGAATTGAACCCGTAGTCCTTCATAATCAACAGAGGAACTCCCGGGAATTGAACCCGTAGTCCTACATAATCAGCCCCTGACATAGCCCTCCTTATTTCGCCACGTGTGCAATCAATAACAACATAGAAACATTGCCTTATTTCACCACACGTGCATCATAATATTCCCACCTTATTTCGCCACATGCACAACACACATATAAGTATATATCATACCCTGCCTTTTTACGTCGCATGTGCAAACATCAATAGCAATAACAACATGACAATTACCTCGTGTAAATACCTAACAATAAAGCGCACGGCAGAGACCTCGTGCATCATGATACCAACAGCTACACAGTAATGATAGCACCCCAGCAAGGGAGAATCAACAACAAAAATAACAACATCACATCAAGGGATTCAACAATTACAAATAAAGTCGCGGAATACCAAGGAAAAACACAATAGCCTCAAATAACAATCGAGTCGTAACAAAACCCATAGCAACTACACTGGTACCTCAACAGTTGGACATATAGTATAATTTTACAAGGTTACAAATAACCTACAATCAAGGAATATTCGACAGTAAGGAATTTAACATGAGTCAAACAATTTCTACTTGAGAAATATCAATAAATTATGAGATATCTATCTTCCTTCTAATTAAGACCGATTAATTATATGTGATATAACATTTATGATTTCCAATTAAAGGCGAGTAGTTAAGGCGGGCACAATGATTATAGAAGGGTACTTGGCATTAGTAAATTCACGTAAAAGGTAACAACAAAAATAATTCAAGAAGAGAAACAAATATCAAGTCGGACGCACAAAGGGGAAACCAATAACAGGGGACCTAATCGTATCAATATTATCTTCCTACTCGGTGAATTTTACAAGTCTAAGAACCTAAAAGGGATAATTTACCACAATTAAATCCGAGCACGCACTCGTCACCTCGCGTACACGGACTACAATCAACAGAGAAGACTAAAATCCTAAGGGGAGGTCCCCCACACAAGGTTAGGCAAGATACTTACCTCAATCCCGGTACAAAACCGCTAAGAAATGACTCCCTTGCCACGAGTATCTGACTCCGAGTGGCCCAAATCTAGTCAAAACAATTACACAGTATAAATAACATCACAGGTAACTAATTACAATGATAAAATTAAAGCTACAAAGCGAAAATGGGTAAAATGACCAAAATACCCCTGCAGCCATCGGCTCAGAATCGAACTATTTTATGTTTTCAGAACTTTCGTACTCTCACGAGTCTAACTATATAACATTTATCAAAATCGGACTCCGTTTGCCTATTCAAATCAATGATTTTCAATAGCCCAGGCTTGGAGCAAAAATCCTCCATTAACACACCTTCAATCATCTATTTTCAGAGGTTTAATCCGTGGTTTAACAAGCTGTTAACATAAATTGAATCCATGAGTGATTACTTGATGATTCCCTTTGATTTCCTCCTCAAAATCGCTAAAATCCTCTCCTAGTTCGAATCCCCCAATGTGTTAAAACATTCTGAAATTCGGACCCTTAATTTCCTTAATCACTGACGCCATTTCCGCTTCTGCGGTCCATTGACCGCTTCCGCGGTCCCGCTTTCGCGATAAAACCAACCGTTTCTGCGGTTTCCCACTTAAAATCCATTTTCGCTTTTGCGCTACAAGGACCGCACCGGCAGTCCCGCTGCTGCGTTCATTTGGTCGCTTCCGCGCCGCTTCTGCTGAATCTACCCCTCAGGCTCCCAATCGCTTCTACGATACACTCAACTACCTTTGTGGTACCGCACCTGCGGTCCCATGGCCACATGTGCGAAAACACTAGAAGATAAAAACTCAGACTTGCAACTTTCCACAATTTCTTTCGTTTAACCATCCGAAAATACCCCGAGGCCCCCGGTACCTCAATCAAACACACCAACACATCCTAATACACTATTCAAACTTGTTTCAATCATAAAAGCATATCATTAAACACAAAAATATCCAATTATGGCGGATTCAAACCTAAGTTTCAACCAAAACTTCCGAAACCTATATGTTATCAAAAGCCCAACCAAACAGAATGACCTGAAAATTTGCAGACATCCAAAATCACCTAACGAAGTTACTGCAACTGTCGGAATTCCATTCCGACTCCCAGATCAAAATCTCACCTATCAATCGGATTTTCAAAAATTCCAAACTTCTGCATTTCAAGCTTAATTGAGCTATAGACCTCCAAAATACATTATGGGCACGCTCCCAACCCCGAAATCACCTAACGGAGCTAACGGAATCATCGAATTCCCGTTCCGAGGCCGTCTTAACACTGTTGAGAATGTGGGCCATTTTTTTAACTCTTAAGCTCTCATTTAGGGACTAGTGTCCCAAAACACTCCGAATCCTAACGTCGAACATCCCGGCAAACCAAAATAGCTGAAATGAACTTATGTGAAGCAGTTAATAGGGTATCGGAGCGTAAATTCTAAAAAACGACCGGTCGGGTCATTACATCTCTTCTCCAAATCTCTTAGGCAATTTTTGAAGCATTTCCTCGCCATAATCTCTTGGGTAAGTAATCTTTATCTTGTTTTCTCCTATTTTTATCAACACTCACTAGATTTTTAGGCTTAAAACATGAGATTAAGGGTAGAAAATTAGGTATTTGGGTAGAGTTAGGGATTTTTGATTAATTGTGATTAAGACCTCATTTTGGGGTCGAATAATAAAATTAATTATCTATTCGGGCTCGTGGGTGAATGGGTGATCGGATTTTGGTTCAAACCTCGTGTTTTGACCTAGCGGGCCCGAGATCAATTTTTGAATTTTTTGGAAGAGTGATTAGAAAGCTATAATTAGGTATTGGAATTGAATTGTTTAGCCTTTGTTAATGCTATGAAGTCGATTATGTATAGTTACAATTGATTTGGAGCCGAATTCGAAAGAAAATGCAGTATTTGGGGCTTGAGTTGGCCGTGGAAGTTCGAGGTAAGTGATTGTTCTAACCTTAACTTGAGGGACTAAAAGTTGTGTCCTATTTGCTATTTACTTCTTGTTGAGTACAACGTACATGCATGGTGACGAGTATCTATACGTTGGTGTCAAGCATGACCGTGAGTCCTATATTGTGATTTTCATGACTTTCTTTGTATTATTTATGTCTTGGTGAAGATTAATATTTGTTGTGTAAAGTTGTAGAAAGAATTGTAACCTATGAACATTGAGGAGCGTTGGCTCAATTTATATAACTAATTGTGAAAGTATAAGTGAAAAATTGGAACTCTAGAGTATTGGTTCGAGTTGTGAAGTAAAAATGAGAAAGAGAAGAGATCATTATGTTGGCCCCTTGCGAGGCTATTGTTGAGTTGTGGTTTCCTTACATTGTGTTCTTAATTGATGTTACAGATGCTTAGGCTGATGACTCTTTGTGTTAGGTGTTGTAATAAGTATAGTTATAGCTGAGGTAGTTAGGTGTTGTAAAAAGTTTGGTTACAGTTGTTTCTCCCTTGCCGGAATATTATTGAAATATCATTGTTTCCTTACCGTGATATTTGTTGATATTATTATTCCCTTGTTGGGATTCCTTGTGATTATTATTGTCTTGTACATGGGATAGGTGGTACGTCTACCACAAGATATAATAAAATGGGAGAGGAATATATGCCTACCACAAAATTTAATAAAATGGGAGCGGGTGGTACGCCTACCACAAAATATAATGCAATGAGAGCGGGCGGTACGCCTACCATGAGATATAAGGAAATGGAAGTGGGTGATACACCTACCACAAGATATAATAAAAATGGGATCAGGTTGCACGCCTATAACAAGATGTTAAAAGAAAGTAAAATCTGTCTTTGTTTTCCTTATTCTTGTTAGTGGTTGGATTTTGATTCCTTTATAGTTCTTTTGATTTTCTGTTTTTACTTGTTATTCTCGATGCATGTTTTACCCTCCCATATTTACTTTTTTATTCCTGTTTTACTTTTCGTTGTATATTATATAAATGCACAGGTTTATTTAGTGGTCTGGTCCTAGCCGCGTCATTATTTCGCCGAGGTTAAGCTAGGCACTTACCAGCACATGGGGTCGATTGTGTTGATACTATATTTTGTACTCTTTTGAGCAGACCCCAGTATTGTGGACTTCGGACTGCAGTGAGATTGTTGATTCTTGATCATTAGGCGACCCGAAGTAGTCTTGTAGGCGTCCGCAGGCCTTGGCGTCTCCTTCTATCTACTATTCCTATTTTTTCAAGCATTTCTAGAGCCCATTTATGTGTAGTATTCTTAGACAGTCTATAAAACTGTGATACCAGTTCTGGGTAGTCGAGACTCAAAAATTTTACTAGATATTTATGCTCAGATAGTTTGTTGTTTTTCTTCAGCTTATGTTTACTTCCGCTGTTTAAATACTATTACTTCGAAATTGTTAATGAATATAAGATGGGTAAAAAGATAAATTGTGCTATTAATTGATTTGCCTAGCTCGTATTATTAGGTGCTATCACAACTCCCGATGGTGAAAAATTTGGATCGTAATAAAAAATAAAAAAAAATATATATATATATATATATATATATATATATATATATATATATATATATATATATATATATATATATTAACAAGATTGTAGATTTTGATGTATACCTATAAGATCGTGGCTCCAATTGGATGGTTAATTTATATAACAAACGAGGTGTTTTTTTAATGATTTCTTTTATTTCAGTTGATTTTTTGCTAGATATTGTCCCATTATTGAATACAAATTTTACATAACACCTGAAATTAATGAAGGACAATCGACCTAACTCTCGGATAAAATATTAGAACATAAAAATAAGATAATTTACTATGCAGCAAAAATGGAGTCTCAAACTATTTTGATAATAGTAAGAAAATATAACGTATCTTTGTCGGGTAACAGTCAAAAGAGAAACTTTGCATTTGAAATGAAATTTGGGGATAATATGTGGTTGTCCTGCTGATGAATGGAAATCAAATGAAGATGGTGACTTATGAAACTATGGTTATTTTTCAATCATAGGCTCTAAATATGGTTATTCATGATTTTTTTCCAAATATTGGAGTCAATATGTTAACAGTTAGTTGTCTCAGTATGCAAAAGATGATTTAAAAAAAAAAAAAGATAAGATAGGCTAAAGAGATGACGTTTTAATTATATTTAGTAAAAAACTAAATTATACTTAGTATATATAAGAAACAAGTCTTCCATTTATTGGTTTGGTGTAAATAATACTATATGCGGATAAGTTCTTCGTCCGGTTTATTCTTACCAATATTAATATTTGTCTAGGTAGTGAATGAAAAAGTTAAAATATCTCCCCATTGCAACTTTTCTTAGATATAAAATTAAAATGTTGAGAATTTCCTTTTTTTAATATGCTTTTATAGTAATTTTTGGCCTTTATGTCCAATAGACACCTGCAGTTACTTTAATCAATTATGATTTATTTTATTTACAAGGAAGTGCAATGTTAAACTGCTCCATCAGCTCTTATTACCAATAAAATTCAAGTGTTCTCTTAACAAATGATTAAATTTCAGTAGCTTAGGGGCTTCCGTTATGGCAACAAGAGTAGGACAGGGAGAAGAAGAAGAACAACAGACCCAATATAATCTCGTAAGTGGGGTCTGGAAAGGGTAGTATGTACGCAGACCTTATCCCTACCTAAAATGTAGTAGGTTGTTTCCGATAAACCCTTGGCTCAAGAAAAGATAAAAGAAAGTAGTAGTAACAAGAAGTAATAACAACACGATAATAAGAAACCGAAGCTAAAGGAACAAATAGGGAAAAGAACCTCGGAAAAAAATTGGCTTCACCCTTTAACTGGCTAACTTTAAGGTAATTCAACAGGTTCAATTTGCCATATATCTCTTGCGTATTGATGAATTGTTCGATCACTGCTAAACTTGGACGATCCAGCTGTGTTCAAGATTGACATTTTGGTCCATTTCTGCATTCATTTCAACGATACATGTTTTAGAAACAGCACGAATTGCTACCCAAGCTTCTCTTCACATTTGTATAAAGGGCAGTCCAAAGCATTAAGCTCCCGCTATGCGCGGGTCTTAGGAAAGGCCGGACCACTACGCAGACTTACCCTGCATCTCTTCACGTTTGTATGAATGATATAAAGGATCTCTTTCCTAATCATAGGCATGATCTTCCGAAAAGAAAAGCTTGATAGTATCCTAATGCAGTGCTAATCATATGCTGCACGTGTTTCCATTTGACATCTAATTGTCAACTTATAGCAGTAGCTATATAGTGACAACCAGTTTTATCATAGAAAAAGAAGAAACGAAGATCATTGGATTCAATCGTTTACAGCAGCCACAGACACAATTGTGCATGGCCAACTGTTTCGCGCGACTAATATGAAACAGAGAAAGACATGGTTAGACAGCATTGACTTTTAGAGACCTCTTATGCTTTATGGGAAGGAATGTATTCAAGACAAGACGCAGATCATGCAACATGAATGTGAGTTACTATGAGAAAAAGTATACCTTCTGGTCTCGATATGCTTCATCAACCTTATCTTGGCACTCTACATAGTCAGGGAAATCCTTTCCTACAAGAAAATAGTCAGCACGGCCGTAGCCTTCATTTCCTTCCAAGGATCCAATGAGTTCTTCATAGTTGTAGGGGCCAAAGACGCCTGTCCTAACAAATGCCTTTACTTCTTCAAATCTAGGGTCTGGTACAAACTACATGAAGAAAAATAAGGTAAGCTTCTGTTTTGGTTCAAGTATTGATCACTTGAAAATGTATAGCTTTGTTATGAGCTTGTGCTTGTGCAATATAATTTGTCGATAAAGGAAGAAAAATTATTCATTAGGGTTAACCTCACCTTTCCCTCTGCTCTTTCCTTACGTAGGCCAGCAATTTCATGAGCCTGAGCTCCAAAGAGAAAGAAATTGTCCTCTCCAACTTCCTCCCTTATTTCAACATTGGCACCGTCTAACGTCCCAATGAGGAGGCAGCCATTCATTGCAAACTTCATGTTGCTGGTTCCGCTAGCCTCCATACCAGCAGTGCTATTTTAAATAATATCGAGATATCAGAGAGAGATATGACATGTTAGCTCAAGACAAAATAGTGACTTCATGTAAAAAGCTGTATTATAAGTAAATAGGTATGTAGTGGTCAGTTTGTTATGCAACATTAGTCCTAGAGTACACTTTCCTTGCCTATTATCCATAACCGATTTGGATGTCCAATTACATGTTTTCTATCTAAGTTCTAAGTATTTAAACCATATTATTCTAGAATTAGATTAATTGCAACAACAACAACCAAGTAAAATCCTACAAGTGGGGTCTGGGGAGATAGTGTGTACGCGGACCTTACCCCTACTCCGGATGAGTAGAGAGGTTGTTTCTGATAGATACTCGGCGCAAGAAGACAAAAAGAGACAGTAAATCAGTAACAACAACAAAAGCTAGAAAGATAATACCAGCAACGTAAGAACCAGAAAATAGAAAGAAAAAGCTAATTAGTATTCAAATTTTGAAGTTTAAAGTATGTATGCAAATTGATGTATATACCATACTAAAGAAGTGTAGGCCAGTAATAACTGCAGATAAAACTGCAATATGCACTTGGTGCAATGCTCCCATATTTTAGTAACAAATCAAATGAAAGAAAAATGCATCAAAATGCACAAAGTCGAATCTCTTCAAGGTATAGTAATGCTCATTATGAAGTGTAGAGACATGTGAAAAATTTTCAACCATTAAACGTGAGATGCGACTGAAAAATATATATATATGAACTAGTGAAATTAAGCACCTAATATGCTGGGACAGCTCACTGCCAGGAATTAGCACTTCTGCCACACTGACATTGTAATCAGGGACAAAGACAACCTGAAATAAGAGAAGATAAATTCTCAAATCTAATGCACCATCTTGCACTTATAAAAGTTATAACCACAGGATCTATTACCAGTTAATATATGAGATATTTACTGGTAGGGGTAAGGTGTGCGCATACATTACCCTTCCCATACCCCACCTGGTAGAACCATGCTATATTTTGCTAAAGGATTATCATATTTAAATTATTTGAAAGGTTGCAAACTTTTAAGGCATGTATTGTGAACTAATGGTAAAATGGTTAGTAAGACCTTTGAAATCTTTAAGCAAACATTGGTTTGACTCGTCCAAATCATACCTTCAAAAGATCACCAATCTCAGGATCATGATTCACTGTTGCCCCGACATCGGTGATAAATTTTACAATCCTCTTGGCCTGAACATATGTAGCAAATGCTTTTCCTCCAAATATACAAACTCGAGGGACAAACTTTTCTTTTCTCTCTTCAGGGCTCATTTCTTTCATCTTCTTATAGCGATAAACAATTCCGAATATGTTTAATAGCTGCCGCTTATACTCATGAATGCGCTTGATCTGGAAATAGAGAAGCATGGCTATATATGAAATCCAGAAAGAATCAAATAAAGAAGAAGAAAGGGCCACAGAGACTCAATATTTAGTTATCGAAGAGTCAAAACATTGAAAATTAAAATTGGTGAGCAAGAAAACTGATATTATTCACCTGAACATCAAACATTGCATCAGGACTGACCACGAATCCAGTTTTTTCTTTAATGAGAGAGACAATCTTCATTTTGTTGCTTCTTTTTGCCTTCCTCCACTCTGACTGGAGTTCTTCATCATCAGCAAACTGTTGACAGTTAAATGCCTGAAGTTAGCAACCATTCTTTCAAAAATAATAGCTGAAAATATGTATATATTTTGTATATAATATGTATAATATACGTATTATATTTATACACTTTTTGGATAGCAATGCAATCAGTTTCAGCCAACCGGCAAATTTTGTATTTTGCCCAATATCTTATATGTTCTTATCATATTTATACAGATCTCACTCCATATAGAAGGACCGATTAAAAGGACAAAAAGGAAAAGCCCTGCTGAACAACTGTTTAGGAATCAATAAGATCACAAATCAGATACAATTCGATACCTTTCTAAGCTCTGCCAAGTTTTCAGTGTTTACTAACCAGTCATCAGATCCTGTCCACTTAGTTATAATGTCGCTCAACTCTGGGTTACAGAAACTTAGCCATCTTCTTGGTGTTACACCGTTTGTCTTGTTTTGGAATTTCTCTGGCCATAACTGTTAAGAAACAAAGTGTTTGGATCAGTCAAAACAGCATTGCAGTGGAGAACTGAAAATGATATCCGCCAGTTCTAGGCGTGTAATATAATCTTGGTACCTCGTAAAACTCATTGAAAACTTCCTTTTTAACTATTTCACTATGAATCTCAGCAACACCATTAACTGCATGCCCACCAACTACACATAGATTTGCCATGCGAACCACTTGTTGTCCATTTGGATGGGACCCAAATATCCGTGCTATTTTTGCTTGAGGATCCTCCGCAACTACTTTCTTAACCTCAGTTTCTTCCTCTTCGGCCGTAGCTTCTGCTTTTACAGCCTCAGTTTCCTCATCCTTAGTGTCATCTTTACCTCCTTCTTCTTGTTGTTCTACTTCTTGTGTTTCTTCTACCTTTAGTTCGTCTGCTTGTTCTTTGCCTTCCTCGAATTTTATAAGAAACTCCAAAACAGAACTCGGTATAGCAACATTTTCCAGAATCCTCATTTGGTTTAGCTTTTCGTGCAACAAGTCAAGATCTTCAGTACCATATTCAGCAACTATAGTATGCAAGAGCTGCAAAACCATCCCCTCCAATTCAGTTTTAGAGATCAAGAAGTCAAGGAAAAATCTCTAAAAGCATATTGTACATATACGAGCACTCAGCACACATCACGAAGTCCGGGAAAGTATCCACAGGAAACAGTTTGCAGAAAGAAAGAAGTAAACATAACATGCAGAGCAGCACCAAATTCGCCCTTAGGAGGTGGGATGGCGTTGAAAATATAATGGCCACGGTTCAAAATGTATAATCAACTTAATCCTAGAACTGAAATAAAGTTTCAACTTTTACCTCCTCATCTATCATTGCTATGATCTCCACGTGCCGAGGAAGCAGTTCCCGAAGAAGTGTCAAACTCCATTTCTCCAGTGCCTCAGGTAGAACAGTGTGGTTAGTGTATGCCACAGTTCTGTCAAAGATAAAACAGTGTCACAGGAATAGAGCTACTGAACTTACATGACTTTTACAAGCGATGAATCATCTATGCTCAAAGGCAAATCCAAAGGTAATCTAACTATAATATTAAACTGATTATTCAGCTAAAAAGTATTTGTCTGATGCAATAAGGTAAGAAAACCTTTGAGTAATTTCCCATGCCTGCTTCCAGCTCAAACCTTTAACATCCATCAACACCCTTAATATTTCTGGTATGCAAAGTGTTGGATGAGTGTCATTCATCTGTACCGCAACCTTTTCAGGGAACTGATCCCAGTTCACTGTATTCCCTGATCTCCTCTCAAACCGTGCAATAATGTCCTGAAGAGAAGCAGAACATAGTGTGTATTGTTGCTTCAACCTAAGCGTCTTTCCCTCAAGTGAATCGTCACCTGGATACAAGATATAGCAAATCTGATCCAAAATACAACAAGACACACAACTTTAGGGATCCTCTTCATTTGGTGAATAAACTGAATTTGCAGTAAATGCACATTCATGCTTTGGAATAGCACAGTATTAATAAGAGAAAAGTACACCTTTTCAGCCTTTTTCTGGGCCTCATATGCTTTGGCATGGTCTCCATCGTTAAAAGCACGTAAATCAAAAGCTTCGGCAGCTAACTTTGTTGACCACAGTCGAAGGTTAATCGTTGTTTTCGTTTTATATCCTGGTATTGGGACATCATAGGCAACAGCAGTTATATCTTCTCCTCCAACCCATTCCTTCCTTCCATCAGCTCCTTCAATGACTTTCCCATAGAATTTTATAGGATACGAAATATCATTCCTCACAATTTCCCATGGATTTCCCATCTGAGATAATAATAGTCAGTCCTATTACTTTGGAGAATAGCCAAAAAACATATTAAAGCTATTGAAATATGAAAAGTCGACATATTAGTGTTTGAAATTGCGACAAGTATAAAAAGTCAACATATCGTACCTCAAGCCAATTTTCAGCAACTTCCTCCTGGCCATCTTTTGTAATAAGCTGTTTGAAAAGGCCATAGCGGTATCTAAGTCCATAACCCCATGCAGGGTAGTTTAGCGTCGCCATTGAGTCCAGAAAGCAAGAAGCAAGTCTTCCTAAGCCTCCATTCCCTAAAGCTGCATCTGGTTCCTGTCAGTCATTATGCTAAACAGCTTGAGCTAATTTCAGTAGACTACGATCCCGAGTATGCCATACATCAGGTTATGCTTCAATTCCTAAGTGGAAGGTACACATCGTCAACTATGATAATGTGCTAGTTATATCTTTCAGGAGAGCTTATCAATCAAGAGCTTGTGCTATTCAGAAGCGGAAGCTAGTAGCTCTTCAACGTTTTCATTTTAAAGCAAAGTTTAAGTGTCAGTAATAGCCAAATCAGGTTGTATCAAAACAAGACACAGATTCAATTGAACAGAAACTACTGCCAAGTGGCTAACCATCTACAAAAATAAGTTTTCTAAAGACAACCGACCTGCCTGGCCACGTCTTCTAAACTGTATCCAAGCTTAGTTAGAGCCTCTGCATAAGGTCCGCTTAGCCCCAAGTTTCCAATCGCATTAAGTAAAGCTCTTCCCTGTAAGCACCAAAAGCGTATTAAAGCAACTCACTTCAATGAACAATCTCTGAAGTTAAACTCCGAATAAAAGGGAAGCCAAATCTAACCTGAAGGAACTCCATAGACAAATAATATGCCTGTTTCGCATTCATCTTTTCGTAGAGATCGTATGTTGCATTCCAATTTATAATGAGCATATCGCGAATGCTCTCTGCAGTTGCATAGTATGCCTTGGGAAGTTCAAACTTCTCAGGAGAGAATGATGGCGTGAACTCTGCGTGATACTTTATACTTGATAAAACAGATGTGGAGTCTGGCTGGAAAACATCCAGTGTGAATCCTGAAATTACCAAAAAAGAAATCACTGCAAGGTGTCCAATTAACAAAGGGTCCAAATAATGTCTGTTGCTTTTCTACTTCCTGTATGTTAACAGCCACTAGGAGTGAAAACAATTCTAGATGCACTGACAAACTATTTTTACTTCGATCTTGATTTCTCAGGTAATGTAAGGGCTGTAGTTGATTGATTTTCATAGTCCTCTCCCCAATTCCTGAATTTGACTCATTAAAGGAAGACGAATACATCAAATACACCTGGATTCTGATGAAAATTATTTAAAGCTATTTAAATCCCACATCAACACTTTGTAGTACCGATGTGGGACTCAAGTCCCATTCCATAACAAACCACCACGCTCCGCATCCGTCGTGCTAAACATTTCTAGCCCGGGGCGAACATTGCAATCCGGCGTCACCATCCAAGGCACGGTGGACACAGAGGGTGGTGGGTGGTTTTGATACCATGGATAAAACCTGGGGAAAACCACAGCCCCAAAGCTAGCTATAGAGGTGGAAGAGCTCAAGGTTATATAAACCCCACATTAACACTTTGTAGTACCGATGTGGGACTCAAGTTTCATTCCTTGCAATAGATCATAACAGTGTACATTCATTACTATGAGTTACAAGGTCATAGAAGGTGAAATTTGAATCAATAGTATTTGTAATAGTCAAGGGGACAACAAAAGTTAGCTCGTGAGATGAAGATTTTCCAAGACTATATAAGGAGACAAACCCCAAAAGCTAGTTCATGAAATGAGAATTTCCAAAGACCATATAATGAGATAACAACTTATTCCCTCCATCAATGCAGGACTCTAACACCTTGCATATCCAAGCTGGATATCTAGAGTGTGGATGATATAAGACGCACAGGAGTGAATGTAGAATATTATGGGTTCGGCATTGGCTTAGACACTATATATGTGTTAGGAAATAAGCTAAATACGTACAAATATTAAATTTCGAATCTAATAACTCAAATGCCAGTGACTTCAATGGTATATTGAATCCATAAGGTTCAAATCCTCGCTCAAGGACTCTCAAAATGGGGACCCAACATTGGATAAATAAAAAGTTAGTATGAGTCGGACTCTTTTTTTGATATCAACAACAACAACAACTACCCAGTATATTTCCACAAAGTGGGGTCTGGGGAGAGTAATACGTACACAAGCCTTACCCCTACCCGAAAGGGCAGAGATGTTGTTTCCAATCGACCCTCAGACTCAGGAGAAAGGGAAGAGAAAGAGGAGGAGAAAGAAAGGGAAAAACAAAAGAGCAGAAATCGCATAAACAATTAACTACATATAGAACATTGGGCATAAGTCAACATTAAAAATTAGCTAATGAGGCGGATTTTCTGAAAAATCATACTAAGAATACAACAACTCATTCATTCAATGAGAGACGGATCCAAAATTTAAACTTTATGGGTTCAGCTTTTAAGATTATTAGTATTGAATCCATCGTATTTTTTAAAGTTATGGGTTCATATTGTTGCAATGTTAGTAAATTTTTACACATAAATTTATGCTCCACATCAAAAATTATGGGTCGGATTGAACCAGTCGATAGTATGTTACATTTGCCCCTGCATTCAACTAATGTTAGACTCTAACACATGAACCCAAAAGTTAAAAAATTTTAGTACATGACCAATGAAAATTATGCCAGTACCTTCAGGGAGCGAATGTAGTGTTGAACCGACGGTTCAATTGAACATTTCGATACGGGGTAAAAACTTATATGTAAAACTTCATCAAAATTGCAAAAATAGTAGATACGAACTCATAACTTTAAAAATATTGAACCCTTGTATCCGTCTATGAGTACCTTCATCAGATGAAGAATCCTTCGTCTTCTGTGTTTGACCACTAGCCACATTGCTGACATAAAAGCTTCTTCTTCTCCAGTTATATAATAAAGAACTCCTTTTCCCCAACAAAAGATTTGGGTTTTTGCTTCTGAAATTCTTGAAGCTAGAAATACTTGAAATGGAAGTTGTGCATGGAATTGAGTTTCCAGAGACTGCTGAAGTAGCCATGTCTCAGAAAAGTTCTCTTTTTTACACTTCAATGCTTTCCAAATACTAAAATGCAAGAAATTCTCAATATTTCAGATATAATCTAAATAAAAAGAATAATTTAAGAGCAGAGAGGTACTGGAATTGGTGGAGGAGGAACAATGGGGCAAGCAATAAGTGGATGTTCAACACTCTTTTGAGTGTTGCACGTTGAAAATGAGATATTAAATCGGATTTGTCGTTTTCTTGGAAACAGGTATGTTTGTTTGATTTTGTTATTTTTGAAAATGTGCGGACAGTAGTAATCGACGAATTGGCCATTTACTTTTGTTAGTAAACTGTGCTAAAAAACATGAAAAATTAGTTGAGTTAATTTTATCGGTCTATTTCCCTAAACGTTACGTACAAATTATTTAACTTTGTTTCAACAACAACAACAACAACAATTCAGTATATTCCCGCAAAGTGGGGTCTGGAGAGGGTTATATGTAGGCAGGCCTTACCTCTACCCAAGAGGGCAGAGAGACTGTTTCCAATCGACCCTCGGCGCAGGGAAAAAAAAAATGAAAACAACATTAGTTACACCAGCATACATCCGATAAATAATTAACTAACTATAAGAGACATATGTACCATAAATAAATCGGTATGCAATAATATTAAAACAGTAGCTACCAGAAATGACTACCATAAGAGAACGCAAACTAATCCTCTAAGGGTGACCCTACCACGCCTCACCCACCCCGGGAAAAGAGTACGAAAGCTCTAGAAGCCCCTATCCTACAACCCTTATACTGGACCTCCAGACTGTCCTATCTAGGGTCATGTCCTCGGAAATCACAAAAGTTATATTTTTACTTAAAAAGTCTATTATACCATTGACATTATATAAACCTTCATTTAATTTTTACGTAATACTTTCTATATTATATGATATATAATATATTTTTACCTACGTATTTTATTTATACTGCGGCCTGTGAAGCTTGTGGTTACGCCCCTAGTACGCCTGGTGGGGATGATGCAGATAGGCTCGCCTCCCATTCATGGTATAATGATGAGTATGTCGATGGGGATGACGCAACATTAAGCCATCATACTTAGCTTTTGTTATGCTTTGCCATTTTGGTGAAGGCGTCTTTGGGCCCTTTGAAAAAAGTATTGTAATTTGACAGTTGTAACGAAACAACTCCCTTTTTGCTACGTGTTTCTTGATTTCCTTTCTCTTTTCTTTTTGCTATAAGGGGAAGTCCCTAAGTTTTTATGAGATCGATGTTCGACGCGGCCGAACATTGAAGATTTCAAACTGAGTCGTATGTAAAATAATTAGAGCGATCGAGGTCGAATGTAGAATAATTGAAGCGAGGTCGAATGTAGAATAATTCGAGCGAGGTCGAATGTAGAATAATTCGAGTGAGATTGAATGTAGAATAATTCGAGGAAGGTCGAATATAGAATAATTCGAGCGAGGTCAAATGTAGAATAATTCGAGCGAGGTCGAATGTAAAATAATTCGAGAGAGATCGAATATAAAATAATTTGAGCGAGGTCAAATGTAAATTGTGAAAAGACTTGGTGGCGAGTAAAGATACAGCTTTATTTAATTCATTGGAGAATATAACATGTGTTTGTTTGTTTCGTACATATATTGGAGAAGTTACCATGTATCTAGCCCCTTCATCGTTCAGCCTGGAGAAGTAGTCGGTAGGCGGGGCGATGAATTGTACTTGAACTTCGAGACGTCCCTTTGTCGTCTCATTAAAAACCTCCCCGAGAAAACTCAACTGGGACAAAACCTGGATGATGGGAAAAAGAGTACGACGTGGAGGGCATCTGTTTACAAAAGTTGAAGTATTTGAGATAGGTGATGTTCCAATTGTTTTGTAGTAGTTTTACCTCCATTGCTTCCAGTTGGAATGATCCTTTGTTTGTTGCTGCCATGATTTTGTATGGCCCGTCCCAATTGATTCCTAGTTTTCCTTCTCTCGAATCTTTGCTCGCTTGTGTTTTGGCCTTAAGTACATAGTCTCTGACTTTGAGTGGTCGTACTTTGGCTTTTCTGTTGTAGTATCGTTCTGCTTGTTTCTTTTGGGCTACCATTCTTATGTAAACCATGTCTCTTTGCTCCTCTGCTTCGCTGAGGTCTTGTTTTCTATTCTCGTCATTGCTTGGGCCATTTTCGTTGGAGTATCTCAAACTAGGTTCCCCGACCTCGACTGATATCATAGCATCAGTCCCATAGACTAGTGAATATGGCGTTTCTCCTATTTTTGTTTTTGGCGTGGTGCGATATGCCCATAGCACCTCTGGTAGTAATTCCATCCATTGTCCCTAGACGTCATCAAGCTTTTCTTCAAGATATTCAGTATTATTTTGTTAGAGGATTCATCCTAACCGTTACCGGCAGGGTGATATGGCGTGAGTATTCTCTTGATGTGCTATTTATTGAAAAATTTGCTGGTCTTCTTTCCGGTGAATTAGGGTCCATTGTAGCAGGTGATTTCTTTGAAGATGCCAAAGCAGCATATGTTGTTTCTCCATATGAATATGATAACTTCATGTTCGTGTATTTGGGTGTACGCACCTACTTCTACCCATTTGGAAATATAGTCAGTTAAAACCAAAAGAAAACGTACATTACCTCGCCCTACTAGGAGAGGTCCGACGATGTCCATTTCCCATTTGATGAACGGCCATGGCGATGTAATAGAATGGAGGTGCTCGCCCACTTGGTGTATAATAGGGGACTATTTTTGGCACTGTTCACACGTCTTGACGTAATCGGTGGCTTTCTTCTTTATTATGGGCCAATAATATCCTGCTTGAATAAGGCATCTGACGAGGGACCAGTTGCTGGTATGGGCACCGCAGTGGCCTTCGTGTACATTCTCGAGCACGCATCTTGTTTGATCGGACCTAGGAATTTTGCAAAGGGGCCCCCAGACGTTCTTTTGTATAGTCATGATCTATCGTGATGTACTTGGACACCTACATTCAAAGCTTTTTGGCTTCCCTTTTGTCTGTTGGGAGTACTCCTTCCTGCAAGTATGTTATAATGCGGTTTTGCTAGTCCCAAGTCAAATTTACTAAGTGTACCTTGAGTTGGTATATTGATGAGTGGAGGAGGGTGACCACATTTTTCTTCGTGATGTTTTTGGTGGCTGCTGCTAACTTGGAAAAACTGTCTGCCTCGATGTTTTGTGCTCGAGGTATTTGATCGAGTCGACATTCGTCAAATTCTGATAGCAGTTTATGACTTTCTACCCGGTACACATTTTTCTTCGTGATGTTTTTGGTGGCCGCTGCTAACTTGGAAAAATCGTCTGCCTCGATGTTTTGTGCTCGAGGTACTTAATCGAGTCAACATTCGTCGAATTCTGGTAGCAGTTGTCACACCTTTTTTTTTACCAAAACAAAACCTTTCTACTAAACCCTCTTAAATAAATAAAAGAATTTAGTAAAAAGCTTGAAAAGAGTTTCAATTTTGAAAGTGACAAAAATTTGTGTTCAAAAGGATTAACTCGGAGTCTCCACCTGACATTGGTTTCGGTGTGCCAGGCCACCGTTTTTAAAATGATTTTCCTTTTAAAACACTTTGGACTCCAAAACATAAGTCCACACCAGAGATTCGGGTAAGGGGGTTCATTTGACTCGGGGAGAAGGTGTTAGGCATTCCCCAAGTCCCGTGAAGGTCACGGTTGCGTACTCGATCAAGTTGGCTTTCAAGACATTCAAATTGAGGTAAAACACATAGAAATAAAATAAACACACAAGAGGCTCGAGGTCGTCCCCACCTAATAAAAGAAAAATAAAACAAAATGAAATAAGTCTTACTAGACTATACTACGCTTTCTGTGCCATGCTCGTCAGGGCCTCCAAAATATTTACAAAGTTCTTCGGGCATTCCCGGAATAAAATATTTACAAACTTCACGGGGCATTCCCCGGATAAATTTAACTACAGGAACGACCTCTCGCCTCGAATCAATGAAAATCCTAAAAGCTTGCCTATCCTAGTGATAACGGCCTAGCATATTACTAGCGATTTTTAATTAAATAAAATAGATTCAAAGGCAACAAAACTGCAACACGAGGCCATCAATTGTTCTTTGTCTTTCAATTAATTTGATTCATTTCAATTATCTTCCTAATGATTCCAGTATTCACCCAAATTTATAATCAAATAACAATGGTCATTTTCTAACACAGTAGTACTTTCATGTTTAAATAAATTGAATCCCTAAAATTTGACTACAATACCGCGCAACACAGTAATCCATTTAAACAAATTAAGATAACGAAACAAGGCATCAAACAATAAAAAATCAGAAACGAGATCAGTAAAAGGGCAAAGCACGTATGAGAGAATAGAAATGGACTTCAGTAATAAACCTGAGCTTACAAATACTCGAGCAAAATTGTAGGACGGGGCTGGAATGGGAACTCGAAACGGAACCACGAACGAAACTCCAATCTCGAATTCAACACTCGGCAATGATTTAAGAGTTTAATCACTCTTCGAGACCCAGAGATTAGCTCACCAATTTATAGAGAATCAAATGGGTCTTAGAATGCCCAGAATTGAAGATTAATCACTCCACTTCCAATAGAAATTCAGACATAGTTTACTTTCCTTTCTACAATGAAGATTTCTCCATGTCTTTACTACTCTAGTTGTTTATTTTTTTATTTTTTCGTGAAGCTTTGGTTTCCAGATTTTTGATGGAATTTCAGATTTGGATATTTTCTTTTGTATGAGTGAGGTTATGGTTAGAGGAGCATGTGTGTGTGTGTTGCTGCTCTTATGTTTTTGGTGAGTTCGCCAATGACAGAAGCGAAGCAGAAAACCAGGGAGAAGGCCGTTGAGGTGACTGAAGGTGTTCGTCGGCGGCTTGGCTTGTTAGTGGAGGCTGGTGTTCGTGGTGGAAGTTAGGGGTCGTTGGAGAGCAGCCGCGGAGACTGTGCTTTGGTTGATGAAGAAAGGGATGGCTGTTGGTGGTGCGACAACGGCTGATTGAAGATGGAGAGGCGGCGGCAGCTACAGGGGTAGGCGGCTGTTGGGGTTTGTTTTGTGACTAGGGTTTGTTTGTTGATGTTCAAATGAAGAAGGAGATGGGGTGGGCGGCTATCGTTTTTTTTAGGCTGACCGGCGGGTAGAGGTTCAAGGAGAAGGGTGAGGCGGCAGTAATGGTTTCTTCTGCTAGGGTTTTCTTGTGTGTGTTTGTTATGTGTGTAGAAGATGAACAGTAGTGGGGGCCGTCCTCTTTAAGTTTTAGGATTTTCTTTTATTATTTTTTTTTTTTTTTTTTAGATTATTCTAGAAGATAAGAGGTTATGGGTTTTAGCTTGAGAATAATGGGCTATATATGAATTGGGCCAAATTTACCCTTAAAAAGTGGCCATTTAATGCTACTAGACTAAAACTATGAATTCCTAAAATAATAACTACAAAATTATGAAATCATTCCTAATTAATTAAATTAAAATTAAAAACTAAAAGTGAAACTATTTTTTGTATTTTTCAATTTTGGATAAAAATAATGTAAAAGAGTTAAAATTAGTGGAAATAGCTATATGAGACCTAAATTAATTATTCTACGCTAAAACGGGTAAGATTTCGGGTATGGTCAAAAATTACGTGTCTACAGCAGTTTATGACTTTCTTCCTGGTACCTATGTAGGCTCTACTATTTGATTTGGAAAGTCCCTACGACTTAGTTGACAACGAGTTGTGAGTCGGATCTAAGGACGACTCATCGCGCTCCGTATTTCAGAGCTAGCTTTAATCCTGTAATTACAGAGTAATACTCGGCCACATTGTTAGTCATATCAGAGCACCGTATAGATTGATGAATGACTTCTCTTGGGACCTCGAGTATGAGTCCCAGTCCAGATCCTGACACGTTGGATGTGCCATCGGTGTATAGGACCCATAGGTCGTGTAGGCTGGACGAGATACGAGGAGTTTCTTGTTCGACCTCAATCATTATCTTGACACTGAAATCGGCGATGAAGTCAGCGAGTACCTGCAATTTTATCGTTGTTCATGGCTGATAAATTATATCTGCTCGCTCAACTCTATGGCCCATTTGGCCAATCTTCCCGATAGCTCTGGTTTATGCAGGATACCTCGTAGGGGAAAGGTTGTTACCACCGATATAGGGTGGCATTGAAAATAAGGTCTAAGATTCTGTGAAGTTATAACAGATGCCAAGGCCAATATTTCGAGGTGAGGGTACCTCATTTCGGCGTCGACTAGAGTTTTGCTAATATAATAGAACGGAGATTGCGTTCCTTTATCTTCGTGGGCTAATACTTCACTTACCGCGTCCTCTGATACGACCAAGTATATCAGGAGGCGTTCACCGTGTTCTGCTTTGACGAGTAGTAGGGGCGAAGACAAGTACGTCTTTAGTTCCCTTAGGGACTCGATGCATTCTGCATTCCATTAGAGCCCGTTGTCCTTTTTGAGCACGTTAAATAATTTGTGATATCTGTCGAAGGATTGTAAGATGAACCTCGACAGGGCAGCTATGCGGCCCGTCAATTTTTGCACTTGTTTATTGCTGGTTAACACATTTGTTATTCTCTCAATGGGCTTGATTTGGTCGGGGTTGACATCGATGCCTCTTTGTGACACCAAGAAATTGAGGAACTTGCCTGAAGTTACACCGAAGGCACATTTATCGGGGTTTAGCTTCATACCGTATTGCCTTAATATCCCGAAGGCTTCTTTTAGGTGGTCGATGTAATCTTCCTTCCTTTTCGATTTGACCAAATTATCGTCTGTGTAAACTTCCATAGTTTTGTCGAGTTGGTCCTTGAACATTTTGGTTGCCAATTTTTGATAAGTCACCCCTGTGTTCTTTAAAACAAATGGCATGACGCAGTATGTTCCTTGATGGGTGATGAAAGTAGTCTTCTCCTGGTCCTCTTCCTCTATGAGGAATTGGTTGTAACACGATTAGGCATCTAGGATGCTCAACAATTCTTGCTCTACTATTGCGTCATTTAGTTGATTGGTATGAGGCAAGTGAAATGAGTCTTTCGGGCATGCTCATTCGCCACATACCGTTTTTCTTTTATACCATGACTACATTGGCGACCCATTGAGGATACTTTGATTCTTGGATGGATCCGTTAGAAAGTAGTTTATCCACTTCTTTGTTGATGACCTCATTGATTGCGACATTGAATTTTCTTCTTACTTGTCGTACTGGGGGGGGGGGAGAGAAAGGGTCGACATTCAACTTATGTGTGGTAGTGTATTTCAAAATACCTGGCATATCTGCATGGGAAAAAGCAAACAAATCAGCATTATTGATTAAAAACATATGAAATTTACCTGGCACGGAGAGCTTATGGCCTATATATAAGCCTTTTTGTTGTTGTGTGATTGGACGGGATCAATATATTCTATTGTATATCACGTGGCTTCCATGATGTCGTGGTCCTTGACAACATCTTTCTAACCGTTGAGTTCGGACCCCGACTTTGATAATTATTATGCTTCTGAGTTTGTTCCTTTTATTTGTTGAGTTAATGTACAATCCCGGGTGATGCGG
Organism: Nicotiana noctiflora; assembly: GCA_032618575.1. Classification (NCBI taxonomy): domain Eukaryota; kingdom Viridiplantae; phylum Streptophyta; class Magnoliopsida; order Solanales; family Solanaceae; genus Nicotiana; species Nicotiana noctiflora. The sequence continues at coordinate 192,282 of JASVEL010011740.1, read as the reverse complement.
TAGCATTTTTGGGCTGTGCGTTGTTCTCATCGGATGCGTAATATCTCCTACGCAGTAGGAAAATTGATTACTTGATACAAGCTGGACGGATGGACCTCATGGCGTGTATCCATGGTCACCCTATATTGCGTTGTAAGTTGCGTCTTGGTTCATGACGTGGAACATTGTTTCTAGGGTGACGCCCCCGGCCAGAACAAGCAACGTTATTTCTCCTGAGATTCATTTGAATGATGCAGCGTGGTATTATCCTGTCCTCGAGTCACATTTGCGCAAGAACTCGAGGGTGAATAATACACGCGCCGCTTCCGCCATCTACCATTATTTTTTTCACATCAGTATTTGAAAATATGTAAGGTAATGCAAGGGCATTAGAGTGAGAAAAATTCAAACAGTTGGTATCTGACTTATCGAAGATAATACTTTCTCCGAGGTCATCATACCGTTCGTGGGTGATCGACCGCTTCAGTTTGTGTGTGGTACTAAACTTTATGTGGTTGATTGCTGATTCGTCACCTCCACCGATGATCATTTTAATGGTGCTGGTAGGGGAGGGCGGCTTTGGTAGATCTCGGTGTTGTTCTCTTCTGATAATGTCCATTTCCACCACTAAAAAGCAATAGACACGGTCGTATGCAATATATTTACCCAACTATGAGTCGGGGTCGAATCCCACAGAGAACAATATGTAGGCGATTAGGAATGCAAGAAAATTATCGCTAGTCGCGCTAAGCCAAACAATAAGATTTTGGGTTTTGGAAAATGTTTATATCTAAATACGGAAATGTAAACTAACCTAGAAAGCGAATAAAATGATCAATGGCTACAAGTATGAATGCATCGGGAATTACACTCAAGTAACGATCCAATGTATTTCATGATTTTACAAATATGAGTGAGTTTATGTTAATTAGCCAAGGATAATAATTCTTAATTAGCTTCTTCCGAAGACTAATAAGACTTCCTAATTGAATTATCCCTAATCTCAATTAGAAGAATAAGCGCACCCGATAGGCTACAAGTAGTCAATCCTATCCCTAGGTTGAATCTATAAAGTGAAGGTTAACGCCTCAAGTTCTTGTTAATTAATCATTCCCAACTTCGAATTACCTTTCCCAAAATTAATTCAAAGTAAATGGGCGAGTCCTAGAGTTAGCTAATCTCTTCGGAAACATTGAAGAACAAGAATAATTAAAGTAACAATAACTCAATTCATAAATATATAAAAATCATTCAATATATAAGCGCAACAAGGTATTTAATCCACACTTTAAATATGAATATTCCCATAAACAAGATTCAAGTGTTGGAAATAAATACTACACACTTAGATATACAATACAAAGCAAGGAAATGAAGAAATAAACATAAATGGGTAAGAAATCCTTAACCACAAGCTTTAATCTTCAAGACCCAAGTGTGTGTGCAAAACCCTAGCCTTCAAACTTGTTCTCTCTAAGCCAAAAATATGTCCAAGATGCCAAAGATAATCATAAAGTCTGTTTGGACGAGTATAAAAATGATTTGGGGTTCAGATTTGTGAAATTCCAATATTGCCCAGAACTGAAGCCCGACCTTCGCAATTGCGAACATATGGTCGCAATTGCGACCCACGCTTATAATGCCAAGGTTCGCATTTGCGAAGGCTTCTTCGCATTTGCGAAGATTGACTTCTTCAGTTGACTTCGCATTTGCCAAGTTGATCTTCGCATTTGCGATGCCTCTCTTCTCCTGCCCACTTCGCATTTGCGAAGTTGATCATCGCATTTGCGATGCTTGTCTTTTTCTGCCTACTTCGCATTTGTGAAGTTAATTATCGCATTTGCGATGGTTCTCCTTTTCTGCTCACTTCGCAATTGCGTAGGTTCTCTTCGCATTTGCGATTACAGAGGCCATTTCCCAGATTTTCTCTCTTCTTGACTCCTTTTTACTTGTTCTCACTTGGCTTCTTCCCTATTACTTCTAAATCACATACAACCTGTAAAATAGAAGCAATTTGCATCGAATACACAGTTTTATTGCTCAAACATAGCAAAAGTATTAATTTAAAGACAAGATGAGATGGTAAAATACCAACTCATCACACCCCCAAACTTGAACTATTGCTTGTCCTCAAGCAACAAAAGCAACAAACTCTCATCCCAAGTGGTTAACTTAATAATGCATCTTCATAATACCAAGCCAAAAAGAAAGTCTACTTTAAGCACAATTGCATGACTTCAATTGGTACCAACAATTACTCCAAGGCATATGAATTATTAAGCACATCACCTAAACTTCATTGTACTTCAAGTGTTCAATCACTAATGCAAATCAAAGTAACAACCAAGTCATGACACTAAAGCTTCAAAATTTGCCTCTCTATCACAATCAACTTTCTTTGGCCATTCTTTCCAATTGAAGATGGGATTACATTCACAACACAAATTTCATGTGCCCTTACATTTAAAAGAGAATCCCACACTCATGAATCTTAATTTCAAACCAAAAATGGGATATCAAATGGAAAGAATTCACTCTCTCTCAAAAAGATGTTCAAATGCATACAAGTAGTACCATAGGCTTGCCCTTCATGTATTCCTCCACTAATGTAGACAACTTGGTTCAAAATCAATTAGGACTTAAGGGTTGTAGTTTAGGCTTTTGGTTAAAGTAAGGCAAAATTTCGGTTGAAGTGACTCAAAACCTCCCAAAGCACTACAATATATACAATTAAAGCCTCCTTCCTTCAAAATTATTTTCCATCCTTTTTTTTTCATTTCACACCTAGTCTACCACTTTTTATTTTTATTTTTTCTACCTTCCACCATTTTCAAACAACTTCCATATCACAATTTCCAACCTTCACCCCCAAACTTAGGCTTTTAGCCTATGCCTATACTTTCAAAGTACTTAGGGAGGTAGGGTGCCAAAAGCTATATCAATTAGGAACAAAGGATTTGAGCTTATAATATGGTTGCCAAAGAATAAGGTTAAAGGCTCAGAATGGGTTGACTAGGAAAAATATTTACGGGAAGGAATTTTTAAGGCATGCTAGCGGTCCAAGGAAGGCCTAATATCATTTTTCAAACCAAGTTAGTCTACGATTTCGCCTTGAAGCACATTCCGGGCAAGTTCTAGACCACAAGTAATACAAACGAATTCATAAATAAATCTCACCACACATGGCACATGAAAACTCAAGTGGAATACAAATCCAAAATCCAATTGAAACAAATGACTCAAAGAGGTCACACATAGCATAAAGTAAGCTATTTAGTGAATTAAAGAGCCAAAAGTTGAGTCTAAAAGTCATGACATCTTTACTTCAATCATTTTTCTTTTTCAACAAGTAAAACTTCATATGCCAAGGTTTAAGTATGTTGGTACCAAGCAAATCACAACTAGGCCAATGGACACAAATCCTATCTCCAAACCATTTATTTTTCTAATTTTAACAAAAGCTACTCCTAATTACAAGACTAATTCCCTTAAGAAAGCTGTCAATCTATCCATCATCGGAAAAAGTCAACAAAAATTTACCCGGTTCAAGAAGAACATTGGCATCCTTGGAAAAAGAACCGTGGTATAAAGAAAACTAAGGATATTGCCACTATTATATAACATACTACTAAAAAAAATTAAAAACTACTATATCAATTAAAAACTACTATATAAACCAAAAAATTAAAAACTACTAGGAAAATATACTAATACCAACATGAAAATAACTACTATATCAATCCACCAAAACAACAGTTATACAAGAAGCCACCCCCAACCACAGATGTTGCATTGTCCCCAATGCAACAGAATATAATAGAGTAAAAATGAAGGAATGTGCTCCCTGAATACTGCATCAATCGCTCTCCTCGCTATCGGAGTCTGAGTCCTCCTCCTCATCTCCTTCCTCCTCAGGCCACTCAGCTGGAATCTCATCATCCTCCACTGCCCTGCTCGATGGTAGCCTGTCCTGAGGCTTGAGGACCTTCCATAGCCCCTTTACACCCTTCCACATGCGAGTGAAAAATTTATCTCGCTTCTTCTCCCTTTTGACCATTTGGGTGTGGGACTTCTCTAGGGTGTCCAGTGAGGTACTCAATGTGCCATGCCTTTTGGCCAGCTCAGTGTACGCTTTCTCCAGTGCTTTGAGGTGATCTCCTTGCTTCTTTTGATCTTCAATATATTTCTGGAAGTCTTTCTTTGAAACATAGGCAGGTCCCTCAGATGTCTCCCCAGGCCCCTGGGGAAGACCAGCCACTAGCTCGCGAATCACTCGCATTTCCTCGCCAAGCACAGCAAATGGTCTTGCTGTAGAGGATGACGGCTGACTGCTCGGATCAACATGAGAGGAATAGCCCATCTTCCTATTCTTGCTCTTAACTGCTCCACCCTCTCCTCTTTTCTTCAAAGGATGAATAAGCTTCCCTGGATCTACCCAATTGTCCCCTGGAACTTCTTCTACTCCAGCCAGTTGGCACAACTCGGTGATAAGTGATGGAAATATCAAAGAAGGGCTATTTTGAAGCCGGTAGTCTCTTAGTTCATTGATGAAGATCTCACCCACATTAAGCTGAATGTCATCGAGAATGCAAGCTATCATTTGAGCTCGAGTAACAGGGATGTTCCAAATGTTTGACACCGGGGAGATGCGACTGCATATAATGGCCAGCCATATCTTCGCCTCCGCGGTGAATTCTTTTCAGGTGATCCCTCGTTTTTCAGTGGCCCATGGAACATCTGCACCCGGACAAAGTTTAGCCACTAGCCATTCTCCTGAAGCACAATCTTTCTCTCTGAATGGACCCATATCATGGTTTTGCAAGTGATAGAAAGCATTAATGTCTTCGGCTCCGAATCACACTACCTTGCCTCGAATTCTCATCTGTGGCTTCTTCAACCTGATAGCCGGGAGATTTGCGTAAAATTCCCTCACCCATTGTTCATTTGCTCGGCAAGGTTCGGGAGCAAAACAGTTCCATCCCATTGCTACCAGCCTTCGATGGAATTCTGGAAGGCGTTCCTGGACATTTTCCATCTCTATGCCACTCTCCGGGAGTAACTTCTTCGAAATCAGCTCGGCATAGTATCTTTCTTGGTATTCTATTGATAGAAATCGATGTTGATCAAATGCCTGCTCCTCATCCACAGGGCTGTCACTTGAGGATCCTTCGGGATTTTCGCTCATTGTTCAATTATAATACCTGTCACAAGTGACAAAAGTGAAAACATGCCATGGCGATGAAGAATGGTGCAAAATGAAGCAAACATGCCAAAAGAATGATCGGACCGTCAAAACTCAGACTTAGAAAAAATTTCAAATTTTCCAGGTTTTCAGAAGTGCACTGTCTGATATCGCATTTCCCAGGAAATCTTCGCAATTGCGAAGCCTGCTGGATTGGGAATTGCGACAAAAATCTTCGCAATTGCGAAGTGTGCTGGAGCAGGGGTCTTCACAATTGCGATTAATTCCTCGCAATTGTGAAGTGTGCTGGAGCAGTGTTTTTCGCAATTTCGATTAATTCCTCGCAATTGCGAAGTCACAATTGCGAAACATTATTCGCAATTGCGAACCCATCGTCCCAGAATCATTTTTTAGAGTATTTAGCTTAAACCCTAAAATTTTTCAATCCCAGCTATTATTTTGACTAACCCAATCATTAATCAAGCATAACTCATGTATTAAGCTTCAAAAACAACCCTGAATAAAAATGTCGATGGTTTGGCCAAGAATTTCATTCGGCCTTTCCATCGAACACATCAAAAGCACACAAGTTTTCCTCTATTTGACAAGTATTTTGGGTACTCAGACTTCCCCAATTTCCTTCACAACAACGAACGCACACACTCTCAACCAAGCCTCACCCAGAAATTTCAATTTTTCACGAAAACTATTTTTACCATTTTGGGGAAAAAGGGGGCTGCCATAATAGAACAAGAAAATAAAAAAAATTAAGAGAGAAGATGAGGAGAAGGAAGAAGGAACAGTGAGATTAAGCTTCATACCTGATTATTTGCAATGAGGAGTGAGACAAGATGAAATTTCGGTGATGAGGGTGATGGAGGTGAGCTTGGGAACCTTACCAGTGTTTCAATCGGTTCTGTTTCAAAAGTGATATGTCGATCACTTTTTAGCCTCTGAAGTCGCAATTGTGACAGACCTTTCGCAATTGCGAAGGTCACACATTCCTGGACAGTTCGCAATTGCGACGATTTCATGGGAATTGCGAGGGATGAAGTTCGCAAATGCGAACATATTTTCGCAATTGCGAAAACTGGCCCTGCATTTTCCTACAACTACTGGTTTGGCCTCTCCGGGTCATCTCACCTACTCAAATCAACTCCAAAAATTCTCAAACTTGGCAGATTAGTTCAACATAATATTCTAAGCAATTCAAAAAAAGAAAATTTGCAAAATGATGAAAAATTTTGAAAAACGACTAAAAATTTTGAAAACGATGGGTTGCCTCCCACCAAGCGCGCTTATGACCACGAGCAATGAGGGGTGGTAATTGGATGTTCGAGCCAATGCTTAAAATTTTCATTTTGCACTTCTTGGGTTTCAAGTGCGGAATGTCGTTTTGATTTCTTGCCTCCTCAAACTGTAAAATGTGTGGCCAAAGTTGTTCCTCCTCGCATTCCTTCATTGATTCATGTGGTTCAACTCCCGTGTCACCACACAATTCCAAGGTTGAAAAATGTTTGGAATGTGACTTTAAGCCCACACTTTACAATTCTTCTATGTTGACATTCTCTTTTTCCCCCGGATTAGAGTCAACAACAACCACATTAGAATTTACACCGGTTGACTCCAATTCCATATTTTTGCCGGCATCAACAACACTTATTGAGTTGCTTGGCGGATGTTCATCCATTTGTAAGTGAAATCCTTGGAGTTCAAAATCATTTTGGAGACTAGTCTCCAAGAGATGTTCCAAGGTTCTTTGCTCTTTGTTTCCTTCTTCAAGTAGACACTCAAACATGAGTTTGAATTCTCCATTTTTACCATGCTCAAATTCTTCCACCTCCATAACCCTATAATACTCATCAAAACAAATAGAACCATCATAGTAGGGGCTTGGGGACGGGAATAAAAAATAAGCACAATCATCCCAATGACCATTTTGGAAACCACACTTATCACAAATACTCCACTCATGGGTTTGGAATTGTGCGCACAATCCACCCCCGGGAGAATTTAAACAATTTTGCCACGAGTGCGGTCCTCCACAATAAGGACAAGGATCATCAAAATATGAACAACTACCATCCGACCCATTTTTGTTATATGATGCCATTTTTCAAAATTAAGAAAATAAGCAAGAACTAAACAAGAAAAATAGACCCAAGGTAAGAAAAATAATTACACAAATATTCACAAGTTTGGACCAAAGCACTTTCGCTTACTTCTCAAACAACCTAAATTACGCCAAATTGTTCCCCAGCAACGGCGCCATTTTTGATAACGTCCATTTCCACCGCTAAAAAGCAATAGACATGGTCGTATGCAATATATTTACCCAACTATGAGTCGGGGTCGAATCCCACAGAGAACAATATGTAGGCGATTAGGAATGCAAGAAAATTATCGCTAGGTCGCGCTAAGCCAAACAATAAAATTTTGGGTTTTGGAAAATGTTTATATCTAAATACGGAAATGTCAACTAACCTAGAAAGCGAATAAAATGATCAATGACTACAAGTATGAATGCATCGGGAATTACACTCAAGTAACGATCCAATGTATTTCATGATTTTACAAATATGAGTGAGTTTATGTTAATTAGCCAAGGATAATAATTCTTAATTAGCTTCTTCCGAAGACTAATAAGACTTCCTAATTGAATTATCCCTAATCTCAATTAGAAGAATAAGCGCACCCGATAGGCTACAAGTAGTCAATCCTATCCCTAGGTTGAATCTATAAAGTGAAGGTTAACGCCTCAAGTTCTTGTTAATTAATCATTCCCAACTTCGAATTACCTTTCCCAAAATTAATTCAAAGTAAATGGGCGAGTCCTAGAGTTAGCTAATCTCTTCGGAAACATTAAAGAACAAGAATAATTAAAGTAACAATAACTCAATTCATAAATATATAAAAATAATTCAATATATAAGCACAACAAGGTATTTAATCCACACTTTAAATATGAATATTCCCATAAACAAGATTCAAGTGTTGAAAATAAATACTACACACTTAGATATACAATACAAAGCAAGGAAATGAAGAAATAAACATAAATGGGTAAGAAATCCTTAACCACAAGCTTTAATCTTCAAGACCCAAGTGTGTGTGCAAAACCCTAGCCTTCAAACTTGTTCTCTCTAAGCCAAAAATATGTCCAAGATGCCAAAGATAATCATAAAGTCTGTTTGGACGAGTATAAAAATGATTTGGGGTTCAGATTTGTGAAATTCCAATATTGCCCAGAACTGAAGCCCGACCGTCGCAATTGCGAACATATGGTCGCAATTGCGACCCACGCTTATAATGCCAAGGTTCGCATTTGCGAAGGCTTCTTCGCATTTGCGAAGATTGACTTCTTCAGTTGACTTCGCATTTGCCAAGTTGATCTTCGCATTTGCGATGCCTCTCTTCTCCTGCCCACTTCGCATTTGCGATGCTTGTCTTTTTCTGCCTACTTCGCATTTGCGAAGTTAATTATCGCATTTGCGATGGTTCTCCTTTTCTGCTCACTTCGCAATTGCGTAGGTTCTCTTCGCATTTGCGATTACAGAGGCCATTTCCCAGATTTTCTCTCTTCTTGACTCCTTTTTACTTGTTCTCACTTGGCTTCTTCCCTATTACTTCTAAATCACATACAACCTGTAAAATAGAAGCAATTTGCATCGAATATACAGTTTTATTGCTCAAACATAGCAAAAGTATTAATTTAAAGACAAGATGAGATGGTAAAATACCAACTAATCATCTTCCTGACCGAAATTACCTCTTCCTCGGTCGCTCATCAGCTCCTTCAAGTGCCCTTGGTGGGGGCATGTTCACTACCTCTTGCCATAGGGCTATGCATTCCTCAGTTTTATGACCTCACTCCTGATGAAATTCATAAATGATGTTCGACTTTCGGGGTACTCGGGTTTGATTTCATCTTCTGCTGCCACTTCATCTTCGGGACGAGCTTTTCTAGTGGATACACTTTCTCTGAAGGGGAAACACAAAAATTGTTAGTAGATAAGAGCGGAGGCATACCTCTTTCATTCCGCTGAGTCTCTGCATGTGCCCTGGAGGGTTCTTTCGCATGGAAAGGAGATGGTGGAATGACTGTTCTAACATAAGGTTGGTGCCTATCTCGGTTGAGGCGGGGTCCTGACCGATCTTTTCGATCATTACTATGATGGTCTTTCCTCGGCTTTGTATGAATTGATGTTAACCGTTGTATCAGACCATTAAGGTTATCTTCATCTGCTTGCACCTCGACAATAGGCCTTGTGAATTTATTCCCAAGTGATGGGAGGGTATTTCATGAGTCTGCTTAATAGTTTTCTTGTCGCTCTTGACCCATTCTTGTTCAACCCGTTCTAGAAAGCTGCTACCGCCATCCCTTATGATACATTTAGTAAGCTCATTCTTACTCTATTCCACTAGGCTAAAAAGTTCCCGAGTCCCTCGACAGGGATTGCCTAATGGCAAATATATCATTTACCTTGTCTTCTGCTTTCTTAGCTCCGGCGTGGGCGGTGACGAACTTGTCAGCCATTTCCTCAAAATGTTGTTATAGATCGTGCTGGTAATTGTGAGTACTAAGTTAAGGCTCCCCCCAGTTAAGGTCTCGCTGAACGTTTTTAGTAGCACTGACTGTACTTGCTCCTTTGAGAGGTCGTTACCCTTTACTGTTGTAACGTAGTGAATGATGTGATCTTCGGGATCCATCGTGCCGTCATATATCTTCACGTATGGTGGCATCTTGAAGGTTTTGGGTATGGAATGTGGAGCTGCCTCCTCGCTATATGATTGTTCGACGAATCAGCCGACATCCCATTTCGGTAGCAATTTTGGGGCACCCGGTATTGTATCGACCATTTCTTGATGTTCCCTCATCTGGTCGTGGAGTTCCTTGTTCTCGTTTTCCATTTCTTCCATTTTTTTAGGATGGATGTGAGTGCGTCATTACTTGATTCAACAATAGTGTGAGTGTTATCTATTGGGGGGGCGGGTTGCTCGTTGGTGATTGTGTGGTATCCGTTTGTATGATGTTCCTACTCGTCCGTTGAGCAGGTTTGTCGAGTATGTTATTTAGAGTACTTGTCAGCCATTCCTCCAGTAATGTTTTTACTGCTGGTGGTGCTTCTTCAGCTGTGGATATGGAAGCTCATCTCTCACGTGAAGCAGTTACATTTCCATGAGGGGGAGGGTGAGTCACTCCGCGTGGGTGTAACACCCGGCATCACATACTCGTCGTCTTCCATGTCGTCCTCGTTGATGGTGTTTAAAATGTTGGTAGTGACACCCATTATTTCTTTTTGTCTTTCATCTCCTTTCCCTACCATTATTAGTTTGTGTATACGAGAAAAAGATGGATATCCTTTATGATCTAGAAGAAACTAAAAACTTTAACTAAAATACTCCCCACAGACGGCGCCAAATTATTTAACCAAAAAGTGTTAAGCTTTTTAGTCAAACTAGTTAATGATGAGATGAATGATCTAGTTAAGAATAATAAATTCTAGATGAAATATTATAGGAACTCGGTAAGATGAGTGATGTTTGATAGCACTAACTAGCAAGTTTATATTCAATGAATGCTAGTAAATATGATAATATAAATATGCAATAAGTGTAGATGATGACAATAAATGTAATAAGAAAGAATCTACCACCCAATTATTGTATGATTTGGATAGTTCTTTCTCCTATGGAAAGAAGAGAAGTGAAGATGGTTATGAAATCTTTGGATCTTGTGAACAAAGATAAGTAACTGCGCTTGAATACGATAATCAATGAACAAGATAACTTATGTATATTCTCTCAAGTCAACCTTTTTTACAATGTGTTTCATATCAGAAAGTGAAGATCCTCCTATTATTCTCTATCTCTTCCTATTTATAAGGAGTATTTTCAAGAAACCGTAAAAAATACAAAATAAGTAATATACAAAAGAATATTCCTTGTATTCATTCCCAAATCTATCCTACCGTTATTTCTTTACCCCAGTTGCACGTCCTAGACTACACTCCTCTTGAAGACGGCTTTCCGCTATTACGCGGTGGTCAACCCCGTCCTCGATCTCGTACCTTCCATTACTAAGTCGTCAAATTTAGACCAATACAATTACTTAATTTTATTAAATAAAATTATTTGCAATTATCTTTTAAGTAACTTGATTTTGTAAAATGCGTACAATATACATTCTACAGTACATACCTTTGACTACAATAATTTCATGTGGTCCGACTAAGAAATCATTGATACGCTTTATTTATTCGTATAAACTCTTTATCAACGTTCTCAAATTACATCTACATTTCCTCATAAATAAATTATTCAATCAGACAAAAAATTACTAAAGTTCATCTGAATGCTGATTTTACGTACCATGTAGAACTTAAATGGACATAAGACATTTATGTCAATTCTTAACCGTAGAGGTAAAGGTTAACGATAAAAATTATAGGTATTCTCTATTTACATTAAATCATATTAACTTATCATGAATTATAAGCTAAAGGGATAATTGTATTAATTTATCATGAAATAAAAGTCACATTGAAATAAAGGGAAAATAATATTCTCGAATTAGCCAGAAGAAAAAATAAAGAGATGAAAATGTGATGCAGGAGAAGTGTGAAAATCCCAACGGTCAAGAAAGTATAGAAAACCTTGTTTTTCGCGGGACCTTCCATTTTTCTCCCTTCAATATTTGATCCATTCAAAAAGAGAGACTCTTTGTGTCCATCATTTCTTCATTCTAATTCCGCGTTGGAGAGGAAGAAATTTCTGCAATTTCAGTATTTCTTCTTCTCCATTGCCTCCCTTCTTTCCATATCCATACCTCTACAACTAGACAACAACATTCCCAGGTATTTATTTCATAAACATCTTTTTCATAGTTCTCTTTAATTTTTTCTGGGTACGACCCTTTTCTCCTTTTTTCTTTTTTGTTTTTAATTTGTGGATGATAGTTTCCTCATTTGATTAATTTAGATGGGTTTCCTTAAATGAATTCATAGTTTGTTCTGCATCAGTTTTAGTGTGTGCATTTCTTCACATCTTGGTCATTTTTTAATCTATGAATCTGGATTAAATTTTGTTGAAATTTGGTTACGGCCCTTTTCACCTTTTTCGTTTTTGTTGATGTTGGCTTTCCTCAATTGATTAATTATGATCGGTTTTTCCTCAAATAAATTCATATTTTGGTGATCATTTCTGACTCAACATTGTGGTATGTGCGTTTTGTGATCTTGGTCATTTTTATCACGTATTTTGCGAATGGTTCTTTTTATAGGTCAAATGATGGCCTCAGGCTAAAATTCATTCACTTGATCCTGTTTGGAACTAGACCATTTCGCCACTGCATTAATAGCATGTTAAACTATAAAAAGGGCAACCCGGTACACTAAGCTCCCGCTATGCACGGGTCGGGGAAGGGTCGGACCACAAGGGTCTATCGTTGGCAACCTTACCTGCATTTCTGCAAGAGGCTGTTTCCATGGCTCGAACCAACCCTGACCTCATTCGAGTAAGTAGTCAGTCGGTCAAAATTAGAAATTAAACTTTGGTAAAATCTAGGCAAAATACCTTAGTACCCCCTAAACTATTTGAGAATTATTATTTTTCTCCCTAAATTATCTCTGGTTCGAATTACCCCCTTAACTTGGCATTTTGAGAATAATTACCCCCTAAATGCTTATGTGGCAAAAAGTGTGGGTACACTCACCTGCCATGTGGATTTTTCTGTCCATGTGGCATTTTCGTGAAAAATAAAAAAGAATTTTTATCTTTTTAAGAATATTATTTTTTAAATAATCTTTTTCAAATACAATTTATAATAAAATTTGATAGAACGACATTAGTTAGGCTAAATATTTTTATTTGTTCAAAAATAATAAAATTTTAGTTAATCTTTTTTTGAATTTGACCGGAAAATAAAGATTTATACAATTAAAATAAATAGTCAATGCATCTAAAAATTTATAAAATATAGTTTGAAATTAATTATTTTGGCTATAATTTTTTATATATCTCTATATTACAGTGCTCCAATTTTGTTTTACGGATTTTACCTAAAAAAAAGTAAAAATACACAGTTGAAATAAATAGTCATTGCATCGCAAAAGAATAAATAAAAATAGTATACAATTACAAGAAATTACAAGTGCAATTGTACACTCTTTTTATTTCTTCTTTGATTCAATGATTATTTATTTCAACTATGTATTTTTTATAACTTTTTAGATGTCTTGACTATTTATTTCAATTGTATAAATTTTTATTTTCAAGTAATATTCAAAAAAAGATTAACTAAAATTTTATTATTTTTGTACAAATAAAAATATTTAGCATAACTAATGTCGTTCTGTCCAACTTTTATTATAAATTGTATTTAAAAAAATTATCTAAAAAATAATATTCTTAAAAAGAAAAAAATTCACGAAAATGCCACATGGACAGGGCCGAACCACAAGGTCTATCGTAGGCAACCTTACCCTTCATTTATGCAAGAGGCTGTTTCCATGGCTCGAACCAACCCTTGACCTCCTGGTCACATGGCAGCAGCTTTACCAGTTATGCCAAGGCTCCCCTTCATCATGTTAAACTATTAGAAATTAAAAAAAATAAAGGAGCTCGGTACACAAAGGTCTCGCTATGCGTGGTGTCCGGGAAGGACCAGACCACAAGGGTCTATCGTACACAACCTTACCCTGCATTTCTACAAGATGTTATTTCCACATCTCGAACCAATGACTTCATGGTCACCTGGTAGTAACTTTCCCAGTAATATTCTGGCCAAAAAGCTGTTGTATAGTTGAAGTCTTACTAATATGCTGATATTGATTTTTATGTGTAATATAGAAGGGATATGTTTTTTGTTTTTCAAGCAATGTGAGCCTTTTGTTTATAATATTGAAATTGTTACAGGTGATCCTATTAAGTGCAAAATACTGATCCTTTAGAAAAATCCCTTTAGTTCCCAGAAAAGCAGATTCCACCCAATTTCCAAAAATGTTTGGCTTCAGGAAAGGTAAACCAGACCCTGCTACTACAAATACAACCCCTTCACATTCTGATGAAAAGCATGGAACTAAAAATGCTCGAAGAACTTCTTCCGAACCAGTTCTTGTCACACCAGATGATGATGATTTTGGAACATCATCGTCATCAGGGACAAGGAACAAAAACAAAAGTAAGACACAGGACTTTGATAACATGTCTATGCAAGAATTGGAGGGTTATGCTGTAAATCAAGCTAAGGAGACCACGAGTTCAGTGAATAACTGTTTGAAAATAGCTGAGGATATTAGACAAGAAGGTACTAAGACACTCGATACCTTGCATAAGCAAGGCGAGCAAATTCATCGTACTCACATGATGGCTGTTGATATGGACCGCGATTTAAGCAAGGTATTGATCACTTCAATTATTATTTCACTTCATCTTTTCAAAGAGTTCAATTTACTTCTTAAATGTGCAGTACATTATATAGCTATATTACACCAACAGGTCAAGTTACCTAAGACAAGTGGTAACTATTCCTAGCAAGTCTAATTGATGATTTAGAAAATAGATCAAATAACCTGCAGTAACATGTTAAAATACAATGATAGTGTGATATAAAGTTAAAATAAATCCTTTTTACAGTGAAAACTGGTAGTAATACTCTCTGTGAACAATGTATTTCTTTGTCCTCCTGATGGTATGAGTTGTCACATTCTGAATTTTTCTTCAGTTTATCACTAATCGGAAAGCTTTATCCTGTTCAGTTATCAGTCTTTTGTATTCTTTCATGTTTCTTTAGTCAATGCGAGTCCCTTTTTCTTACACATCCCTACAAGTTCATCTTCTAAAAAATCTTGGTTTTTTGACAGAAGTAGAGGATAAGTCAAACAATTTGCGTAATGCAACCATTTTAAAGCTGAGGGTGTAGCTTAATTTGCTTTGCTCACTCGATATGTTTATTATTTGGTACTATTGGAAGACATGGTCCATCTGACATGACTTAAGTTGACAATAACGAAACATGTTTTCTGCATTCCAGGGGGAGAAGTTATTGAACAATCTTGGTGGTATGTTCTCTATGCCTTGGAAGCCAAAGAAGAGCCACGATATTAAAGGGCCTCGAACTTCAAAAGGTTTTGTGTTATCCTCCATATCATATTCACTCTTCTTCTTTCTGTAATTTTAATTGCTAACAGAAATACTGACTTTCATCTGTTGATTTTTATAGATGATAATTATAGAGGGAAAGAAAGTGGTGCAAATGAAAGGGAAAAATTAGGTTTATCTAATGGTAAAAAAGGAAAATCAGCCTCAAGCACACCTCCTCCTGAATCGATGAACGCAATGCAGCAAGTGGAGGTACATTTTGTATTTACACAATCTAGCTATTTGTGGCGATTACTTATACATTATAAAGTTAAATTTATGTTTTCTTTTCATGTTTAAACTATTTTTATGTTTAACCAGTTGGAGAAGGCGAAGCAAGATGATGCACTTTCAGATCTTAGCAACATATTGGGTGATCTAAAAGGCATGGCTGTTGACATGGGATCCGAACTTGACAAGTAAGTATCGTCTAATTTTACTAGCAGTACCTGATATTTTTCTTCGAAGGACAAATCTACTAACCTGATTAACTTTTGAAAGATGTTAATAAGCTAAAGTTTCTGAAGTTTAAAATGTGCTTTTGAGTCGGTGTCATGAAGTGACTGTCAACTTTCATCTGTGATACTGAACAAAACTATAGCATATAATGAACATATAGTTTCGTTCTTTTCCTGTTGGCGGGGTAGTTCAGTGTGGTGGCAATCGTACATGGAAAATAACATCAAGATTTAACTTATGAACACGGGCAATTAAAAGAACTTTTACCTATTAATGTAATTTAACTTGTTGTAGCATGTCGGCTGTTTTATTTTTCAAGTAACTAATTCCACTTATCATGAACAGAACTACCTGTAGTTATCTTTTAGATGATAGGATAGGAAGTTAAACTCCATTCATCAAATATTGCATTCTGTATACTGTTTTTCTGTTTGGCTAAGGCATCATTTGCTTATTTCTGTCTCTTATCCTATTAACACATATTATTGAAATCTGTCAAATGCAGGCAAAACAAAGCTATCGATGATCTTGACAAAGATGTGGAGGAATTAAACTCTCGAGTTAAAGGTGCCAATCGACGTGCACGTCAAATAGTTGGGAAGTGAGAGAGGACTCTTGCTTCACATCAGATTTACTCAAGTTTCTGGCATTTGGCTCCAGGCCTATTTGAAGTTTTGGTTGCTTCTTGTATTCTTTTCCATTCATTTTTTGTCATTAAGATTACCTTTTCCATTCCAAGTTTACTGTATTGTTTCATTGTTTAATTGTTCATTTGTTGATAAAATAATCAAATAGGCCTTTGCACATTTGCTACTGCCGCTTGCAGCTAGGACTAAGATTATGCATATAGCTATAATTTTTATTAACAACACAAGGGCAGCCCGGCCCGGTGCACGAAGATTCCCGCGTTCACGTGTGGTCCGGGGAAGGACCACATCCCAAGAGAGTGTGATGTAGGCCACCAATGCAAGTATTGGTGACCGATTCTACAAGTCGAACCCGTGAGCTATAATTTTTATTAACAAAGACAATAAAAAGGAATCCTAACAATCATTTATGCTTTCCTTGGAATTTAGAGAACAGAAATAGGGGTGGGCATCAGTCGGTTCGGTTCAGTTATAAATATTATCGATTTAGCATATCGGTTATCGGTTTACAAATTTGATGAACCGATAACCGAACCGATAATGTTATCAGGTATCGGTTAATCGGTTACTGATCATTATCAGGTATCAGTTAATTGGTTATTGATCATTATCGATTCGATAATCGATTTACCCAATAAGATAATTATATCTAGAGTTAAGCAAAAAAGAAAAGATAGTTCACTAGAGTTAAGCAAAAAAGGAAAAAATTCACATATAGTATAATAAAGACTTACGCTAGGAGTAACTAGTAAGGTTTATGAAGAATGAAGATGAAGCATCTGAAAAATAGGGTTGAGAAAGAATATGAGAGAATGAACTGAAGCCCTAGCATTTCTATATACTCAAGGGTAAAGTCATAATTTTATTAATTCTTATTGGGTTATTGGTTAACCCATTAATAAAATTGGCAAACCGAGGCCCGAGCCGATAACGCAGTAGTAAAAAAAATTCTAAACTGTTACCAAACCGTTAACCCAATAATCTGATACCAATAACCCAATAATTAACAGTTCGGGTTATCGATTTACCTGTATATGCCCAGCCCTAAACAGAAGAGAAATGAATGGAGAATGGCCACAGAACTTTCTTTTCTAATTTGTTTTGGATATTCACCGTAGGAACTGGAAAGGAAATTGAGTGAGAGGGATAGAAGTAAGTCTTTTCTTGGGAAAACTAATATTTTAAGTTTCCTATTTGGATAAATTTCCTCTACTTATCCCTTATTATTTCCTTTCTTTTCATTCCCTCTTAAAATATAGGGTTAACTCCCCCCTGTTTGTCGAATTTAAGCAGCAAATTTTTTTTTAAAAAAGTAAAGAAAAATGGTAAAGAAATTGTAAGGAATTCAAATGGATTTTACTGTGAACTTACTTATGAACGTGTAGGTTTGGCTCTGATATAACGTTAGAGAGTTTGATCTTCCGACCAAATAGGCGCGGCTTTTAGGGTAAAACAGATAAAGTGTCACGACCCAAACTCGATCGTAATGGCGCCCAACCTTAAAGCTAGACAAGCCAGACCAACAGTCATTTCATATTTAACAATAATTCCCAAAAACGACAATTTAAGAAGAATATAAAAGTTTATAATAATAATAATCCAGTAATAGTAATAGAATAATAATAATGAGAAGTGCGAAAAATCGATAATAGCACTCCCAAAGATCTAGGGTCACGAGTCTAGAGCCTCTAAGCAAAAATTGGATAATAAGAATATCTGAATGAAATACTCAAGTCTGAAAATAAACGTAAATAAAACTGGAATAAGAAGAGTAGCTAGACCCTGCGAATGCCAGTAGCTACCTCAACAACTCGGATAACTTTGATTAAACGGAACTGCTCGGGTAAACCTCTGGCGTACCTGAATCTGCACACAAAGGTGCAGGGAGTAGGGGTGAGTACTAAGTACTCAGTGAGTAAAAAACATATAAAATAGCTGAAGATAAGAAATCCACAAAATACCATAGAGTAAAGCTATGTCTAACAGTCCGATACCTTACCACGAAGTAACAATAACAACAAACCACACATAGCACAAGTAAATAACAATGCATGAATGCAATACAATGCACATGACCGCTATGGCGTGTAGCCCGATCCATTTGATGTCGACGGCGCTCACTGGGGGTGTGTATAGACTCCGGAGGGGCTCCATCAGCCCAAGCGCAATATATTCATATCATTCGCTGCGCGCATGCGGCCCGATCCATACTCAGTCCACAATATGCATATGAGTCACATAACAACTTCAATTTATTTATTTCCAGTTTCCAATTCATTAATAAGGAAAATACTTTAGTTACTTAATTTTCAAGAAAATGTGACTTAGCATTTAATAATAGTGATTAAACCCAGGACTGAGATCAATGATTTTACAAATCATGCTATCACAATAATATCTATCCCCTAAGGATACTACAGGTCGACACAAGGCCCCAAACATGGCATAAAGCCCATATATAATCAACACAAAGTGCGTTTCAATCGCCAATATATAATTATTCTTGCTCGGAATGGACCAAGTCATAATCCCAGTCATAACCAATCCCGCACCTGCCATGGGATGCGAGTCACGCCTTAAATAGCATCACAATGTAATAAGCCGGGGTTGCAAACCGTCAGGCCATCATATATACCAACTACTCACCTCTAACCAGCTGTGGACTTGTCCGTAATGCCTTTCCCTTTCGTATTGACCTCCTCGTGTGTCGAATCAAGTCAAAACCACATCGAATACATAAATATGGGTCAAATAAACATAACCCAATAAAATATACTCGAAAAGTATAATAATTCACGATGTTGGTAAAACCCGACCCCGGGCCCACTTCTCAAAAAATTCCTAAAATCATACCAACGAATTTCTCATCTCGCCACGAGTCCGTACATATAAAATTTATCGAAAATGGAGTTCGAATTGCCTTTCAAATTCCAAAAATTCGTTTTCAAGAATAAAGCCCTAGTTTTTCACAATTTCTACCCAATTTCATGAATTTGAGTGTTGATTCTTGTATAAAATGATATTTTCTTGTCAAGAGGCTTACCTCTAAGCAATACCCGTTGAAAACCCTCTTCAAATCGCTCAAAAACCTCTCTTGGCGGAGTAAAAATGTTGGAAAATTATGAGGGTCGCATCTGAAATAACCCCTTAAAACATTCTGTCCGCCCAGGCTTTTTCTATGCGATCGCATAGTACAAAATATGCAGCCCCTAAAATTTCTTCTACGCGATCGCAGGAACTCTTACACGATCGCAGTGAATATTTTTCCCCTTCTACGCGATCGCAATCTCCTCTACGCGATCGCACTGACCAATTACCTAAGCCTATGCGATCGCAAACCGCTTCACGCGATCGCATAGAGCAAATTCTGGGCTCCTCCAATTCCTTCTACGCGATCGCAGCCCCATGCTCGCGATCGCATAGAGAAAATCTGCTTTGCAATTTTTCTGCTGCATTTTTGCATCCCAAACTTGTCCGTTGGCTATCCGAATTCACCCCGAGACTCTCGGGACCTCAACCAAATGCACAAATATGTCATATTACTTCATTTGAACTTGCTCGCAACATAAAAACACCATCATAAACATCAATCAAATTATCACGGATTCAATCCTAAGTTAAACTAAAACTTCCGAAACTTGCATTTGATCTAAAACCCAACCTAAACACCTCCGAATGATCTGAAATTTTGCACGTATATCCAAAATTACGTAATGGAGCTACTGCAACTCTCGGAATTCTATTCCAAACCTTGGATCAAAATCTCACCTACCATATGAAATCCACCAAAATCCAACCTTAGCCAATTCAAGCCTAAACCTACACCGGACCTCCGAATTCAATTTGGATTGTTCTCCTAAGTCATAAATCATCCCCCGAAACTAGTCGAATTATCAGAAATCCATTTCGAGCCTTCTAACTCATAGGTCAATATTCGGTTGAATTTTCCAAACTAACCTTCCTATAAAGAGGTTTTATTGCCTCATTTCTAACTGAATTCTACCCGATTCACTTCAAATTCTCCAAACACACATAATGAAACATATGAAAGCATAAAATAAGGAAAATAGGGCGGTAAATCCCGTAATGACAGGTCGGGTCGTTACATCCTCCCCAACTTAAACAAACGCTCATCCGCGAGCGGTCAAGAAACATACCTGGAGTCTCAAATAAGTGTGGATATCTACTTTGCATCTCCTGCTCGGTCTCCCAAGTTGCTTCCTCCACGGGCCGACCTCTCCACTACACCTTCACCGAAGCTATGTATTTGGATCTCAACTTTCAAACCTATCGACCTAACTCCACATCATAGGTCAAGTCCTCATCCAACTGTATCGTGCTGAAGTCTAATATATGAGACGGGTCTCCAACGTACTTTCGGAGCATAGAAACATGGAACACCAGATGAACTCCCGACAAGCTAGGTGGCAAAGCAAGTATATAGGCCACCTCTCTAATCTTTCTAAGTACCTCAAAAGGTCCAATGAACCTTGGGCTTAACTTTCCTTTCTTCCCAAACCTCATAACGCCTTTAATAGGCAAAACATTCCGCAAAACCTTCTCGCCAACTGAATAAGACACATCTCGGACCTTCCGGTCTCCATAACTCTTCTGATGCGACTGAGCTGTGCGATGTCTCTCCCAAATCACCTTCACCTTGTCTGGCATCCTGGACTAACTCTGTCCCTAATAATCTAGCCTTGCCGGGCTCAAACCAACCAACTGGAGACCTACACTGTCTCCCATATAGGGCTTCATACGGCGCCATCTGAATGCTGGATTGATAGCTATTGTTTTAAGCAAACTCTGCAAGAGGCAAGTAATCAGCCCAGGAACCTCCAAAATCAATAACGCAGGCACATAACATATCCTCTAATAATCAAATTGTACACTCGGACTGCTCGTCCGTCTGTGGGTGAAATGTTGTGCGCAACTCTACATGTTAACCCAACTCTCGCTGAAACGTCCTCCAGAACTTAGAAGTGAACTGGGTACCTCTATCTGATATAATTGAAACTGGGACCCCATGCAACCGCACAATCTCTCGGATGAAAATCTCTACTAACCACTCCGATGAATAGGTAGTGCACACAAGAATGAAGTGCGCGAACTTGGTAAGTCGATCCACGATCACCCAAACTGAGTCAAACTTCTTCAAGGTATGGGTAAGACCACTCACGAAGTCTATAGTAATTGTCTCCCATTTACACTAGGGAATATCCATGCGCTGGAACACTCCACCGGCTCACAGTTAAGACATCGAGCCATATAATTCACAATATCCTTTTTCATCCTTCTCCACTAGTAATGCTGTCTCAAATTTTGGCACATCTTCGCGGCGCCCGGATGAATCGAATACCGCGAGCTGTTGGCCTCCTCTAATATCAATTCCCAGAGCCCATCTACATTAGGCACGCAAATCCGACCCTGCATCCGCAACACACCATCATCTCCGATGCTCACATCCCTGGCATCATCGTGCTGGATCCTATCCTTCAGGACAAGCAAATGCGGATCATCATACTAACGCTCTTGAATACAGTCACACAAGGAAACCGAGATACCACACAAGACATCACCCGGCCGGACTCAAAAATATATAACCTCACCATCTGATTAGCTAGAGCCTGAATATCAACTGTAAGGGACCTCTCCCCAACTGGAATGTATGCCAAACTGCCCATACTAACAGTCTTCCGGCTTAAAGCATCGGCCACTACATTGGCTTTCCCGAGTTGATAGAAGATAGTAATGTCATAGTCCTTGAGTAATTCAAGCCATCTCCGCTGCCTCAAATTGAGATCCTTCTGCTTAAACAAGTGCTGAAGACTGTAGTGGTCTGTATATACCTCACAAGATACGTCGTATAGATAATGCCTCCAAATCTTCAAGGCATGAACAATAGCAGCTAATTCTAAGTCCTGAACATGGTATTTCTTCTCATGGGGCTTTAACTGGCGAGAATCATATGCAATAACTCTACCCTCCTACATCAATACACAACCGATCCCAACTCTCGAAACATCGCAATACACCGTATATGAACCTGAAGCTGATGGCGATACAAGTACCAGAGCTATGGTCAAGGCTGACTTGAGCTTCTAGAAGCTCTCCTCGCATTCATCAGATGACACAAGTGGAGCATTCTTCTATGTCAACTTCGCCAAAGGTGAAGCAATAGATGAAAAACCCCGAACGAACCGGCTATAATATCATGCCAAACTGAGAAACTCCGAATCTCCGTGGGTGAGGATGGTCTAGGCCAACTCTGCACCGCCTCTATCTTCTTTGGATCAACTTGAATACAATCACTGGACACTACATGTCCCAGAAAAGTCACAGTATTAAGCCGGAACTCACACTTAGAAAACTTGGCATAAAGTTTTTCCTCTCTCAATCTCTGCAATACCACCCTCAAGTCATGCGGGTGATCCTCTTGGTTGCGCGAGTACACCAGGATATAATCAATAAATACGATCACAAAAGAATCCATATACGGCCAGAATACACTATTTATCAAGTGCATGAATGTGGCTGGGGCATTAGTCAGCTTAAAAGACATCACCAAAAATTCGTAGTGCCCATATCTCATTCTGAAAGCCATTTTCATAATGTCTGAATCCCCAATCTTCAACTGGTGATAACCCGATCGAAGGTCAATTTAGAGAATAGACTTGCTCCTTGAAGCTGATCAAACAAGTCCTCAATACGAGGTAGTGGGTACTTGTTCTTTACTGTCACCTTGTTCAACTATCTGTAATCAATGCACATTCTCATTATGTCATCCTTCTTCTTTACGAATACTGGTGCACCCCAAGGTGACACACTCGGGCAAATGAACCCCTTATCTAGGAGTTCCTGAAGATGTTCCTTCAACTCTTTTAACGCAGCTGGTGCCATGCGATACAGAGGAATAGAAATGGGCTGAGTGCCCGGCACCAGGTCAATACCGAAATCAATGTCCCTGTCCGGCGGAATACCTGACAGGTCTACTGGAAATACATCCGGGAAATCCATCATAATGGGGACCCAATCAAGACTAGGAGCCTCAGCTCCAACATCTCTAACAAAAGCCAGATAAGATAAAAAACCATTCCCAATCATTGTTGGATACATATTCAGTCACGCCTCGCTACTTGATCCTTGTAATACCTGGAATAACCAACGTAACTGTCTTGGCATGACAGTTTATAATAGCATGGTAAGGAGATAACCAATCCATACCCAGAATCACGTCGAAATCCACCATGTCGAGTAATAACAAGTCAACTCGAGTCTCCAAACCCCTAATAGTAATGAGACAGGATCGATATACACGATCCACAATAACTATATCACCCATCAGGGTAGACATATGCACGGGCAAGGCGAGACTACCATAGGTCGTACCCAAATGACGTGCAAAATATGAAGATACATAGGAATAGGTAGATCCGAGATCAAATAAGACATAATCATCCTTGTGGCAGACTGAGATAATACCTGTGATGACTGCATTTGATGCGGTAGCGTCCCTCATATCTGGAAGAGCATAAAATCGAGCCTGACCTCCGCCAGTACGATCCTCACCCCTGGGGCGACCACTAACTACCTGACCACCACTCCTAGCTGACTAAGTGGGTGCTGAAGAAATAGGAGCAGAAGATGAGGGCTGATCTCTCTGCTGAGACAGTTTACTGAGGAATCAGCGACACTGCCTCCTAATATGACCCAACTCACCATACTCAAAGAAACGCCCTGAAGCCGAAGAAGGGAATTGTTGGGAACCCCTCACAGCAGATGAGCCCTGAGCTGAAGAAGCAGGAGCAGAGTTTTGAGCTGGGAGGGCGCCCAGTGCAGGCTCGCTTTGCTGACGACCCTGATGACCACGGTCTGACGAAGCCCCACTAGACTCTGAACGGCCTGACTGAGGAGATCTAAAGAAACAACCTCTGCTGTGCTGGAACTGGCCCCTAGATGGAGCACCACTGTAACTACCTGCACTACGAGGCCTCTTAGCCTCCCTCTCATCGCGCTCTCGACGATGATCTGTCTCAATTTGACGAGCCGTATCAAACACCTCCTCAAAAGTAACTATATTAGCCCTCTCTCTAGTCATTAATATGGATAGGATAGTTGAGACCATCCGCAAACCTCCTGATCCGCTCACGTTCTATCGGGATCATCCACAAAGCATGCCGAGCTAGCTGTGTAAACCTTAACTCGTACTGAGTCACTGTCATCTCCCTGCTTCAACCACTCTAACTGATGACGCAGCTCCTCCCTATGAGACTGGGGCACATACTTCTCCAGAAATACCATGGAGACTGGTGCAGCCGGCTGAACTGGCTGAGCTGGAGCCGCCTTAAGTACTTGTAAGCCCTGAACTACCGGCTCTGGTGTGCGAGTAAAGAGGGTCTAATTTTCTCCCCCTACCTGAGAAAAAGCAGTTGCAGTAAAAGCCGCAACCACATGGGCTAAGCCCGTACACACTGATATGATCTGTGCTAAGGTCTCATGGAGACCTGGTATCTCAATAGGCACTGCCGGTGCCTGAACCTGGGCTGCTGGAATGCCTGCAGTTGGAATCTGATTCTAAAATTGACCCACTATCTCTAGGATCTGACCTTGAGTCTGGTCAATTTGTGGGTCAGCAGGCGCTGTCCCTGCTGCCCTGCCTCTACCACGACCATGGCCTCTAGGTGCCACTGGTGGTCGTCCACCACATCCGTTAGCATGGGTTCTCGCCATCTGCGAGAGAATAGAATACGGACTTTTTTTAGTTTTCACAGCAACACAAACTGCACAAATATGAATTCCAAGAAAGTGAAGTATTTCCTAAAAGTTCTGCAGCCTCCCGAGGATAGATACAGACGTTTACGTATCGAACCGCGAGAGCCTACTAAACCGGCTCATGACTCGCGAGGCCTAGTAACATGGCTCTGATACCAACTTGTCACGACCCAAACTCGATCGTGATGCCGCCCAACCCTAAAGCTAGGCAAGCCAGACCAACAGTCATTTTATATTTAGCAATAATTCCCGAAAACGACAATTTAAGAAGAGTATAAGAGTTTATAATAATAATTCAATAATAATAATAGAATAATAATAATGAGAAGTGCAGAAAACCGATAATACCACTCCCAAAGATCTGGGGTCACGAGTCTAGAGCCTCTAAGCAAAAACTGGATAATAAGAATATCTGAATGAAATACTCAAGTCTAAAAATAAATATATAAATAAAATTGGAATAAGAAGAGTAGCCAGGTCCTGCAAATGCCAGCAGCTACCTCAACAACTTGGATAACTCTGATTAAACGAAATTGCTCGGCTAAACCTCTGGCGTACCTGAATCTGCACATAAAGGTGCAGGGAGTAGAGGTGAGTATTAAGAACTCAGTGAGTAAAAGGCATATAAAATAGATGAAAATAAGAAATCCACAAAATACCACAGAGTAAAGTTATGCCTAAGAGTTCAATACCTTACCACGAACAATAACAACAAACCACATATAACATAAGTAAATAACAATGCATGAATGCAATGCACATGACCATTACGGCGTGTAGCCCGATCCATTTAATGTCGACGACGCTCACTAGGGGTGTGTACAGACTCCAGAGGGGCTCCTTCAGCCCAAGCACAATATATTCATATCATTCACTGCAGCGTGCAGCCCGATCCATACTCAGTCCACAACATGCATATGAGTCACATAACAGCTTCAATTTATTTATTTCCAGTTTCCAATTTATTAATAAGGAAAATACTTTAGTTACTTAATTTTAAAGAAAAGTTGACTTAGCATTTTATAATAGTGATTAAACCCAGGACGGAGATCAATGATTTTACAAATCATGCTATCACAATAATATTTATCCCCTAAGGATACTATAGGTCGACACAAGGCCCAAACATGGCATAAATCCCATATATAATCAATATAGAGTGCATTTCAATCGCCAATATAGAATTATTCTTTTTCGGGATGGACCAAGTCACAATCCCCAGTCATAACCAATCCCGCACCTGCCATGAGATGCGAGTCACGCCCTAAATAGCATCACAATGTGATAAGCTGGGGTTTCATACCCTCAGGCCATCATATATGTCACACCTCCTTTTTTTTTACTACTTACCCGAAGGTATGTGCCACTAATTTCTACTACACCCCGGGAAGGGTTATAATAATAATATGGAAGGAGTTTTTCTAGTTAAAGGGCATTCAGAACGAGATTTTTTTATTAATTTTCAGAGTCTCCACTTGGAAAAATAATGGTGTCCCAAGTCACCGGTTTAATCCCAAACCAAGGAAATTATGACTCTGTTTAACAGTCCGCAAAATAGAAAATCCGGATAAGGAATTCTGTTAACCCGGGAGAAGGTGTTAGGCACTCTCGGATTCCGCGGTTCTAGCACGATCGCTCTACTGCCATATTTGTTTTTATCTAATTTCCTTATATGCTTCGATTTTCATGTATTATTAATGTACCGCTTTGTCATTTTTAAGAATTGCGACCTCACGAAAATGCATTTCGAGTCACACCGCACCGGTACGCCTGTGACTTTAATACATTTCAGCTTCGCCGGGATTTGAGATTTGGGTCACATAAATGTGCACCCATATTAGGAATGTAGTTTTATTAATCGCGCCTACAATGTCCACGTCTTTATTAATTTTGGAAAAGACCGTGAAATTTTCTAAACGATCCTTCCGAGTCAAGAATTTTATGTTGAAATTTATTTGGGGGCCCCATGTGCTTTCATTTTTATAACGAGGCTTATCCCTTATTTTTGAAAGTCCAATCATATTCATGCACTACATTTTCTATTTTTGTTTTTTTCTTCCTAATATATAACTGTTTTTATACGAGTTTCAGACTATATGATATTGGAGTCCAGGCCATTATTCATTATTGGGCCTGGACTTCAGACAGCTTAACAGTCCAATATCAAATAGAATTGGACCTCTGGAGCCCAACGTATACCACTTGTTCCTATTTGAATGCAGAGGTGCCACATTAACCAGATCTGGGCCTGTATACATGACTAGGCCCAGACTATATAAGCGAAAACAAGATAACATTTCAATAACAGTATTTTAGCAAGTATTATTCAGCATTACTAATTAATCATTTCAAACGATGTCAAGTTACATTTTAGACCACTACTAATTTCAATATTTAACAACTAATTAAGAATTCTAACACAGTAATTGTATCAATATTATTATTCTATATTGTGGGTTCAGATATTCAAGTAGTTATCATGGTACTAGTTTGCAGGATTATTTTGTCACTTTATTTTAACTAAAGAAAAACAGTGTTCTGAATTAGCTAAACATGCTTGAACTACTGAAAATCACAAAGTTTAAAAGCGAATTTGTAGACAACTCATATTTTGTAGATACAACAACAACAACAACTACCCAGTATGTTCCCACAAAGTGGGGTCTGGGGAGGGTAATACGTACACAGGCCTTACCCCTACCCGAAAGGGTAGAGAGGCTGTTTCCGGCCGACCCTCGGCTCAGAAAAAGGGAGAGGAAATCAACAAACAAAACAAAACAAAACAAAACAAAACACTGTTAGTAAATCCGGGATAAATCTAATAAATAATTATCTAAATATCAACCAAAAGTAGAATGACATGCAATAATACCAATCGGTTACTACCATAAGAGGCACAATACAATACATTAATTAACTATAGAGATCGCTACCAAACCCCAATCAGCCCCTAACAGAAGTACTACGAATTCTAGAAGGCCCTACCCTACAACCCTAATACTAGACCTCCAAACTTTCCTATCAAGGGTCATGTCCTCGGAAATCCCCATTCTAGCCATATCCCGCCTAATCACCTCACCCCAATACCTCTTAGGCCTCCCTCTGCCTCGACTCGCGCCAACCACCGCCAGTCGCTCACAACTCCTCACCGGTGCATCAGGGCTTCTCCTCCGCACATGCCCAAACCACCCGAGTCTCGCTTCTCGCATCTTCTCATCCACTGGGGCCACCCCCACCTTCTCCCGAATAACTTCATTCTTAATCTTATCTAATCCGGTGAGCCCGCACATCCACCTGAGCATCCTCATCTCCGCAACTCTCATTCTCTGGACATGAGAGTTCTTCACAGGCCAGCACTCCACCCCATACAACATGGCAGGTCTAACCACCGCTCTATAAAACTTCCCCTTGAGTTTCTGTGGAACTTTCTTGTCACACAAGACTCCCGATGCGAGCCTCCACTTCAACCACCCCGCTCCTATACGGTGAGTGACATCCCCGTCAATCTCTCCGTCCCCTTGAATCACTGATCCAAGATATCTGAAACTGTCCCTCTTGGCTATGACCTGAGATCCCAGCTTAACGTCCCAGCCTACTTCGCTCGACTCGGCGCCGAACTTGCACTCTAGATATTCTGTCTTAGACCTGCTTAGTTTAAAACCCTTAGACTCGAGGGTCTGTCTCCAGACCTCCAACCTCGCATTAACACCGGCCCTCGTCTCGTCTATCAAGACTATGTCGTCAGCAAAGAGCATACACCATGGCACATCCCCTTGAATATGGCGAGTTAGAGCATCCATTACCAAGGCAAATAAGAGAGGGCTTAGCGCAGATCCTTGATGTAGCCCCATAACCACCGGAAAATGGTCCGAGTCGCCACCCACCGTCCTAACCCTAGTCTTGGCTCCATCATACATGTCTTTGATCACTCTGATGTAGGCTTCTGGCACGCTCTTCGCCTCCAAGCATCTCCACAGAACCTCTCTAGGGACCTTATCGTACGCCTTCTCCAAGTCGATAAACACCATATGCGGGTCCTTCCTCTTATCCCTGAACAGTTCCACCACCCTCCTCACAAGGTGGATAGCTTCTGTAGTAGAGCGACCCGGCATGAAACCAAACTGGTTCACAGATATAGATGACATCTCCCTCACCCTCGCCTCGATCACCCTCTCCCAGACCTTCATGGTGTGACTTATTAATTTGATACCCCTATAGTTGTTGCAACACCGGATATCCCCTTTGTTTTTGTACAAGGGAACCACTGTACTCCATCTCCACTCCTCCGGCATCCTCTTGGTCCTAAAGATCACGTTGAACAACCTGGACAACCACTCCACTCCCGACCTACCCATGCATTTCCAAAACTCCACCGGAATTTCGTCTGGCCCAGTCGCTCGACCCCTACTCATCCTACGCAACGCCCTCAAGACCTCCTCCTCCTTAATGCGCCTGCAGTGCCCGAGGTCTCTAGGACACTCTGAATGCCCCGGCTCCCCTAGCTCTAAGACTCGATCCCCCTCTTCGTTAAGCAGGTCTCGAAAGTATTCCTGCCATCTCCGCTTGACTTGCGACTCCCCCGTCAGAACCCTACCATCCTTGTCCTTGATGCACCTAACTTGGTCTAGATCCCGCGCCTTCCTCTCTCTCACCTTAGCCAATCGGAATAACTTTCTATCCCCGCCTTTCTCCCCCAATTCCTCGTACATGCGCCCAAATGCTGCATTTTTTGCTTCCGTGACCGCCAGTTTCGCTTCCTTCCTCGCCACCTTGTAGTTCTCCTTGTTCGCTCTCCTTTCTTCTTCGTTTGAGCTCCCTGACAACTTAGCAAACGCCGCCTTCTTCGCCTCCACTTTTCCTTGGACGACCTCATTCCACCACCAGTCACCTTGGTGCCTGCCTGAATAGCCCTTGGCTACCCCAGTCACTAACTTCTCAGATGGGGGAATACTACTCACCAACTCATCCAAGCCCTCCCAAAAGCGCCTTTTAACCTCCTCAGCTAGGCCTGCATGCGGTGCGTAAGCGCTAATGACATTGAGAACACTACCGCCAATAACCGGTTTAATAGACATTAACCTATCATCCACTCGCCTAACCTCAACCACGGACTCCCTAAGATTCCTATCTACCAAGATACCTACTCCATTCTTACCCCTCTCAACCCCAGAGTACCACATTTTGTAGATACAAACAGTAATACAAGCTGAACTACTTATACTTTTTGGATTAAACGGTTCTGATTCAGAATTCAAAATGGCTAAGTACACATTTTATATGTCTAGTTTCAGAATCATACTTATATATCTAAGTGTATTAGTTGTGTATTAGCCTGTTTTAGTTTTAGAATTAGGTGATAGCTATATCTAACTACTGAATTATGTTTAACTACAACATTAACTACTTCTACTCTAATCTAGATCGAATTCATATAGTTATTTAATTATTACAATCATTCCTAATAAATTACAACAGATCTAAGTTTATAACTACAAA
Source organism: Nicotiana noctiflora (assembly GCA_032618575.1). NCBI lineage: Eukaryota > Viridiplantae > Streptophyta > Magnoliopsida > Solanales > Solanaceae > Nicotiana > Nicotiana noctiflora. The sequence goes on along the minus strand of JASVEL010011740.1, from coordinate 161,607 downwards.
TATGAAAAAAAAACAGATACAGCTTCAGCCCAAAATCAGTCTGATATTTCATTCCTTCATCACATTTTCAATTACACCTTCGAGAGATAGTAGTGTACCTGATCAAATGAGAATAAACTGATGAGTTCTAAGGGATGAAGAAGAAGAGAAAGTCAGCAGCAGCAGTAGCAGAATATCAACAGCAAACAGGAGCAAATAGCAAGCTTCCAAACTCAGTAGACAATCAACAATCAACTCGAGAAATAACAGAAATCCAAGCAATTTGAGATGAAAACAACAGAGAAACAACCAGCAAGGATCCTAGGAATAATACTCGAATCGAAGGCTAAGTGTCACGACCCTAGTTCACCAATTGTGAACATGTCGTGATGGCACCCAGTCCCCACGACTAGGTAAGCCTAACACGTTGCGGAATATATAAGTTATAAATACTTAAATAAGAAACAGCGGAAAATAACATAAAAGATATGTAATCCGTGCCGCTTGGCACATACATCCGTCACACAATGAATAAAACACCACCAAGATCCGGAACCCCACGGTAACACAGACTAAAAGAGAAATACAACTGTGGCTCTATGTGTCAAGAGTATCTAACAACGAAATGAAGAAAAATGTCAACTAGTACTACTAGAATAGAAGGGAAGCCTCCGAATCCGCGGACGTAGCAGATCAGACCTCGAAGTCTCCCAGAAAGCTGCGGAATCACCTAGCACGAGCCTGCTCTGATGTACCCGGATCTGCACAACAAAAGTGTGCAGAAGAGTAGCATGAGTACACCACGGCGGTACTCGGTAAGTGCCAAGCCTAACCTCGATGGAGTAGTGACGAGGAAGGTCAGGGCCCTACTGAGAAACAATAATAATATGATGATAACAAAATAAACAGTTTAAAAGATAATAAAAATAATTTCCGAAATAACAATCATAAGATGATTACCGCAACTGTCTACAATTAAGCTAACAACAAATAATCAACTCAATAAAACAAATCCAGGACCTGTGGGAATTGAGCCCACAGTCCCATTCTCAGTATCTCTGGCTCTCCGGGAATCGAACCCGCAGCCCATGTCTCAATAATATCTCAATAACTCAGGATATCGGGAATCGAACCCGTAGTCCACATTTTAATAATCTCAGGATCTCGGGAATTGAACCCGTAGTCCATATTTTAATAATCTCAGGATCTCGGGAATTGAACCCGTAGTCCATATTTCAATAATCTCGGGATCTCGGGAATTGAACCCGTAGTCCATAACCACAGCAAGTAAAGGAAATATATAGAGAAAAGTATAATATGCTTAACGATAACTTCGCCGATGAACAGCGCCAGCGATTACCAAGAAAACTCAGGATCTCGGGAATTGAACCCGTAGTCCATATTTCAATAATCTCTGGATCTCGGGAATTGAACCCGTAGTCCATATTTCAATAATCTCTGGATCTCGGGAATTGAACCCGTAGTGCATATTTCAATAATCTCTGGATCTCGGGAATTGAACCCGTAGTCCACAAGCACAGCAAGTAAAGGAATACACAGAGAGAAATATAATATGCTTAACGATAACTTCGCCGATGAACAGCGCCAGCGATTACCAAGAAAACTCAAGTAAGTCAATTAAGCAACTAGACGGTTAGATTCTATCTAATCATGCTTTTCTAACTACTACCGGGTAGGAATATCGAATTTAACAACTAAGAACAGGAATATCACTCATTGAACATTTTGAGTAAAGTATGTCTTCAACAACCAGTGCATGTACATGCCCGTCACCTCGCGTACAAGGCATTTAAAGTATCACAATAATATCCTAGGGGTGAAAGTCCCCCACACGAGGTTAGACAAGCCACTTACCTCAATTCCGGTACGAAACCGCTAAGAAATAACCCTCTTGCCTCGAATGTCGGCCTCCACAAGTGTAGTATCTGATAAAAATCAATAGAATCACATCAAAATAGGCCAATTGGGCATTACCCAATCAAAATAACTCAAAATATACCAAAACCCACAAGTTGCCAAAACCCGACTTTCGGTACGCTTATCGAAAAATCACGAAAATTATATATTCGGGTTCCTTATCTCAATACGAGTCTAGGCATATAAAATTTACCAAAATCGGACTCCATTTGCCCACTCAAATCGGAGATTTTCTAACATTTAGGCCTAGGGCTCAAACCCACCTTTAATCTTCCAATTTCAGTGAAATAATCACGGATTTCATGATAAACCAATGAATTAAGGTCAAGAAACTTACCCCCGATGATTTCCCGATGATATCCCAGCGTTTCCCCTTCAAAATCCTCTCTTGGAGCTCAACAATGGCGGTTTTGGTGTGTTAGGCCGCGACCGAAATGTTCTGGACTTAAAGTCACTGCCAGGCCATTTTACTCTACGCGATCGCAGCACTGGGCTTGCGATCGCGATGCACAAAATATGGGCGGCCTATTTTTCCTCTACGCGATCGCGTGACCCTGGACGCGATCGCAGTTAACAACTCAGCAACCCTACGCGATCGCAACGTACTAACGCGATCACGAAGAACAAACTCGTCCGGCTCCCCAAACTACCTTACGCGATCGCATACTCCCTCACGCGATCGCACTGCTTCCGACCAATACCCTACGCGATCGCATGAAACCTCACGCGATCGCACTGGGTTCAACCTCCAGACTTACGCGATCGCAGGCTTTACTTCGCGATCGCAGAGCTCAGGATTTCTCCCTTACGCGATCGTATGGCCATCTCCGCGATCGCGGAGAGCAAAATTGCTCTGCAATTATTGCAGCAGAACAATAGTGCCTTTTGGCACAAATTGGTCCGTTTGGACTCCCGAATTCATCCCGAGGCTCCCGGGACCCCAACGAAAACCACCAACATACTCCAAAACACGATATGAACTCATTCAAATCATAAAAACACGTCTAACAACATCAAAACCCATAATTCACATCGAATTCAAGCCTAAATTTCTTAAAACTTTCCGAATTGCACATTCGATCTAAAACCCGACCAAACGATGCCCGAATGACCTGAAACTTTGCGGACATATCCAAATTTACATAACGAAGCTACAGAAATTGTCGGAATTCCATTCCGACCCCGGATCAAAATCTCACCTATCGTTCGGATTCGCCAAAATTTCAAACTTCGGCATTTCAAGCCTAATTGAGCTACGGACCTCCAAAATACATTCCGAACGCGCTCCCAACCCCGAAATCACCTAACGGAGCTAATGGAACCATCGGATTTCCGTTCCGAGATCGTCTTAACACTGTTTCGGCTACGGACCATTTTCTAGTTTTAAAGCTCTCATTCAGGGACTAAGTGTCCCAAAATGCTCCAAATTTCAGAACCGACTCTCCCGGCAAACCACAATAGCAGAAATGAACTTAGGGGAACAGTTAAATTAGGGATTGGGGTGTAATTTTCTAAAACGACCGGTCGGGTCGTTACATCTTCCCACACTTAAAGATTCGTTCGTCCTCGAACGAGCATAGAAAACATACCCGGAGTAGTGAAAAGATGAGGGTACTGGCTGCGCATATCCTGCTCGGTCTCCCAAGTCGCCTCCTCGACCGGCTGGCCCCGCCACTAAACTTTTACCGAAGCGATGTTCTTTGACCTTAGCTTCCTGACCTGCCTGTCTAGAATGGCTACTGGCTCCTCAACATAAGACAGATCCTTGTCTAGCTGAACAGATGTGAAATCCAACACATGCGACGGGTCGCCATGGTATCTCCGGAGCATGGAGACATGAAATACGGGGTGAACTCCGGCTAGGCTGGGAGGTAAGGCCAACTCATAAGCAACCTCCCCAACACGCCTCAAAATCTCAAAAGGGCCAATAAATCTAGGACTCGGCTTTCCTTTCTTCCCAAACCTCATAACGCCCTTCATGGGCGAGACTCGAAGTAGAACCCGCTCGCCAACCATAAAATCCACATCGCGAACTTTATTGTCCGCATAACTCTTCTGTCTAGACTGGGCTGCACGAAGTCTGTCCTGAATCACCTTGACCTTGTCCATAGCCTCCTGAACCATATCAGTACCTAGCAACCCGGCCTCGCCCGGCTCAAACCAACCCACGGGAGACCTGCACCTCCTACCATATAGGGCCTCGTACGGTGCCATCTGAATACTAGACTGGTAGCTGTTGTTATAAGCAAACTCCGCCGGTGGCAAGAAGTGATCCCATGAACCTCCAAACTCAATCACGCACGCACGGAGCATATCCTCCAAAATCCGAATAGTGCGCTCGGACTGCCCATCAGTCTGGGGGTGAAATGCTGTGCTCAGCTCCACCCGAGTACCTAACTCCTGCTGTACAGCTCTCCAGAACCGTGAAGTGAACTGGGTGCCTCTATCTGAAATGATGGAAACTGGAATACCATGCAGCCGAACTATCTCCTTGATATAGATCTCCGCCAGTCGCTCCGATGAATAAGTAGTGCTCACCGGTATAAAATGGGCGGACTTGGTCAGCCGATCCACAATGACCCAAATGGAATCAAACTTCCTAACCGTCCGTGGAAGTCCAGATACAAAGTCCATGGTAATGCGCTCCCATTTCCACTCGGGAATCTCGATCTGCTGCATCAATCCACCCGGACGCTGATGCTCATACTTCACCTGCTGGCAGTTGAGACATCTGGAAACATAATCAACTATATCCCTCTTCATCCGCCTCCACCAGTAATGCTGTTTCAAGTCCTGATACATCTTCGCGGCTCCCGGATGGATGGAATACCGCGAACTATGGGCCTCTGCTAGAATCAGCTCTCGAAGATCATCTACATTGGGCACACAGATACGCCCCTGCATCCTCATGACTCTATCATCCCCGATGGTAACATCTCGAGCATCACCACGACGAACTCTATCCTGAAGGACAAGCAAATAAGGGTCGTTGAACTGACGCTCCCTGATGCGGTCAAATAGAGAAGACCGAGAAACCACACAAGCTAGAACCCGACTGGGCTCCAAAAGATCTAGTCTAACAAACTGCCTGGCCAAAGCCTAAACATCCATCGCCATAGGCCTCTCCGAAGCTGGTAGATATGCTAAACTCCCCAAACTCTCTGCCCGACGACTCAAGGCATCAGCAACCACATTAGCCTTGCCGGATGATAGAGAATAGTAATATCATAGTCCTTCAGTAGTTCCAACCATCTCCTCTGACGCATATTCAGGTCCTTCTGCTTAAGCAAGTGCTGCAAGCTCCGGTGATCAGTGTAGATCTCAGAAGGAACCCCATATAAATAATGACGCCAAATTTTCAAGGCGTGAACAATGGCAGCTAGCTCCAAATCATGAACAGGGTAATTCTTCTCATGCACCTTCAGCTGTCTCGACGCGTAGGCAATCACCCTACCGTCCTGCATCAATACCGCACCGAGTCCAACTCGTGAGGCATCACAATATACAGTATAGGACCCCGAACCTGTAGGCAACATCAATATAGGGGCCGAAGTCAAAGCTGTCTTGAGCTTCTGAAAGCTCGCCTCACACTCGTCTGTCCACCGAAAAGGGGCACCCTTTTGGGTCAATCTAGTCATAGGTGCTGCAATCGAAGAGAACCCCTCTACGAAACGACGGAAATAGCCCGCCAAACCAAGGAAACTGCGAATCTCAGTAGCGGAGGAGGGTCTGGGCCAACTCTGCACGGCCTCTACCTTCCTCGGATCTACTCGAATACCATCACTCGACACCACATGGCCCAAAAATGCCACTGAACTCAACCAGAATTCACATTTAGAGAACTTGGCATAAAGATGCTTCTCCCTCAGAATCTGAAGCACTATCCTCAAATGCTGCTCGTGCTCTTCCCGACTCCGTGAATATACTAGAATATCTTCAATGAAAACAATCACGAACGAGTCCAGATAAGGCCTGAACACACTGTGCATCAAATGCATAAAGGCTGCTGGGGCATTAGTCAGCCCAAAAGACATCACGAGGAACTCATAGTGACCATACCAGGTCCTGAAGGCAGTCTTCGGGATATCTGGCTCCCGAATCTTCAGCTGGTAATCAATCTTAGAAAACACATGTGCGCCCTGTAGCTGGTCAAATAAATCATCAATACGGGGCAAAGGATACCGGTTCTTCACTGTAACCTTGTTCAGCTGACGATAGTCAATACACATACGCATAGAACCGTCCTTTTTCTTCACAAACAATACAGGAGCACCCCAAGGCGAAACACTGGGTCGAATAAAACCCTTGCCCAATAACTCCTGTAACTGATCCTTCAACTCATTTAACTCAGGAGGAGCCATACGGTACGGTGGAATAGAAATGGGCTGAGTGCCCCGCAACAAGTCAATAGCAAAGTCAATATCTCTGTCGGGCGGCATGCCCGGAAGATCAGCTGGAAATACATCAGCAAAGTCACTTACCACATGAACAGAATCAATAGAGGGAGTGTCAACACTGACGTCCCGCACATAGGCTAGATAAGCAGCACACCCCTTCTCAACCATACGCTGAGCTCTGAGAAAAGAAATAACACGGCTAGGGATGTGATCTAGAGTACCACTCCACTCAATACGTGGAATGCCTGGCATAGCCAGTGTCACGGTCTTGGCGTGACAATCAAGAATAGCATAATGGGGTGACAACCAGTCCATGCCCAGAATAATATCAAAATCGACCATCCCAAGCAGCAATAGATCCGCTCTGGTCTCAAAATCACAAATGGTAACCAAACACGACCGATATACGCGGTCCACTACCAAAGAATCACCCACCGGAGTGGAAACATAAATGGGGGCACTCAAAGAATCCCGAGGCACACCCGGATGAGAAGCAAAGTAAGAAGACACATATGAAAAAGTGGAACCAGGGTCGAATAGAACCGATGCCTCCCTGTGACTAACCATAATAATACCTGTGATAACAGAGTCAGATGCAACAGCCGCAGCGCGATCAGGAATAGCATAGAATCTGGCCTGTCCCCCTCTCGAGGGCGGCCTCTGGAACCCTGACCCCCGCCCCTGGATGGCTGGGCAGGTGGAGTGGCAGCTGGGGCTGGAATCATAGCCTGCTGGCCCTGAGAACCACGCGGATGCTGTGATGACTGATGAGGTGCTCCCCTCCTACGCCTGGGGCACTCCCTGACCAGATGGCGAGTATCCCCGCACCCAAAGCAAGCTCTGGGAGGACACGGTGGCTGTGACTGACCGGCCTCACCCCCACTAGTCTGACCCCTGGAAGGACCCCGCGCATGAGGTGCACTGGAAACTGAGGGAGCATAATAAGGCTCCTGAGGTACTGGAAGACGTGGAGTACAACCGGCTGCGGGCAATGCTGAGTGAACTGGTCGGCCGGAATAACCCCTGCCAAAATGACCGGCTGCTGAAGTGCGGCCACCTGAGAAATAGCCCGACTCACGAGACCTCTTGGCCTCTCTCTCTCCCCGCTCTCTAGGGAGCATACTCTCGATCCTCCTGGCAATGCTCACTGCCTGCTGATAAGATATATCTGTCTCCAACTCTCTGGCCATGCTGGACCGGATCGGCGGAATCAGGCCCTCAATAAATCTCTGCACCCTCTCCCGGACCGTGGCTACCAAAGCCCGTGCATGCCTGACTAGACGGGTAAAACTGATAGCATACTCCGATACTGACATGGGGCCCTGTCGCAATCTCTCAAACTCCGAGCGCCAAGAATCCCTACGGCTCTAGGGAACAAACTCTCTCAAAAACAAATCTTGAAAACTGCGTCCAAGTCAATGAAGCAGACTCCTCTGGACTATCCAACTCATACGTGCGCCACCAATCATAAGCGGCCCCACGAAACTGAAAAGCAGTGAAGGAAACCCCGCCGGTCTCCACAATCCCCATAGTACGAAGAATACGATGACACTCCTCTAGAAAACCTAATGCATCATCTGAAGCCAAACCACTAAACACTGGAGGGTCATATTTCTTGAACCTCTCCAATCTACGCTGCTCGTCCTCAGAGGCAGCTGGTCCACCTCCGGGCTGTGCTGGGGCGGCAGGAGGCATAACCAAAACATCTGGAACCTGTCCCACTGGCACACGCTGCTCCGGTGTAACGGCTGCGGGAGTCTGGGCCCCTCCCCCGGCCTGAGATGTAGCTGCAACGAGAGGAAGCAGTCCTGCCTAAGCTAAAGTGGTATACATACTCATGAACTGGGCCAGGGTCTCCTGTAGTGCTGGAGTAGTAGCAGCTGTAGTCGGTGTACCAGGTGCCTGCGCTCCAACCTGGTCAACCTGTGGCACCTCAGCGGCAGCGCGCGCGGGTGCTGTGGCCGCACCTCGGGCGCGTCCTCATCCTCTACCTCGGCCCCGGCCTCTGACGGCGGCAACAGGGGGTGCGGGTACCTGATCATCGCGAGTAGATCATGTCCTCACCATCTGTGAGAGAATAGAAAGCAGTAGTTTAGATTTTTTATGTCAAAAATGTCGCACGACAAGGAATCCAAAGGAAATGAAGAGTTTCCTAAACAGTTACATAGCCCCTCGTATATAAATACAGACGTCTCCGTATCGATCAGCGAGACTCTAAGTAACCGGTCCGTGTCCCGTGACTCCTATGAACCTAGAGCTCTGATACCAACTTGTCACGACCCTAGTTCACCAATTGTGAACATGTCGTGATGGCACCCAGTCCCCACGACTAGGTAAGCCTAACACGTTGCGGAATCTATAAGTTATAAATACTTAAATAAGAAACAACGGAAAATAACATAAAAGATATGTAATCCGTGCCGCTTGGCACATACATCCGTCACACAATGAATAAAACACTACCAAGATCCGGAACCCCATGGTAACACAGACTAAAAGAGAAATATAACTGTGGCTCTATGTGTAAAGAGTATCTAACAACGAAATGAAGAAAAATGTCAACTAGTACTACTAGAGTAGAAGGGAAGCCTCCGGATCCGCGGACGTAGCAGATCATACCTCGAAGTCTCTCCAGAAAGCTGCGGAAATCACCTAGCACGAGCCTGCTCTGATGTACCTGGATCTGCACAACAAAAGTGTGCAGAAGAGTAGCATGAGTACACCACGGCGGTACTCGGTAAGTGCCAAGCCTAACCTCGATGGAGTAGTGACGAGGAAGGTCAGGGCCCTACTGAGAGAAACAATAATAATATGATGATAACAAAATAAACAGTTTTAAAGATAATAAAAATAATTTCCGAAATAACAATCATAAGATGATTACCGCAACTGTCTACAATTAAGCTAACAACAAATAATCAACTCAATAAAACAAATCCAGGACCTGTGGGAATTGAACCCACAGTCCCATTCTCAGTACCTCTGGGTCTCCGGGAATCGAACCCGCAGCCCATATCTCAATAATATCTCAATAACTCAGGATCTCCGGGAATCGAACCCGCAGTCCCTACCAATAAGTCAGGATCTCGGGAATCGAACCCGTAGTCCACATTTCAATAATCTCAGGATCTCGGGAATTGAACCTGTAGTCCATATTTTCAATAATCTCTTGATCTCGGGAATTGAACCCGTAGTCCATATTTCAATAATCTCGGGATCTCGGGAATTGAACCCGTAGTCCATATTTCAATAATCTCAGGATCTCGGGAATTGAACCCGTAGTCCATATTTCAATAATCTCCGGATCTCGGGAATTGAACCCGTAGTCCATATTTCAATAATCTCAGGATCTAGGGAATTGAACCCGTAGTCCATATTTCAATAATCTCAGGATCTCGGAAATTGAACCTGTAGTCCATATTTCAATACTCTCTGGATCTCGGGAATTGAACCCGTAGTCCACAACCACAGCAAGTAAAGGAATACACAAAGAGAAGTATAATATGCTTAACGATAACTTCGCCGATGAACAGCGCCAGCGATTACTAAGAAAACTCAAGTAAGTCAATTAAGCAACTAGACAGTTAGATTCTATCTAATCATGCTTTTCTAACTACTACCGGGTAGGAATATCGAATTTAACAACTAAGAACAGGTATATCACTCATTGAACATTTTGAGTAAAGTATGTGTTCAACAACCAGAGTGCATGTACACGCCCGTCACCTCGCGTACAAGGCATTTAAAGTATCACAATAATATCCTAGGGGTGAAAGTCCCCCACACGAGGTTAGACAAGCCACTTACCTCAATTCCGGTACGAAACCGCTAAGAAATAACCCTCTTGCCGCGAATGTCGGCCTCCACAAGTGTAGTATCCGATAAAATTCAATAGAATCACATCAAAATAGGCCAATTGGGCATTACCCAATCAAAATAACTCAAAATATACCAAAACCCACAAGTTGCCAAAACCCGACTTTCGGTACGCTTATCGAAAAATCACAAAAATTAAATATTCGGGTTCCTTATCTCAATACGAGTCTAGGCATATAAAATTTACCAAAATCGGACTCCATTTGCCCACTCAAATCAGGAGATTTTCTAACATTTAGGCCTAGGGCTCAAACCCACCTTTAATCTTCCAATTTCGGTGAAATAATCACGGATTTCATGATAAACCAACGAATTAAGGTCAAGAAACTTACCCCCGATGATTTCCCGATGATATCCCAGCGTTTCCCCTTCAAAATCCTCTCTTGGAGCTCAACAATGGCGGTTTTGGTGTGTTAGGCCGCGACCGAAATGTTCTGGACTTAAAGTCACTGCCAGGCCATTTTACTCTACGCGATCGCAGCACTGGGCTCGCGATCGCGATGCACAAAATATGGGCGGCCAAATTTTCCTCTACGCGATCGCGTGACCTTGGACGCGATCGCAGTGAACAACTCAGCAACCCTACGCGATCGCAACGTACTAACGCGATCGCGAAGAACAAACTCGTCCGGCTCCCCAAACTACCCTACGCGATCGCATACTCCCTCACGCGATCACACTGCTTCCGACCAATACCCTACGCGATCGCGTGAAACCTCACGCCATCGCACTGGTTCAACCTCCAGACTGACGCGATTGCAGGCTTTACTTCGCGATCGCAGAGCTCGGGATTTCTCCCTTACGCGATCGCATGGCCATCTCCGCGATCGCGGAGAGCAAAATTGCTCTGCAGTTATTGCAGCAGAACAGCAGTGCCTTTTGGCACAAATTGGTCCGTTTGGACCCCCGAATTCATCCCGAGGCTCCCGGGACCCCAACGAAAACCACCAACATACTCCAAAACACGATATGAACACGTTCAAATCATAAAAGCATGTCTAACAACATCAAAACCCATAATTCACATCGAATTCACGCCTAAATTTCTTAAAACTTTCCGAATTGCACATTCGATCTAAAACCCGACCAAACGACGTCCGAATGATCTGAAACTTTGCGGACATATCCAAATTCACATAACGAAGCTACAGAAATTGTCGGAATTCCATTCCGACCCCGGATCAAAATCTCACCTATCGTTCGGATTCGCCAAAATTTCAAACTTCGGCATTTCAAGCCTAATTGAGCTACGGACCTCCAAAATACATTCCGAACGCGCTCCCAACCCCGAAATCACCTAACGGAGCTAATGGAACCATCGGATTTCCGTTCCGAGATCGTCTTAACACTGTTCCGGCTACGGACCATTTTCTAGCTTTAAAGCTCTCATTTAGGGACTAAGTGTCCCAAAATGCTCCAAATTTCAGAACCGACTCTCCCGGCAAACCACAATAGTAGAAATGAACTTAGGGGAACAGTTAAATTAGGGATTGGGGCGTAATTTTCTAAAACGACCGGTCGGGTCGTTACACTAAGTAATAGACCAGCAGAGTTCTGAAGATTAGAACTCTATTTTCTAATTGCTAAAGCTGGAAATTCCAGAGTTGAATCCCCAAAATATAGCGTAATGTGTGAATTTTTTAAATCTTAAAATTGGGAACCCAAATTCGAACCCCTTTGTCAGGCTTGTAACAGCCTATTTATAGAGTAATTTTGGGGGGAATTTCGAATTAATTATTTCTATTTCCCTCCCTCGCTCTTTTCAATTAAATACATTAAGGTCTAGCAGAATTGTAACATAATGCCCTTGAACCCCTGCTAGAAGGTTCTGGGCTGTTCCTTATTGTTCTATTGGGCAGGTTTTACATAGTTTCCCTCGTTTTCTAAGGTTTATTACATAATTACCTTTTAGTTATACCTAGTCTACCCTTTATTATTCAAGTATTTTCAGAAAAACCTAGCACTAAAGTCGTTTATCTTCCCATAGGCTCTATGTAATCTACAGAAATACCATTTGTCTTTCCTCTTTTACCCTTTACATTTAGTCCTATTTACCCAACCTACATTAGGTCTGTCAAGACTTGGGCAATTGACTGTGTTTAACATATAGCCCTCTACGACTTGTTTTAAAAATTAACCAATCTCAGACTATAGACCTTTTCAATGTTAGCCACTTTTACAAAGATAGCCACTAATCAAAACTCATACTTTGTTTGGAAACATAGCCACAAAAGCATTTACGCATATAACCTAAATACACATAAACACTCAGAAGTTCAGAAGAAACTAACATACAAATCATATTGCAAATATAGCCATATTCATGTTGTTTTGCACAAGTAGCCCTAATTACGACTTAACTTTTAAATTAATCAGAACTCAGAGAGACAAGTTGATAATGGTTGAATTCCAGCTAATTAAAACCCTAGTCGAGATAGGATCTATTGAACAATCACATGAAATAACTAAAACACATGATTTACAGGTAGCTAATATCAGAACTTAAGAACACTTAGACGATTTCAGGCACATATGAAATAACATTCAGGGCTAATATGAACAAGTATGAACAAGATGTAGAACAGAGATAGATTCAGGCTTTTAAACATGCATAGGAATAGATTTATGTTCTAAACAGACAAGAACATGAAAGAGACTAAACAGAAGCAAGTTTCAAAACAAGTAAGAACATAAGAACCACTGAACAAAAATAGGTTTAGGGTACTTAGCTTTTTAGGGCTTTTTCTTTCTTTTTCCTTTTCTTTCTTTCTTTTCTTCTTTCTTTCTTCTTTCTCTCTTCGTTCTTTCATTTTCTTGATTTTTTCCAGTGTTTCAGAGACTAGTGGTCTCTTGTGTGTCAGATCTCCCAAACAGGCTCTTGGGAGTCTAATTTGAGTGTGTGAGGGGTGTTTGGGGACTTGGGGTAAGGTTTTGAAAGATTCTTGTTTTGGGTGCTCGCCGGAGTAGGGTTCCGGCGAGACTTTTTTTAATATTCAAAGGGTTGGGGTTATATTCGAGGTATATGGTTATGGTGGGGTGATAGATCATCTCAAGACGGTCATGTGATGTTAAAATGGGGGTCTGGTTCATACATTGGTGGTCGCCGGCTAGGGTTTCGACGACCAGAATTTCAAGACTGGGGAAATTGGTAGGTGTTTGGATGGGGTTAATGGTGTATTGGGGTGTTTAAAGGTGGAGAAGGGTGTTTGGGGGTTGGCCTGAGCCGGGGAAGACGGTAGGGGAGTGACCACTGGTAGGGTTCCGGTGGTCTCCATGACAGGGAGGGGAGGAGAGAAGAAGTGGAACCTAAGGCGGCTAGGGTTTGTGTATAATAAGAGGTGTGTGTATAATGGAGACTGAACGGGGGAGGTATGATATATACTGAAGCTGTACCATTGCTTCTCGACTGTTGGATTCAATCCGATGAACGACCAAGATCCTTTATCCCCAAAATGACGGCATTTAGTTTAATGAGGTGTCTTATTAGGTCTGTTGGATTAAATGACTGAACGGTTGAGATTAATTATCTTAGGCAACGTCGTTTGGTTAAATGAGAAGTTATCCTCAGCCATTAGATTAAGTGTGATGGACGGTTGTGATTGATTCCCTCATGCGACGTTGTTTTATTTATATAGGCACCGCCTTACTTGGTCCGTTGATCAATTGCATCAACGGCCCAGATTTAACATTTACACGGCGTCGCTTAGCTTTACAAGAGATTGGGCAGAGCGGCTAATTAGTTGGGCCTGGTATGTGGGGTATTGTATTGGGCTAAGTATATCCTATGTATTTGGCCCAATTCAGTATTCTTCATTGTATTTTTGTATTTTATGAATTGTATCTTATTTAATTTTCTGTATTTTCTTTTGTATTTTGTACTTATTTCCTTTATATTTATTTTACACTGATGTATTTTCTTTTGTTTTCCAATTTCTTGTATTTTTTCCTTAATTTTCCGATTTTTTGTATTTTTTGCTTGATTTTCTAATTTCCTAGTATTTTACTCTATAATTTTTGTGATATTTTTTCATTAATTTCCTTTTTTTTTGTATTTTCATTTCAAATTTATTTTTAGCAATTAAAAACAAACAGTGATATTTTGTACATATAAATCAACACAATTGCAAACAAAAAATCATTTTGTATAATTTTTATTTTATTTTGGAAATTAATTGCTTGGGGCAAAAATCACGTGCTCATAATATATACCAACTACTCAACTCTAACCGGTCGTGGACTCGTCAGCAATGCCTTTCCTTTTCGTATTCACCTCCTCGTGCGTTGAATCTAGTCAAAACCATAGCGAATACATAAATATGGGTCAAAGAAACATAACCCAATCAAAAATACTCGAAAAGTACAATAATTCATGAATGTTGTAACACCCGATCCCCGCGCCCATTTCACGAAAAATTATGAAAATTATACCAACTGATTCCTTGTCTTTCCACGAGTCTGTACATATAAACTTTATCGAAAATGGAGCTCGAATGGCCTTTCAAATTCCAAAAATTTGTTTTCAAGAACAAAGCCCTAGTTTTTCACAATTTCTATCCAAATTCATGAATTTAAGTGTTGATTCTTGTATAAAATGATGTTTTCTAGTCAAGAGACTTCCCTCCAAGCAATACCCATTGAAAATCCTCTTCAAATCGCTCAAAAATCTCTCTTGGCGGAGTAAAAATGGTAGAAAATTATTAGGGTCACGTCTGAAATAACCACTTAAAATATTTTGTCCGCCCAGGCTTTCTTTTATACGATCGCAATACCTCTAATGTGATCGCATAGTACAAACCAGCCCCTAAAATTTCTTCTATGTGATCGCAAGAACTCCTACGCAATCGCAGTGAATATTTTTCCCTTTCTATGCGATCGCAATCTCCTCTACGCGATCGCACTGACCAATTACCTAAGCCTATGCGATCGCAGACCGCTTCACGCGATCGCATAGAGCAAATTCTAGGCTCCCCAATTCCTTCTACGTGATTGCATCCCCATGCTCGCGATCGCATTGAGCAAATCTGCTCCGCAATTTTTCTGCTACATTTTTGCATCCCAAACTTGTCCGTTCGCCATCCGAATTCACATCGAGATCCTCGGGACCTCAACCAAATGCACAGATATGTTATATTACTTCATTCAAACTTTCTCGCAACATAAAAACACCATCATAAACATCAATCATCGAATTATCACGGATTCAAGCCTAAGTTAAACTAAAACTTCCGAAACTTGCATTTTGATCTAAAACCCGACCTAAACACCTCCGAATGATCAAAAGTTTTGCATGCATATCCAAAATCACCTAACGGGGCTACTGCAACTCTCAGAATTCCATTCTGACCCTCAGATCAAAATCTCACCTACCATCCGAAATTCGCCAAAATCCAACCTTAACCAAGTCAAGCCTAAATCTACACCGGACCTCCGAATTCAATTTCAATTGTTCTTCTAAGTCATAAATCACCCCCCCAAAACCAGTCGAATTATCAAAAATCCATTCCGAGCCTTCTAACTCATAGGTCAACATTCGGTTGACTTTTCCAAACTAACCTTCCCCCAAAGAGGTTTATTGCCTCATTTCTAACCGAATTCTACCCGATTTACTTCAAATTCTCCAAACACACATAAAAACATATGAAAGCATAAAACGAGAAAAATGGGGCGATAACTCCCGTAACAACGGGTCAGATCGTTACATAAAACCTATGCTTTAGGACCCCACTTTAGAGGGCCCCCACTTTTTTAGTTTATTAAAAGAAAAATCTTCAAAACTTATGTAAAGAAGTACACTTTTTTGTGTAAAGCAAAAAGATTACCGTGGGCCCAAAAATTTAAAAAATCTAGCCATTTTTCTGTTTTCTTCTTGGTTTTTGCATTATTATCTCCTTTTAATACCTTTTCACAAATATTACATTACATTGCTATCATTGTTTTCCCTTCAACTTCAAGACAATGCTCTTCAGTCTTCACCTCTTGCAATATTTTAGAGATTGAAAAAGTTGAAAGCTTATTGTTTGCCATATGGGATACCAAGCATTGCATCAAGAATATTGAAGTATCAACTATTTATTTTCAGATCAAGTTATTGAATCATGTTTTGCTATTCTAATTTTTAGTATTGTTTTTCTTCAAAATTAATTTTCTTGATATCTTTATTATATAGGTATATATTGTCCTTTTAATATTTATTAAAACTCAAATATGTCAAGTAGAAAATATGATTTCGGTTATTCAAAACTTAAAAAACAAGAAGAGTTGAATCTTTAATACAATCCCAAAGAGGAGCCAATGATAAATTTTTAACAAACAAAAAAAAAAAATACTAAATCAAATATTATGGGAGAATGCTCTCAAGATGAACAAATCACTAACCTAGTTGAGTTAGATGATAACGCTATCCAAGAAGAAGAGGAGGAAACTAGTGAGAAATTTGATATTAATACTCAAGAAAACCAAGAATTTATAAATGAATCAAATAATTGTATTCCTAGAAATATTTATGATCCTAGTCAATGGACTAAAATTGATACAAAGTTGAGCGATTTATTAGTTGAAAAGGGGCCAATTAGAATTAGTGACATAGATTTTTCAAATGATAATTTGTTAAGACATTTTTCTAATATCCATTATTTAAAAAAAATGGAAAATGGTGGAAGACATGAAAGAAGATGGTTAGTTTATTCTAAAGAGTTGTATATAGTATTTTGTTTTTGTTGTAAGTTGTTTAATACAACTTCTAGTATTAGTAACAGTAAACTAGCGAATGAATGTTGTAGAGATTGGAGAAACCTTAATGCCAAGCTTAAAGCTCATGAAGCATCAAATGAGCATATTATTAATATGGGTGCTTGGATTGATTTGAAATTGAGATTGCAGGAAAATAAAACAAAAGATGTTCAAGACCAAATCAATACAGATAGAGAGCATTGGAAAAATGTATTGTCTAGAATTATTCCCGTCATAAAAACTCCTGGGAAAAATAATTTGGCATTTAGAGGGAAAACCGAGAAGATCTATCAAGGAAGCAACGGAATTTTTTTAAGTCTAATTGAAATGATTGCGGAATTTGATCCGATCATGCAAGAGCATATTCAGTGAATTAAACATGATGAAATTCATAATTATTATCTTGGACATAATATTCAAAATAAATTGATAAATTTGTTGGCAAGTGAAATAAAGAATAAAATTATTACAAAAATTATAGAAACAAAGTATTTCTCAATCATACTTGATTGCACTCCAGATACTAGTCATCAAGAACAAATGTCTTTTATATTGCGAAGTCTGAACATTTCAACAACTCCAATAAAAATTACTGAATATTTTTTAAAATTCTTAAAAATTGATGATACAAGTGGAAAAGGTCTTTTTGAAATTATTATAGATGAGATAAAAAAATATTGGACTTGATATTGATAATATAAGAGGACAAGGATATGATAATGGATCCAATATGAAAGGAAAACATCAAGGATTGCAAAAAAAAACTTCTAGATATAAATCCTAGATCATTTTATACACCATGGGGTTCTCATAATTTAAATTTAGTACTTTGTAGCATGGTTAATTCTTTCATAAAGGCTATATCATTCTTTGGAGTGGTTCAACGAATATATTCACTATTTTCTTCTTCTACTAAAAGATGGAAAATTTTAAAAGATAGTGTGCCTCGTCTAACTCTTAAATCATTGTCACAAACACGATAGGAAAGTCGTATTGGAGGTATTAAAGCAATAAGATTTCAAACTCCACAAATAAGAGATGCATTATTGAAATTAGTAGAAGTTAGTGAAGATCCAAAACCCAAAAGTGAAGCTAGTTGTTTAGTAACATGAGCTTGAAAATTTTGAGTTTTTATTGGGTATGACTATTTGGTATGATATATTATTTGCGGTTAATTCAGTTAGAAAAACTTTACAATAAAAAAGATATGCATATTGATGTTGTTATAGATCAATGAAGAGGTTTGATTTCCTTTTTAAAAAATATAGAGAATAAGGATTTGTAATTGCTATGATTTCTGCTAAAAAAATTGCATCTGGGATGAATATAGAACCTGAGTTTCGTAGTAAACGGGTAATATATAGAAAAAAATAATTTAATGAGAATATTGACAACGAAATCACTAGGTCTCTTAAAGAATCTTTTAAAGTAGATTACTTTTTATACATAATAGATCAAGTTATTTTTTCTCTCCAAATTAGATTTGAACAATTCGAAACCTATGAAAATATTTTTGGTTTCCTCTTTAGTGGTAAAAATTTACGATCACTAGTTGATGAGAATTTAAAAAAATATTGCCTTAACTTGAATGTTCTTTAAAACATAATAATCAATCTGATATTGATGATTTAGACTTATTTTCATAATTGAAAGTGTTACAAGAGTAGATAATAATACTCTAGTCAATATCCTCAATCAGATAAAAAGACTTGATTCCTTTCCAAATGCATATATTGCTTATAGAATAATGTTAACAGTTCCGATAACAGTTGCCTTAGCGGAGAGAAGTTTTTCAAAATTAAAATTGATAAAATCTTATTTAAGATCGATAATGCCTCAAAAGAGGTTGAATGAATTAGCTATATTGTCAGTTGAAAAGGAATTGTTAGAAGAAATTGATTATAAAATAATTATTCATACCTTTGCATCTCAAAAGACAAGGAAAATAAACTTCAAATAAAAAACACAAATGCAAGTTTTTTTTTTAAGAAAAAAATTAAGGCCTCCATTTGAAGTTTGGCTTTAGGCCCCCAATAGTATTGAGTCGCCCTTGCGATAAAAAACTAATGAATGATGAATGTAGTGATATAAGACCATTATAAATCTCTTCGGAATTTAATATACAATCAATGTGGAATAAAGGTAAATATTTTGTGATCACCCAAAGGGTCATCACTTGTTTTCTCAATCATTTTGAGCTTCTGAGGCCTTAAAAACCTCATTTATAGTTGCCTCAATTTGCGTGCACAGTCTGAGCATGAAGTTGAAATTTTTTTATGTTGAAATATAGGAAATATGTGAAAAATTTGAAGAATTTTGATATTAATATTGATATGGTTGACTTTGGTCAACATTTTTGGTAAACGGACCCGGACCCATAATTTGACGATCTCAAAAAATACGTAGAAAAATATGGAACTCGGGCATATGCCCGGAATCTAAATCCGAGGTCTAGAACCCCGGTAAAACAATTTTTCTGTTAAATTATTTTCTCAAAATATTTGAGGAAAATGAAATTGAAATTTGATTAAAAAGTAATGGTTTCGGGCTCGTATTTTTGTTCTGACGCCCGGTACAGGTCATATATGTTGGTTAAGTGCTTCCTGTAAAGTTTGGTTGAAAACGGACGTCGCTTGACGTGTTTCGGCCTTAAATTGAAAATTTTGGAAGTTATGAAATTTTGAAAGAATTCTTGAGTTTTAAGGCTCAATTCATTGATTTTGATGTTATTTTGGCGATTTGATCGTGCGAGCAAGTTCGTATGAAGTTTTTGAGTCAGTGTACATATTTGGTTTGGAGCTCCGAGGGCTCGGGTGAGTTTCGAATAGGTAACGGGATGTTTTAGACTTAGAAAATCTGGCATTTTTGCTGTTTGCTGGTATCCGGTACGTTACTCTATGCGATCGCATAGCAGCTTCTGCGATCGCATAGAGTAAATTTTTGTTGCCCATTTTTGTTCTATGCGATCACAATAATAGTCTGCGGTCGCATAGCTTCGACTGTCCCTTCTATGCGATCACACAGTGTCCTTCGCAACCGCATAGAGTAAATATTGAGGCCCAGAAATCCCTCTATGCGATCGCATACCAAGCTCCGCGATTGCATAGTGCAAAGTCCAGCCCGCCCCCCCCCCCCCATTTTTTCTTTTATGCGATCGTATTCCTTCCCCTACGATCGCATAGAGCAAATCTTAGGCCCCTTTATTTTTTTTCTATGCGATCGCATCCCTGGCCCTGCGATCGCATAGAGTAATTTTTCTGCCCAGTGATTTAAGTTCTGAAACAAAACAGAAACGGGATAAAAATCTCATTTCTCAAACGCTCTCTTCTCCACAGCTTCTAGGCCGATTCTTGGGCAATTCTTCATCAAACTTGTTGGATAAGTGATTCTTGACTCATTTTCTTCATATTCCATCAATATTATTCGAATTCTTAGGCCTAAACATGTTAAAATAGGTAGAAAATTTGAGAATTGGGTAGAGTTAGGTTATTTAAAGAATTTGCGATCTAGACCTTGTTTTGGGGTCAAACTTAAGAGCAAATAGTATATTTGAACTCGTGGATGATTGGGTGAATTTATTTTGGTTTGAACCTCGAGTTTCGATCATATGGACCTGGGGTCAATTTTTACTATTTTGGGCAGTATGTTGTAAAAATTATATTTAGCCATATGAACTAGTATGTTAAGTAGAATTGATGATACTAAATCAATTGTGTATAGATACGATTGGGTTGGAGCCAAATTCGAAAGGAAAAGGCATTGCTATGGATTGAATTGTTCGTAAACTTTCGAGGTAAGTGTTTGATCTATCCTAGCTTGAGGGAATAGGAATTGAGTTTATGTGCTAATTGTTATGTGTAGAGTCCGACGTATAGGCATGGTGATGAGTATCTATACATTGGGGGGTCGAGCATGACCGTGAGTCTTAAATGGATTAAGTCCCTATCAAATCCTATATGATTAAATGAAAGGAATTATTATTGGTTTAATACCGGTAATATATATATATATATATAAATTGTTGATTAAAGATTATTGGTGTCACACCGGTAACATACATATATTGGTTATTAGTATTTATTTGTTAGTTTTACACCGATAATATAAATGTCGTTGAAATTGAAGATTATTTGTTTAATACCGGTAATACATTTATATACATATTGTTGATCAGAGATTATTGATTCAATGCTGGTAACATATTGTATTGATTATTGTTATTGGTCATAGTGCCGGTGACTTATCGGAAGGGTCGGAGTGTACGCCGCACTACTAACAGATACTGATTGTTGGCATTGGCCATAGTTGCCGGTAGCCTATTTTGTACTGTTATTGGCCATAGATGCCAGTGACTTATCGGGAGGGTCGGAGTGCAGGCTACACTACTAACAGATAATAATTATTGATATTGGTCATAATAGCCGGTAATATATTATGTATGGTTTTTTTAAATAAAAGAAAGGATTGATAGTAAAATGAGAACGAGTGGTTGTACTCCTATAAGTGGATGATGTGAGTTTGGAAAAGGAATTGTGTTCCATTGTCCATATTACTTTTATGATATAATATTTTGCTGCTGTACCAGGGTATGTTCTTTTCCCTATAAATGTTCACTATTGTATATTGTTGTTTGTTTGTATCTATATATACGTTAACTGCAAAAGTTTATGTGGGTGCCTGGTCCTAGCCTTGTCACTATTTCTCCGGGATAGGCCAAGCACTTACCAGCACATGGGGTTGGTTGTGCGGATACTACACTCTGCGCTCTTTTTGAGCAGATATAGGTTACGAACAGTAGTAGCGGCAGTAGCACGATTATGGGTATTTCGACTACTGACACTTCGAGATAGCCTTGCAGGCGTCCGCAGGACCCGTTGTCTCATCTATCTCTATTTTTCATTCTGTTATCTCACGTATTGCAGACAAACAGTTTATATTTATTTCAGACGGTTATGTGTATTATACTTAGAAGTTCGTGAGTATTGTGACACCAGTCTTGGGTAGTGTATCATGTTTGGGTTTTCTGTATCGTATCTAGTAAAATTTACTAAGTCTTCTGCTAAATTTATTTATTCCGCTGTAAATTCATAATTTTATTTAAAGTCTTAAAAAGGAGTGTTGTAACTAATGGAAATTTAAGTTAGAATTGGCTTACCTAGCTTCCACTAGTAGGCACTATCATGACTCCTGACCCGATGGTGGGAAATCCGGATCGTGACAAGTTTGTATTAGAGCTCTAGGTTGCACAGGTCTCACAACTCACGAACAACCTTAGTAGGGTCTAAGTGATTAGTACGGAGACGTTTGTATTTATCCCCCAGAGACTACAGAGTTAGGAAAATTTTCCCTTTATTCTTTACGGTCGTGCGGCTTTGGTTCTTCAAATGCTAATTGAATTTCTACTCTGTTCTTTCGCAGATGGAAAGAACACGCGCTTCCTTATCTACTGACCAGCAGCCCAAGGCTCCAGCAGCAGTAGCTCCCACTAGGGGCCGAATTCGAGGCCGTCCTAGAGGCCGAGGTAGGGGCAAAGCTCAGACCCGAGCAAAAACACAAGTGGCAGAACCTCAGGTTCATATCGAGGAGGAGGTTCCAGCCCCAGTAGTTCCAATGGGCCCAACTCAGGTCCTAGGAGGAGTTATGTTTACACCAAATCTTCAGGATGCTCTAGTCCGGATAGCAGGTTTTATGGACAATATCACCAGAGCAAGTTTACTGCCAGTAGCATCAGCCACTTCTCAAGGTGGAGGAGGTAATCAGACTCCTGCTACGCGCACTCCGGAGCCAGTAATTCCCGCGGCTCAGGTTCCTGTGATTCAACCTGTCATAGTGACTCAGGCTAGTAATGGTGCAGCCATGTCTGCTGACGCATTATGGAGGTTGGACACGTTTACTAAGCTATTCATTACCACCCACAATGGCACTCCTTTAGAGGATCCCCAGGACTTTCTATATAGCCGCCACGAGGTTCTTCGTACTATGGGCATTGTGGAGACTAACAGTGTTGATTTTTCCACTTTTCAATTATGTGGTTTCACCAAGATTTGGTGGAGAGATTATTGTCTATCTAGGCAAGCAGGATCATCATCTTTGACTCGAGGGCAATTTGTAGAATTGTTCTTGGAAAAGTTCCTTCCAGCAATTCAAAAGGAGGCTCTGCGCATGCAATTTGAGCGTCATCATCAGGATTCTATGTCTGTCACACAGTACGAGACTAGATTCATTGACCTGGCTCGTCATGCCATTGTCATACTTCCCACGGATAGATAAAGGGTGAGAAGGTTTATTGATGGCTTGAATCAGCCAATTCGATAATAGATGGCTATGAGAGTAGGGGATGAAATCACTTTTTAGGAGGCGGCTAATGTAGCCTACAGGATCGAGATTGCTCTGTCACAGGGAGCAGGTCATGGATCAGATAAGAGGCCCCGTAATTCAGGCAGGTTCAGTGGTACCTCATATGGAGGTAGATATTCGTATGGTAGAGGCTATCCTCCTAGGCCTTTGCAGTCATCCCTTCAGTCTACTCATGGCCCTTCAGGTAGTCGTGATTCTCAGCCACATTACTCTGATTCACAGCTGTATAGTGCATCACCAGCACCTATCAGTGCACAACCACTTTAGAGTTTCCGAGGTGATCATTAGGGTCGGCGAGGTTAGTCCCAGTTTTCCCAGCTTCCACGTTCAGATGGGTGCTATGAGTGTGGAGATTTGGGTCATATTAGGAGACATTGCCCGAGATTTAGAGGTGCTCAGTCACAGCAGCAGGGTTCTCGTGCTATAGTTCAGGCCCCGGTTCCCCCACAGCCTGCCCAACCGGCTAGAGGTGGGGGTAGAGGACATGAAGGTGGAGGCAGAGGTCATAGAGGTGGAGCTCAGACCGATAGAGGTAGAGACCAGCCAACAGCTGATCATCCTAGAGATACTACTCAGGTTGGTAGGGCCCAACCCTGATGTTATGCACTTCCTTCCAGACCAGAGGCTGATTTCTCAGATGCTATCGTTACAGGTATTATTTGGGTTTGTGATAGAGAGGCATCAACATTATTTGACCCTGGGTCTACATATTCGTACGTGTCTTCCTATTTTGCACCGTACTTGTTTCAACCTAGTGATCCACTAGGTGTTCCTGTTCATGTGTCTACACCAGTAGGCGATTTTATTGTGGGTGATCGAGTTCATCGGTCATGTATTATGGTGATTGATGGTCTTGAGACCCGTGCTGATTTATTGCTATTAAATATGGTGGACTTTGATATTATATTAGGTATGGACTAGTTATCTCCATATCTTTCCATTTTAGATTCCCATGCCAAGACTATGACCTTAGCTCTGCCAAATTCGCCTCGTATAGAGTGGAAAGGAATTTCTGGTCATACAAGCCGCAATGTTATTTCTTATGTTAAGGCTCATCGTATGGTTGAAAAAGGGTGTTTGGCTTATTTGGCGTATGCCCGTGATTCCAGTACCGACGTTCCTTCTATTGATTTTGTGCCCGTGGTCCGTGAATTTCCTAAAGTATTTCCTTACGACTTGCCAGGTATGCCACTCGATAGGGATATTGATTTTTGCATTGACTTGGCTCCAAGCACGCAACCCATTTCTATTCACACATATCGTATGGCTCCGCCAGAGTTAAAAGAATTGAAGGAGCAGTTGTATGATTTACTTATAAAGGGTTTCATTAGACCCAGTGTTTCGCCGTGGGGTGCGTCGGTATTATTTGTAAAGAAGAAAGATGGTTTGATGAGAATGTGCATTGGCTATCGGCAGTTGAACAAGGTGACTATCAAAAATAAATATCCACTCCCACGAATTGATGATTTATTTGATCAGCTTCAGGGTGCCAAGGTCTTTTCAAAGATAAACTTGAGATCTGGCTATCATCAGCTGAAGATTAGAGCATCTGATGTCCCTAATACAGCATTCCGCACTCGGTACAGACATTATGAATTTCTGGTCGTCTTTTGGGTTGACAAATGCCCAACAGCTTTTATGGAATTAATGAACGGGTGTTCCGGCTTTATTCAGACTTGTCTGTAATAGTGTTCATTGATGACATATTAATATATTCCCATAGTCAGGAGGAGCATGCGCAACATCTCAGAGTGGCTTTACAGACTCTTAAAAATTGCCAACTATATGCAAAATTTTCAAAGAGTGAATTTTGGCTAAGTTCAGTTGCATTCCTGGGTCATATTGTGACGGCAGCAGGTATTCAGGTTGATCCAAAGAAGATTGAGACAGTCAAGAACTGGCCTAGACCGACATCAGCCGTAGAGATTCGGAGTTTCTTGGAATTAGATGGTTATTATCGGCGATTCGTGGAGGGGTCTTCATCTATTGCAACCCCACTGACCAGATTGACGCAGAAAGGTGTTCAATTCGAATGGTCAGATGAATGTGAAGCGAGCTTTCAGAAGCTCAAGACAGCCTTGACCACAACACCAGTATTGGTTTTACCCACAGGTACGGGACCTTATATCGTTTATTGTGATGCTTCTCGTATCGGGCTTGGTGCAGTGTTGATGCAGGATGACAAGGTTATTTCCTATGCTTCGAGGCAGTTGAAAATTCATGAAAAGAACTATCCAGTTCATGATCTAGAATTGGAGGCAATTGTTCACGCATTGAAGATCCGGAGGCATTATTTGTATGGTGTGGCATGTGAAGTATACACCGATCATAAGAGTATTCAATATTTGTTTAAACAAAAGGAGTTGAATTTGAGGCAGAGAAGATGGCTAGAATTGCTGAAAGATTATGATGTCACCATTTTATATCATCCGGGAAAAGCAAACGTGGTGGCCAACGCTTTGAGTAGGAAGTCAGCCAGTATGGGCAGTCTTGCTTATATTCCAGTCAATCAGAGACCACTTGCTTTGGATGTTCAGTCCTTAGCCAACTGATTTGTGAGGTTGGATATTTCTGAGCCTAGTCGAGTGCTAGCTTGCACGGTCTCTCGCTCTTCATTATTGGAGCGTATCCACGATCAACAATATAATGATTCTTATTTATGTGACCTTAAAGGCACGGTTCAGCGAGGAGGTGCCAAGCAGGTCACCTTAGATGCTGATGGGATTCTAAAGATGCAAGGGCAGATTTGTGTGCCAAATGTCGATGGGCTTAGAGAATTGATTCTAGAAAAAGCTCACAGTTCGCGGTATTCTATTCATCCAGGTGCAACAAAGATGTATCAAGATTTGTGGCAGCATTATTGGTGGCGTAGAATGAAAAAGGATATTGTGGCATATGTAGCGCGGTGTCTGAATTGTCAGGGGGTTAAATATGAACATCAGAGACCTGGCGGTTTATTTCAGAGAATTGAACTTCCTGAATGGAAGTGGGAGGGGATCACTATGGACTTCATTTCTGGACATCCGATGACTTGGAAGAAGTTTGATACTGTTTAGGTTATTATTGATAGGCTGACCAAGTCAGCTCATTTTATTCCTGTTGCCACTACCTATTCATCCGAGAGATTAGCTGGGATTTATATCAGGGAGATTGTTCGCCTTCATGGTGTGCCTATCTCTATCATTTTAGATCGAGGTACACAGTTTACCTCACATTTCTGGAAAGCGGTTTAACGAGAGTTGGGCACCCAAGTCCAGCTTAGTACAGCCTTTCATCCCCAAACGGACGGTCAGTCCGATAGGACTATTCAGATATTAGAAGATATGCTTCGATCATGTGTTATTACGTTTGGAGGTTTGTGAGATCAATTCCTGCCTTTGGTTGAGTTTGTTTGTAATAATATCTATCAATCGAGCATTTAGATATCTCCTTATGAAGCCTTGTATGGTAGGCGGTGTCGTTCTCCGGTTGGATGGTTTGAACCGGGAGAAGCTCGGTTGTTGGGTACGGATCTAGTTCAGAAGGCCTTAAATAAGGCAAGATCATTCAAGATAGGCTTCGTATAGCTCAGTCCAGGCAAAAAAGCTATGCAGATCGCAAGGTTAGAGATATAGCATTCATGGTTGGGGAGCGAGTATTGCTCCAAGTGTTTCCTGTGAAGGGCGTGATGAGATTTGGAAAGAAGGGCAAACTTAGCCGTAGGTTTATTGGCGCATTTGAGTTTCTTGATCGTATGGGAGAGGTGGCATATAAGCATGCCTTGCCGCCTAGCTTGTCAGCTGTGCATCCAGTGTTTCATGTATCCATGCTCCGAAAATATCATGGCGATCCATCGCACGTGTTAGATTTTAGCACTGTCCAATTGGACAAGGATCTATCTTATGAGGAGGAGCCGGTAGCTTTTCTAGATCGGCAGGTTCGACAGTTGAGGTCGAAGAGTTTTCCTTCTATGCGAGTTTAGTGGAGAGGTCAGCCTCCTGAGGCATCGACCTACGAGTCCGAGTCTGACATGTGGAGCTGATATCCTCATCTATTCCCTGATTCAGGTACTTCATTCTTTTGTCCGTTCGAGGACGAACGGTTATTTTAGAGGTGGAGAATGTGACGACCCAAAGAGTCATCACTTGTTTTCTCAATTATTTCGAGCTTCTGAGGCCTTGAAAACCTCATTTATAGTTTCCTCAATTTGTGTGCGCAGTCCGAGCACGAAGCTGGAAAATTCTTATGTTGAAATATATGAAATATGTGAAATATGTGAAACATTTAAAGAATTTTGATATTAATATTGATATGGTTGACTTTGGTCAACATTTTTGGTAAACGAACCCGGACCCATGATTTAACGGTCTCAGAAAATCCATAGAAAAATATGGAACTTGGTCGTGTGACCGAAATCGAAATCCGAGGTCTAGAACCCCGGTAAAAGAATATTTTTTTTAAATTATTTCTGAAAATGTTTAAGGAAAATTAAACTGAAATTTGATTAAAAAGTAATGGTATCGGGCTGGTATTTTGGTTCTGATGCCCGGTACAAGTCATATATGTTGGTTAAGCGCTTCTAGAAAAGTTTGATTGAAAACGGACGTCGTTTGATGTGTTTCGGCCTTAAATTGGAAATTTTGGAAGTTATGAAATTTTGAAAGAATTTGTGAGTTTTAAGTCTCATTTGATTGATTTTGATGTTATTTTGGCGATTTGATCGCTCGAGAAAGTTCGTATGATATTTTTGAGTCAGTGTACATATTTGGTTTGGAGCCCCGAGGGCTCGGGTGAGTTTCGGATAGGTAACGGGATGTTTTAGACTTAGAAAATCTGGTATTTTTGCTGTTTGCTGGTATCTGGTACGTTACTCTATGCGATTACATAGAAGCCCCTACGATCGCATAGAGAAAATTTTTGTTTCCCATTATTGTTCTATGCGATCGCAATAATAGCCCTGCCATCGCATAGCTTCGACTGTCCCTTCTATGCGATCGCACAGTGTCCTTCGCGATCGCATAGAGTAAATATTGAGGCCCAGAAATCCCTCTATGCTATCGCATACCAAGCTCCGCGATCGCATAGTGCAAAGTCCAGCCCCCCCCCCCCCCCATGTTTTCTTCTATGCGATCGCATTCCTTCCCCTGCGATCGCATAGAGCAAATCTTAGGCCCCTTTATTTTCTTCTATGCGATCGCATCCCTGGCCCTGCGATCGCAAAGAGTAATTTTTCTGCCCAGTGATTTAAGTTCTGAAACATAACAGAAACGGGATAAAAATCCAATTTCTCCAACTCTCTCTTCTTCACAGCTTCTTGGGCGATTCATGGGCAATTCTTCATCAAACTTGTTGGGTAAGTGATTCTTGACTCATTTTCTTCATATTCCATCAATATTATTCGAATTCTTAAGCTTAAACATGTGAAAATAGGTAGAAAATTTGAGAATTGGGTAGAATTAGGTTATTCAAAGAATTTGCGATCTAGACCTTGTTTTGGGGTATAACTTAAGAACAAATCATATATTTGAACTCATGGATGATTGGATGAATTTATTTTGTTTCAAACCTCGAGTTTCGATCATGTGGGCCCGAATTCGATTTTTACTACTCCGGGTAGAATGTTGTAAAAATTATATTTAGCCATATGAACTAGTTTGTTAAGTAGAATTGATGATATTAAATCAATTGTGTATAGATACGATTGGGTTGGAGCCAAATTCGAAAGGAAAAGGCATTGCTACAGATTGAATTGTTCGTAAACTTTCAAGTTAAGTATTTGATCTATCCTAGCTTGAGGGAATAGAAATTGAGTTTATGTGCTAATTGTTATGTGTAGAGTCCGACGTATAGGCATGGTGACAAGTATATATACGTTGGGGGTCGAGCATGACCGTGAGTCTTAAATGGATTATGTCCCTATTAAATCCTATGTGATTAAATGAAAGGAATTATTATTGGTTTAATACCGGTAATATATATATATATATATATATATATATATATATATATATATATATATATATATATATATATATATATATATATATATATATAAATTGTTGATTAAAAATTATTGGTGTCACACCGGTAACATACATATATTGTTGATTAGTTATTATTTATTGGTTTTACACAAGTAATATAAATGTCGTTGAAATTGAAGATTATTGGTTTAATACCGGTAATACATTTATATACATATTATTGGTTCAATATCGGTAACATATTGTATTGATTACTGTTATTGGCCATATGGCCGGTGACTTATCGGAAGGGCCGAAGGGTCGGAGTGTACGCCGCACAACTAACAGATATTGATTGTTGGCATTGGCCATAGTTGCCGGTAGCCTATTTTGTATTGTTATTGGCCATAGATGTCGGTGACTTATCGGGAGGGTCAGAGTGCACGCCGTACTACTACCAGATAATAATTATTGATATTAGTCATAATAGCCGGTAATATATTATGTATGGTTTTGTTAAATAAAAGAAAGGATTGATAGTAGGACGAGTGGTTGTACTCCTATAAATCGATGATGTGAGTTTGGAAACAGAATTGTATTCCATTGTTCATATTATTTTTATGATATAATATTTTGCTGCTGTACCAGGGTATGTTCTTTTTCCTATGAATGTTCACTATTGTATATCGTTGTTTATTTATCTGTATATATTTTAACCGCACAGGTTTATGTGGGTGTCTGGTCTTAGCCTTGTCACTACTTTGCCGGGATAGACCAGGCACTTACCAGCACATATGATTGGTTGTGCTGATACTACACTCTGCGATCTTTTTGCGCAGATACAGATTACGGACAGCAGCAGCGGCAGTAGCACGATTGTGGGTATTTCGACTACTGAGACTTCGAGGTAGCCTTGCAGGCGTCCGTAGGTTCCGTTGTCTCCTCTATATCTATTTTTCATTCTGTTATCTAACATATTCAAGACAAACAGTTTATATTTCTTTCAGACGGTTATGTGTATTATTCTTAGAAGTTTGTGAGTATTGTGACACTAGTCTTGGGTAGTGTATCATATTTGGGTTTTCTGTATCGTATCCAGTAAAATTTGCTAAGTCTTTTGCTAAATTTATTTATTCCGCTGTAAATTCATAATTTTATTTAAAGTCTTAAAAAGGAGAGTTGTAACTAATGAAAATGTAAGTAAGAATTGGTTTGCCTAGCTTCCACTAGTAGACGCCATCATGACTCCTGTTGGTGGGAAATCCGGGTCGTGACGTATTTACTCGCATTCAGTATTCAGGGGCGGATTTACATGAACCTAAACGGTATCACGAATCACTACTTCATCAATTTTTTTCCATTTATATATATAAAAATAATAAGTAAAATAGAAATACAAGATAAAATCACTAAAAGTGACACCACGCTTACAATAAAACAGCTTAGTAGTCTAGTGCTTGACAGCTTCAGGTTTGCTGTGAGAGGTTTTGGGTTCGAACTCCCTTGAATTATATCATACCTATGAATTTAAGACACTTGTTGTTTATATACACATTTCTCACTTAATCGTATATTTTTATACTTTATTTTTTAATTTCTAAAGTTAAATTGTTTGATTTGATGACAATATCCTGGTTGTTATGAAATAATAAAAGAAGAAGAATAATATTGCAGAGAAAGAGAGAGAGGGAATTCTTATTGAATTTTGGGATGATTTACAATGGGGAAAGACCTCTTTATTTATAGGAGAAATATGACTTAGTCATAAAGTAAAACTCTCCACAAGATAGATATTCATTCCAAATAGAATTATAGACATTCACTCCAAATAGAATTCTATTCTTAACACTCCCCCTTGAATGTCTACTCAATAAGTAATGTGCCTCATTAAAACCTTAACTAAAATAAAACCCAATGGGAAAAAAATCTAGAAAAGGAAAAAGAGTACACATATCTAATAATACGCCTTTTGGTTGCCTCGTTAAAAACCTCGCAAGGAAAACCCAGTGGGACAAAACCTTGTAAGGGAAAAAGAGTGCAACGCGCATTAACTCCCCCTGATGAGAGCATCAATTCACATCCTTAAGCTTTCGCATCCCAATCTTGTACAATAGCTTCTTGAAGGTTGACGTCGACAAAGATTTTATATCAGTTTCAATATATTTTCATAACGACATAACATAGAGATCTCTTCATTCATATATTCAGGTACCTGAATCTCTCATGAGATATTATGAAGTGTAATGTCATGTGATCTTCTGGATCACTTGCCTCCTTTATTATGATCATTTGCTCATCTTCTTTATCAAGAAGTTTATTTGAAACCGATTGTCTATACACTTTAAGCTTACCATAGACTTTGTCCTTCTAGGACTTAATATGAGCATTTGCAATGAGAATATAGTTACTTTATTTGGGTCAGCAAATGCGTCTGGCATGCTTTGCAATAAATTGCACATGAATTATCCTTTTATGAACTTCAAGTTCATATTATTTTATTCGAGGATCTCGATGTATAAATGATAATTTATTCCATGTAACTTTTCTCAACTGTTGTATCTTGTCTCCCCCTCATGTTAGAAAAACTAACTTGTTTCTCTCAACTTTGAGAACCCATCTTTGTGCGTTATGATGTTAATCAAAATATATATTGCACATCAATAATAATATGATGGAATTATTTGGTTCCTGACCATGAACCACTTGTGAGGGGAGAATGTAATATACTTTCGTATATAACGTATATCGAACTGATATACAAAACTTTGTTCTCATAAGCAATTGTTTAGCTATCAAGTGGAGGCACTCAATAAATCATTTTGCTAAACCAGTTGTGATGTAAACCAACTTATCAAGATAAACTTCTTGAATAGAAAATCTGGAATATGCTCTAAATTAAATTATTGAGCAAGTTACCTCACACATACCGGTCAGGTTGCGGGTTAATAATAATTGCACATGTAACCATCTCATAGATGCATCTTATTTTGTATACATGGCAGGTGAATGAGCCCATATTCACCTTTGATATTTCCAGCATTCATGAGATTCAGTCCCAATTTTAGTTGGTCAATTAATTAATGAGAACAAGCAATGTAAGAGAATTCGTAAAGAACTTTCTAGTTCTTTAATATTTACCTATGTGAATTCTCTATTATTTTTGCACATCATACTTAAATTGATATGGAAAAACCAATTATGCCAACTAGATAAATTATCAATATTGATAAACTTCATATTTACACCATGATGTGTGCAATTATGAATAAACTCCAAGTTTATTATGATATGGGTTGTTATAAAATATCAACTTCATTATGGTATTCTTTTGTTTATGTAGTACAAATTGGAGATAAAGCGGGTAGCTTTTTACATACATATTACCCCGCTACAAGTTGTAGTAATAGAAGATATTAAATCTTTCCTTTATTTATAGTCTCAATATAATCAACCGCTTTCGCGAATACTTTGGAAACTGAATATGTTTCTTTGAGACTTACTACAACACAATACCTTGTTGGTAATCAATTGTATTTCTCCAAAATAGTAATAATTGGCTCTTCCATAGCTCTCAATTAATTTTGCATTATCACAGATTCATCATCATCCATGTGGTGAATATCTCTTTTAAAGAGAAAGTTATACCATTATGGCCATGGTCAAAATAATATGCAAGATCTGTTTCTTGCATTATCGTTGACTTTTAATAATCACAATGCCAAAATATTTTGGCGTACAATAGGTACGTGACCAATGACCATTCATGCCATAATAATGACATTATTTATGGTATCATCTCAAACCTTTTTCTAGAGGTGAGTGTGGTATATTCACTACCACTAGCACATTCATATTCTTTGAAGAATGAATATGTATTATAAGTAAGATGTTGTCATATTCACATCATGAATGGACCATAATCATCTATATGTGCTTTATAAAATCTCATGTCAAATCGATGACAAATATTACTTTCACAGAGTGAAGGATTATTTTAAGAATACTTATTGTTCTCATTACCACAATGATGACGATATAATTTCGTCTATTGCCACGTCCATATCCATTGATTATTCATGGTAATAATTTTGTCTTCTTTAAGACTTATTACATACTGCTATCACATTCTCTAAAGGGAATGAGAATGGAGCAAATTCAATGAGACGGGTTTTCAATTCTTTGCCCACAATTATACACGAATTTAATCATGGCAAGGCATAGAAATGTTACCACTTCATGTGTGTGTAATTTCTTAAAAACTCCATTAGAGTTATAATCAAACTTTGTTGTCTTTACCTGTATATAAAATCAAATTATAGAATTTCAAAAATTTGAAAGAGAAAAATAAAATACTTACCTTAAATCCAGAATTTTAATCATGAAGGAAGTTCATGAAACAATTGACAATCATTATGCTCAATCCCAAAGTTTCTACTCAATTGGTTAGAGTCTCGTGCTTATAACGTGTTATGAAATAATAAAAGAAGAAGAACAATATTGCAGAGAAAGAGAGAGAAGGAATTCTTATTGAATTTTGGGATGATTTACAATGGGGTAAGACCCCTTTATTTATAGGAGAAATATGACTTAGTCATAAAGTAAAACTCTCCACAAGATAGACATTCACTCCAAATAGAATTATAGACATTCACTCCAAATAGAATTCTATTCTTAACACTGGTCAAGTAAATATTTAACTCAATACAATAACAATAATAATATACCTAATATTATTAGATACCGTAGGCTAAATAACTCAATTATATAATTTAGAGTCAATACATACAACTATTTACGTAAGTATTATACATATAATTTAGTACGAGGTATTTTTCTTAAATTATTTTTATATACGTCTTTTTTATTTTTTATAACGATATTTCCGAGTCAAGTTATTCATGTTAGTTATTCTATTAGGTACCAATTAAATTCTACCAGCACTATTTTCATTCCAATACGTACAATTTCGAAATATATTACTAACTAAGTATGATGGTAAGTAACGAATTAATGATGCTAATGTATGAAAATAACATAATGTCTGGTTAAGACTAGATAGTAAAGACATGCCATTAAATTAGCGAAAAGTTTGTCGCCTTCAAATCCTATAATTTAACTGCAATTTGTAGTTTAGGTTATCTTAAACACTTGAGAAAACGTTTATAAACAAGTTAATTACAGCTATCATAATAAGTACCATTTCTAAGTTTGAAAATTCCTAGGGTAAATTCTCACTATATATTAATTAATCAATTTAAGAGAAGGAAAATAGGAGAGATTATAATAATCTTCATTTTCTATCATTAATTAGCCTTTGACAACTCTTCATATTGTCCCCACAGCCTTAATTACAAGTCATTTAAAGTCGCTATAATTAAATAAGAAGGCATTTTCACATCATATTATAAACTTATAAATGAGTTCAAACCCAATATTAGATCTCTAAATAATTACAAAGTTCAAAGAATTCAACTCAACCGGAAAATTGCGTGACTTATTTGATAAAAAAAGAAACTCTTAATTTCTCCCTTTTGATACGTGTAGTTCTCAAAAACTCTGTCCCTTTTCATATATAAAAACCTTCTCTTTATTTTTCACCATATATACAAAAACCTCTCTCTCTATCTCTATTTCTCTCATTTTTTGCCTCTCAAATTTGCAGAAATAGCCATGAAACCAGCTCCTTTTTCTTCAAGTTCAAGAATGGCGTATAAGTGTATATTTCTTGCTTATTTGATCCTTTTTCCTTTCTCTATAATGGCTATATCACAAACCCAAACAATTCCAATTGCACATTTAACCAAAAAACACGATCAAGATCATCTTCATTCTTGCAATACTGACAAAAAAAATGGCCATTCAGCTGCTGTTATTTGCTATCAACTCCGAATTCGCCACTGTCCACCATTTTCTCCGCCGTCGTCGTCGCTGTCGCCGCCATCGCCACCGTCGTCTTCATCGCTAGATGAAATTGACCCAAGATATGGTGTTGAAAAAAGATTAGTCCCTTCTGGTCCTAATCCTCTACACAACTAAATTCAAGAAAGTTCTTATTACGTAATTTCTTGATCATTTTCTTAACTTTTCTCGGATTATATAGATACCCTTTTCAGCTTAATGCATAAATATTACTTAGTTGAATTTTATACTGAAGTCCAAAGTCAGAAAAGTTGAAGAAGAAACCGATTCAGTTATGTCATCAGATGTTTATTTTTTGTCAGTAATATATGGTATTATATATATAGTAAGTCAGAGTTCTTGTTTTGTTTGTATTCAGTACTATAGCTATTTCCATTTTTGTTTTAGACCTGCATTTTATGGCACATTAATGGCAAAAACAAGTCTGGAAATAGTGGAATTATTACTATTTGAAGTATGGTCAAGAAATTAAAGCAGTAGCTTCTGTGAAATTGGAGGTGATGTTTCAATAGTTTATTCAAGAGAAGTCCATGAGTTACATTAAATTTGAGGTAGCTGTTTGAAAGGGGTATCAATTTAATGGATTAGTTAGTAGTAGTACTACTACTAGTACATTAAATAGAGTCATGTATATATAGTTTCTTGACCTGTATTATTCAACTTAAATTTCTAATCTTAGTTCAAAGTTTTACCATTATGAGTTCACTTTCTGTATTTTCATATGACGTTTGATTATGGATTTGTTAGATAGCATTTTATTCGTAATATGGAATTTTTGTACGCAAACCCGAATTTAGTCGTACCCCAATACAAGTATACAATCGGTGGGAAACCAAAAACAATTGCGATATTTATTTATAAAGTTGCCTTTGTTAAAGAGCGTTTTATCTTCAATGTGGGACTTTACAACACGAATTAATATTTGGTTAGGTTCCAGTACAGATACACAATGGGTGAGAAACAAAAAGAAAAATTATTTAAATATGGAGTCGTCTTTATTAGTGAGCATCTTAACTAAAATATGAAATTTTACCATGCGAATCCGAATTTAATCGTGTTTCGGTACGAATTCACAACGAGTGAAGAAACAAAAAAATTAGTATGATATTTGATTCGTTATTTGGTTATTCACTTTTTCCAATGGTTTGGTGGCAAAAAAGAAAAGAGTAGGAACAAATGCGTAGAGAAACTAATCAATGTGTCAGTGAAAGAAGTCATGCACTGCATGAGATTCCTAGGTATTGGCATTTATGAATTGGTTGTCAGATGCTACATTTTTGATATTGTGATGATTGTTAGTATTTCTTAAATTGAATAAGTTTGTTGATTTTCTAGAGTTAATTAACTTGTAGGAAAGGCAACAGGAAAAGTATAGTCAAACAAGTAATCTGTATTTCTAGTTTTGCTTAACAAATATAAGCTGCTTAATCAATTGACAATTCTGCAGTACATGTAATTTTTATACTCCTTTAACTTAAACAAGAATGAATATATTACTATTTTGAGGATACTTCTTAAACTTTTAAAATTATTAACTATTACATTATTATAGTGCCTTCTATGTGGTTATAATTATGTAAATTTTATTTCAAAAAATTAAAGAGAATATGTCTTAATTTACACAAAAAATTAATCAATTTAATCATTGTATTTCAAAAAGATTGGAACTACATGCACTTGTTACATCAATGGTTAAGTATTATTATATATCCTCATTTTAATTTATAATTAATAAAATTAAATTTTTTGATTTGATATAAACACGAGATGCAGGTTAATATATTTGGATTAGACTAACCGAGGTGGTGATCTCTTGGTTGATAATATTATTTCTTTCAACCCTATTATTGGGACGTGGCTGTCCCGACTGGAAATTTTTTTCATCAGAAATGTGATGACACCTAACATCACACTTGTTAGACAAGTCAATGTTAGAGTATTATTAATCAATTTCCTTTACGTTTCAATGATTAAAATTAAACAAACTAAAATAAGTAGAAATAATTGCGAACGTAAATAAACAACCTCTTTGTTTATATACTGTTACCAATATTGTTGCTATTACCACCCAAAATTTGGTGTCACAATCCACGAACGCACTGGAATTTTCTACAAACATCAATTTGAAAGAAAGTACAGTTGTTTTGAAAATAAACTAAAATAGTAATATAGAGACGTAGAAGGGGACGCCAGGGCCTGCAGACGCTGGTAGGACTACCTTGGGTCTGCTAGCGAATATATCTCCAACTGACCTCTCGATTAGCCACTACATGCTTTAAAATCTGCACAAAAAGTATAGAGTGCAGTATCAGTACAACCGACCCCATGTACTGGTGTCACGACCCCAAAACCCGGTCGTGATGGCGCCCAGCACATTGGTAGGCCAGCCCGACCAAATACACTCTCATCCCGAGCTTAGAGCTCATAATCATTTATTGTAAGTCATCAATAATGAAGAAAAACAAGATCAAACTGATAGTATTAAGAATATCCAGAAATCTCCCAAAAATACAATGTAACTTCCCAAAGATCTGGGGTCACGAGCCAAGAGGCTCTATCAGAATATCAGTCAATACTGTAAATACTCTACAAGTCTAAGAGTACGCGGAATAAGATAAGTATTAACAGAGTAACAATGGGGAGCGTCGGGTCCTGCGGACGCCAGGCATCTACCTCGACAACTCCAATAGAACTATAGATCAACTTCAAGCTCAGCTAAGCTCCCAAGTACCTGGATCTGCACACATGGTGCAGGGAGTCGAGTGAGTACTTCCAACTCAGCGGTAATAAAAGTAAATAATGTTGAGGGAAAGAAAATCACACAAGGCACTATCTCATGCTATAAACATACATAATCATCTTTTACAATGAAGTACACTTTCAGGGTATTCCTTTTTAATATATGTGAGTAGATTATTTAGAAATCTATTTTTAACACCTCTTCCTTTCATTATAACAGATCAATACCTTGGTACAACCTCAAATAGTGCAAGTCTACACTCAAATCAGCCTCTTGGGCTCAGCACTCCTTAACAATATTTCACCCGAGTATATGGTCAATAAGGCAGATAACACATGTATGCCAGTAATGTATGAGTGCTAAATGTCATGCCACGTAGTACAAGTAAAGCCAATGTATGTATGCAATATAATGCATATGACGTTGTGGCGTACAGCCCGACTCCGGAGGGGCTCCTACAGCCCAAACACAATATAATATCACTCCTACTGCGGCGTGCAGCCCGATTCATGCATAGTCATGAATGCATATAAGCCCCTTGGGCAACAGTATCGTATCAGCTCACAGCTAAAATGTCATCACAACCTTGTTCAAGTTTTTCAAATCTTATAAAAATGTTGAGTAGCAAAATACCATTTTAAAACCTTCGACTGAGATAAAATATGCACAGTACTGCCAAGACAATCATACCAATCCCTGAAGGATTCAAGCCTTCGGTACGAAGCCCAAAACATGATAATCAGTCTAGTTCATGATAATTAATATCTTTTATTAGGGTGTCAATTCAATATCAAGCAATTAGGTAGTATTTTTATTACACGGGACGGACCAAGTCACAATCCCCAATGGTGCTCTACCCTACGCCCGTTATTCGGCGTGCAAGTCACCTCAATACATCACTAGGATGTGCAAGTCCGGGGTTTACAAACCCTCAGGACATCATTTACAAGTATTACCCACCTCGAACCGGCGAAACTCTTGCCCGCGACACCTTAGCTCGTCAAACCGACCTCCACACTTGTCGAAACTAACCAAAATCAATACAAATATATCAAAATAGGCTAATGGAACAACACCCAATCGAAAACAACTGAAATACATGAAAATCTCGAAACTAGCAAAACCCGAGGCCCAGGTCTGCTTCTTGAAAAAATATGAAATTTATATTTCCGGAATCCTTGTCTCGCCACGAGTTCGTACATACCAAGAACTCCAAAATCAGACCGCAAATGTCCCTTCAAAACCTAAATTTAAGATTTTTGCTCCAAGCCCTATTTTCTTAATTTTTAGCCATAAATTCATGAATTCCATGGATTATTCTTGTATAAAAACATGTCATTAACTCATAAAACTTACCTCCAATGATTCCCAGTCGAAACCCCTTCATTTCCCGTCCAGAAGCTCTCAAGAATGACCAAAAGTGGTGGAAAAATAAGTTGTTTTCGCGACTGAAATGTTTTAAAATATTTTTCCCAGGCATATTATTCATCGCGATCGCGGGAATTGCTCCGTGATCGCGGAGAACAAATTTTTCGGACCAAAATTAACCCTTAGCGATCGTGGGAAATGCTTCACGATCGCGGTGCACAATTCCGGTTCCTCTGGACAGACTTCAGTATAATGGTCATAACTCTTTGCACACAACTCCTAATGATAAATGGTTTGATGTTCCGGAAACTAGACACATAGGGCTATAACTTTCATATGTTCTTTATTTCTTGAATCCTTATATATTTCGAGATATAAGCTTTCAAAGTTATACATGTGTATTAGAGATCCTTCTCGGATAGACTATAGTTTAACGTCCATAACATTTGACAAAATTTCCAAATCACATTTTCGTTAGCTTTCTTAAAACTAGACACGATGAGCTACTACTTTCATTTTTGAATCACCTCAAAATTCCTTGTGGCTAAAAAGATATGTGCTTACGAAGTAGGATCAATGTAACTGAAATTTGCTTCTTCGCGACCGCGAAGCACTGTACGCGATCGTGATTCATTAATGTTTTTCTCAGATTTTACTCACCGCGATCGCGACCAATTCCCCACAATCGCGTAGAGCATTGCTATAGCCAAAAACCAACAGTTAAAAATGGCTTAGAAATGGTCCGAAACCACCCCGAAACTCACCTGAGGCCCTCCGGGACCTCAACCAAAAGCACCAACACATCCTATAACCTTATTCAAACTTGTTCCAATCATCAAAACACGTCCATAAACACAAAAATTATCAATTTACAACAGATTCAAGCCTAAATTTATCAAATTCTTCCAAAACTCACATTCGATCCGAAACCCAACCAAATGGCATCCGAATGACCTAAAATATTGCGGACAAGTCAAAATCACCTAACGAAGCTACTGCAACTCTCATAATTCCATTCCGTCTCCCGGATCAAAATATCACATATCAACTAGATATCACCAAAATACTAACTTCGCCAAAATAGGCTAACTTCTTCACCCGACCTCCAAAATTACTTCTGATTGTGCTCCTAAGCCTTAAATCATCACCTGCAGCTAACCGAATCATCGGAATTCAATTCTTAGCCCTCTAACTCATAAGTCAATATCCGGTTGACTTTTTCAACTTAACCCTTTTTAAAAGAGACTATGTATCTTATTCCTTACCAAAATTACTCCAATTAAATTCTAACATACAGAATACCGATAATGAAACATAATGCAACACAATAAGGGAGAAACGAGGCGGTAATACCTGAGACGACGGGTCGGGTTGTCACATTCTCCCCAACTTATACAAACGCTAGGCCTCAAGCGGACCCAGAGTTGTCCTAAAGGTTCACCAATAGCTGGACGACCTTACCAAGCATATACCCGGGGTAATCCCACATCACCCTATCTCATATAGGTCCGACAACACAATATTAGCTAAAATTTCACAGTCCATCTAAACCATAAACTGTAGAACCACATTGGACTTTCCAAAATTATACACAAGGTCAGAATCTCACATTTTTACTCAGAATAAACTTGAACCAGCCGTAATAACCTTTACCTGCAACCTCGGACGCAGTCATTGATATACCACATAACTCAAACATATGCAGCGATAACTTCCATTCACAACAGCTGCCCACGACAACCAAATATTGATATAAACACTTTTATTAGCTAAAGTCTTATTCCAACACTTTCATATACTGCCAATGGTAGATAAAACACGCGATAAACCATATCCATTCCTCAGGTCACCCATTCATGAGGCCATCTCTCCTCTGTTAATTACCATAACAAATTTTTGAATCGAACCTCGATATTTAACCATCAAACATGCTGAAATCAAATCTGTTTATATTCATTAATGATCCTTACGATCTCCTTTGACCAAATACACCATCCTGGTGACATGACACAATCAATACAGCCTAACCATAACTTGCATAATCCACGCTCCAGTGACGGGCGGTTTGAACATTCTCAATTGAAAGAGTTGTACCCCAAGCTCAACAGTGCCATTACAACACAAAGTTGAGACCTCATCTCACATCATAGAAATAGAACACCTAAATCTCTCTCGAAAGGTCATAATCAATTCTCCATCTATCCTAGTAACACACATTTACTCTTCCCGTTTGACTTTCCCTACGAGTACTCAATAGAAGCGTACCACATGTACCTATATCCAACCAATTATGGCATTTTGCAGCACATAAAAGAAACCCATAGCTCTTCCCAAATCATTAACAAGTCCAAAAGCAATCGAATCAACCTATCCCTCAACAGTACAACTCGAGACTAACCAAGATAACTCAAGCTAAATACGTAGCCAATCAGCTTATCAACAAACTCAATACCAAGGAGCCTGAATGTGTTTCTTCCACTACTATAACTCAGGGTAGAGTTATATGATACGGTGTCCGGCACCAAATGAATACCAAAATCCACAATTTCGTCCGGCGACATGCCCGGCCACAAGGAACACACTGAAATGTCCATAAATACCGGAACCGACTCAATGGTAGAAACCGCTATACTGACATCCACCATAAAGGCCAACTTAAGAAAGAAATCCTTCCCAATCGTCCGCTGGTCCGTGGAACACAACCATTCAGCTAGAATATGAGAACTCTAGTCTCCAACTCCATACAACACACAATCATCATACCTGATCCCAGTTTCTACCGTGGAATACACGCATGCATTTGATACTCATTCATTCCATGATAGATGCTCGATATTTACTTGTGCTACCAAGCAAACCCAAATACCACCAATGGAACCAACAAGAACATGTCGCAATACCATTGATATATAATCAATCACTTCCACTTAGCAATACCATTTTTCTTAATCATCCGAAGATCATTTATCTAATCCTTGGAAAGAATAACTATACATCACATGCTCCGCATGACATACACAAGTCTTGTTCAAATGCTTACAATACTGACACGACGGGTGAGGCCTGAATACATTCATCACTACTACCGAAACAACAATTCATTAGTTCTATACTCTTGACAAGAACTATTACTTCATTCTGAGCCAAACAATGGTCTTAGCTTTAAAAATTTTACTTCACGTACTCAGATTGCACTGATCCCAAATTCAATGATCTCGTCTTACCCAGTACGAACTGTTCGGGCAATAAGCC
This sequence comes from Nicotiana noctiflora, assembly GCA_032618575.1. NCBI lineage: Eukaryota > Viridiplantae > Streptophyta > Magnoliopsida > Solanales > Solanaceae > Nicotiana > Nicotiana noctiflora. Next base: position 119,110 of record JASVEL010011740.1, on the reverse strand, counting down.
ACTCTAGACATAGTTATAGGTCGCATATGATGCCCCAATATGCCAATAGGCTACTGATTCTAACGCAATACAAAATAAAATGAACTCTGGAAGGAATTATCAATTCCATGCATTAATACAGACTTTCCTTAAAAAACAGGAAGCAACGCATACAAAATAGTATATAAAAAAACTATACTCTATTTCACACTGTTACGGCGTGCAACCCGATCCGGATAACATACCCATGGCGGCGTGCCACACGATCCACACCTAGATCTCACATAAGGAGATACACATCGAGTCAAATCTGCTCGTATAACCAAATACCGAATATCGGTCATCAACATGCAAAGTGCATAATATCATCGCTGCGGGATATTTAGTGTTATAACTATAAAACTTAAGTACAACTGAGGTGCAATGTACAAATATGAATTTCAAGAGCCATGTTGCTCTGGTAACATAATTCCTATGCGAATTCCCAACACATAGCAATTTTTCGAGTCATTTCATAAATCACACGGCGTAATGCATCACCACGCGAGATATCTGACAATGAAGCATCAACCTAACTACTCCTCCATAAGGACCGCATTATAAAGATGCACACATCTAGCCGGATATAGAGCCATTATTCACATTAAATCTCTCCATCGACTCAAGCCGATTCTGATAACACTGAACTAGTCTGATAATCTTTCAAAGGTCCATAATAACTCCCATTTTCCTCATAACACACGAGAACAACAATCACAACCTTCATATTTGGTTTACACCATTTATTTGATTTTCACTCTTGTTATAGCATTACAATGCCTCAATTCAGGCTTACCATAGGAGATTCAAACATAAGGCCACATTGATTAAGACTCGTAGGCCACTAAATACTTTCTCCAATGTCTCACAGAAATATCACATTCCATAATACTTTGTTTCGAATCACTTTCTGCGAATCTAAATTCGTTACCACTACTTTCCCGATGTTGATACTTAGGATTCCGTAGTAAACACAAAATACCACAAGTCTTGATCCTTTCTAATGAAAACATTGTCTTTAGTCACATACACGATCTTAAAGCACCTGATTATTATGTGTACAATCGTGAACACATTTAAGCCATTCTCAAGAGTCATTCCCTCCATTCAACATGCATTTAGCCTGCTCAGCTATCAAAACCACATGTGGCTCTTTGGCATTCTAACATCGCAGGATACGACCTCCTCTCAATTCATACAAGCATCTTCCTTTTCTATACACTGAGCATTCTTTGCCAATAACAACTATAGACATCCTACTATTTCCACACATTTACAAGTGCCACATAGTCTTTGTCAGAATTTTGCTTCACTCGTGCCGTTCTCGGCTCAATTTCTGCAACCAGAACTGGTTTGCCCGTATACTTTAAGACGGAACCAATATAGCACATAATTGTATAATCAGCTAATCAACAACAACCTCCCCAACTTGGCTCGAAGCCATCTATCAGGATACATTCAGCAACCCAAAAATACTTTTACTAAAGTGATGCTGCAATATTATAATGAGATTAAACTCACTCTTTCACAAGCTTATGGAGACACGAATCATCAGTAATTTTAACTCTTCTCCAATTCTTGCATTCATTCACACTACATTTAAGCCCCCTCTTTAGGTGACAAATTTTTTTACTAAGTCCCAAATTTTTCAAAAATTTTGGCAGAATTTCCTTTGTAATTGGGCCTATCCACCTGCCAAAGAATCACCAAAACCATCCTAACAACACATCCACAACTCGACAAGACATCAGAAGGTATATCGACAACTTTAATCTCAATACTGCACGTATTATATTATCAAATTGATACACTGACATGCGTGGCACCTGATTGAATCATAATACATATCAAATACCTTTTAATTACACATAAGAATCAGCTCACCTAAGGGCACTCTGCAAGAGATAACCCACCTGCTTCGCCTCAATTTAGTATCTCAGCACACCTTCCACCATGATACACATCACCTGGCTATCTAGCCGACATTCGTACAATTAGGGACAATACAGAACATATAAGTTCATAATATCAGCTCACATAATCAGCACCTTAGTGCTCAAGCCATAGACGAAGATTCGGCCTCAAGTCCTCCAAACTGGCCAAACATGAAATCACGGAGATTATATCTCGCCCTTGATCGGGGAATCACAAGCCATCAAGGCAAATTTATTACTAAGCACTCGAGTGCGCATACAAACGTGTGAAAAGAATTTCAAAAATTACATCTCAAGATGAATCAAGTACGCACGATAAGAATTCCAAGAAAGTGAAGTGTTTCCTAAAGGTTCTGCAGCCTCTTAAGGATAAATACACATGTCTCCGTACCAATTCGCGAGACTCTACTAAATGGCTCATGACTCATGAGGCATAGTAACCTAGGTTCTGATACCAACTTGTCACGACCCCAAAACCCGGTCGTGATGGCGCCCAGCACATTGCTAGGCCAGCCCGACCAAATACACTCTCATCCCGAGCATAGAGCTCATAATCATTTATTGTAAGTCATCAATAGTGAAGGAAAACAAGATCAAACTGATTGTGTTAAGAATATCCAGAAATCTCCCAAAAATACAACGTAACTTCCCAAAGATCTTGGGTCACGAGCTAAGAGCCTCTATGAGAATATCAGTCAATACTGTAAATACTCTACATGTCTAAGAATACAAAGAATAAAACAAGTATTAACAGAGTAACAATGGGGAGTGTCGGGTCATGCGGACGCCAGGCAGCTACCTCGACAACTCCAATAGAACTATAGATCAGCTTCAAGCTCAGCTAAGCTCCCAAGTACCATGATTTGCACGCATGGTGCAGGGAGTCGAGTGAGTACTTCCAACTCAGCGGTAATAAAAGTAAATAATGTTGAGGGAAAGAAAACCACACAAGGTACTATCTCATGCTATAAACAAACAGAATCATCTTTTAAACTGAAGTACACTTTTAGGGTATTCTTTTTTAACATATGTGAGTAGATTATTTATAAATCTCTTGTTAACACCTCTTCCTTTCATTATAACAGATCAATACCAGGGTTCAACCTCAAACAGTGCAAGTCTACACTCAAATCAGCCTCTTGGGCTCAGCACTCCTTAACAATTTCCACCAGAGTATCTGGTCAATAAGGCAGATAACACATGTATGCCAGTAATGTATGAGTGCTAAATGTCATGCCACGTAGTACAAGTAAAGCCAATGTATGTATGCAATACATTGCATATGGCGCTGTGCCATACAACCCGATACATGCAAAGGCGCTCGCGCTCACTGTGGGGGTTCAGACTCCGGAGGCGCTCCTACAGCCCAAGCGCAATATAAATATCACTCCTGCTGCGGTGTGCAGCACGATCCATGCATAGTCATGAATGTATATAAGCCCTTTAGGCAACAGTATCATATCAGCTCACAGCTAAAATGTCATCAAAACCTTGTTCAAGTTTTTCAAATCTTATAAAAATGCTGAGTAGCAAAATATCATTTTAAAACCTTAGACTGAGATAAAATATGTACAGTATTGCCTAGACAGTCATACCAATCCCTAAAGGATTCAAGCATTCGGCACGAAGCCCAAAACATGATAATAAGTCCAGTTCATCATAATTAATATCTTTTATTAGGGTGTCAATTCAATTTCAAGCAATTAGGTAGTGTTTTTATTACACGGGACAGACCAAGTTACAATCCCCAATGGTGCTCTACCCCACGCCCGTTATCCGACATGAAAGTCACCTCAATACATCACTAAGATGTGCAAGTCCGGGGTTTACAAACCCTCAGGACATCATTTACAAGTATTACCCACCTCGAACCATCGAAACTCTAGCCCGCGACGCCTTAGATCGTCAAACCGGCCTCCACGCGCGTCGAATCTAACCAAAATCAGTACAAATATATCAAAATAGGCTTATGGAACAACACCCAATCGAAAACAACTGAAATACATGAAAAATCTCGAAACTAGCAAAACCCGAGCCCCAGGTCTGCTTCTCGAAAAATTATGAAATTTACATTTCCGGAATCCTCATCTCATCACGAGTTTGTACATATGAAGAACTCTCAAATCGGACCACAAATGATCCTTCAAATCCTAAATATAAGATTTTTGCGCCAAGCCCTATTTTCTTAATTTTTAGCCATATATTCATGAATTCCATGGATGATTCTTGTATAAAAATATGTAATTAACTCATAAAACTTACCTCCAATGATTTCCAGTTGAAACCCCTTCATTTCCCGTCCAAAAGCTCTCAAGAATGACTAAAAATGGTGGAAAAATGGGTTATTTTCGCAACTGAAATATTGTAAAACATTTTACCGAGGCATATTACTCATCGTGATCGTGGGAATTGCTCCGTGATCGTGGAGAATAAATTTTTCGGCCCAAAATTTACCCTTCCCGTTCGCGGTGCACAATTCAGGTTCCTACGGACAGGCTTCTGTATAATGATCATAACGTTTTTCACACAACTTCGAATGACAAATGGTTTGATGTTCCAGAAATTTGACACATAGCTCTATAAACTATTATATGTTGCATATTTTCTGAATCTTTATACATTTCGAGATATAACCTTCCAAAGTTATACATGTGTATTAGAGATCCTTATCGGACAGCCTATAGTGTAACGTCCATAAAGTTTGGCTCATATGTCCAAATAATGATTTCTTTAGCTTTCGCAAAACTAGACACGATGGACTACAACTTTTGTTTTTCAATTATCTCAAAATTCCTTGTGGATAAAAAGATATGAGCTTACGAAGTAGGATTAATGCAATAGAAATTTGCTTCTTCGCGATCGCGAAGCGTTGATCGCGATTCATTAATGTTTTTCTCAGATTTTACTCACCGCGATCGCGACCAATTCCCCGCGATCACGTAGAGCATTGCTGTAGCCAAAAACCAACAATTAAAAATGGCCTAGAAATGTTCCGAAACCACCCCGAAACTCACTCGAGGCCCCCGGGACCTCAACCAAATGCACCAACACATCCTATAACCTTATTCAAACTTGTTCCAATCATCAAAACACGTCCATAAACACAAAAAATATCAATTTACAATGGATTCAAGCCTAAATTTATCAAATTCTTCCAAAACTCACATTCGATTCGAAACCCAACCAAATGACGTCCGAATGACCTAAAAGTTTGCGGACAAGTCCAAACCTAACGAAGCTATTGCAACTCTCGGAATTCCATTTTGACTCCCGGATCAAAATATCACATATCAACCGGAAATCGCCAAAATACTAACTTCGCCAAAATAGGCTAACTTCTTCACCGGGCCTCCAAAATTACTTTCGATTGCGCTCCTAAGCCTTAAATCATCACCCGAAGCTAACCGAATCATCGGAATTCAATTCGGATCCCTCTAACTCATAAGTCAATATCCGGTTGACTTTTTCAACTTAAGCCTTCTTAAAATAGACTAAGTGTCTTATTCCTTACCAAAATAACTCCAATTAAATTCTAACGTACCCAATACCGATAATGAAACATAATGCAACACAATAAGGGAGAAACAGGGTGGTAATACTTGAGACGACAGGTCGGGTCGTCACAACTGGTAAGTGCCAAGCCTAACCTCGACGAGGTAATGACGAGGCTACGGTGGGATAATTACAACATAACCTGCATATAGTATATAATAAAAGCAAAAAGAAGAACAAAACAAAATAAAATAGTATCTTGCAATGAATGAATACAGAACTCAATTATTTTATCAATATCCAGCTATAACCAATCCTTATGTGAAATACAAAGCTAGAGAATAACTTACATAGTAGAAGAAATATATATAAACACATAAACTGATGCAACACGCATCCCGATCCCACCATATAATCAATATCAATATGAATATTCACCCTTATTATTCCATATCAATCCATCATTATTCCTCATGTTGCCGCATGCAACCCGATTCCACCATAATAATAATTCACAATTATTCCTCCTCAATATATTACCCTTATTTCTCGTGTTGTGGCATGTAACCCGATCCCACCATATAATAGTATTTCACCCTTATTCTTCCTCAATATATCACCCTTATTAATCATGTTGCAGAATGCAATCCGATTCTACCATATCAGTACCCATTACTCAATAAGAACAGAAATTTCACAATTTACTCAAAACTCTCTACAGTATATAAACCTCAAACTAAAGCAAACAGAAAACTTGTACATTATGAAACTTCACACAAATATTACTACTCAGTGAAACCAATCCAAAATATACCGTAAAATATTGATAAACTAGCTTAAACCAATAATATGAGACAATTAAACTACGGGATATCTAATACATTCAACAATGAGAAACAATATCTGACAAGTAACAATCAAAGATGAAAATACCAGTAAAGCATGTAACAATTAAGGCAGGGAAGATAATATAATAAGAACGAGAAGAAAACATGCAAAATAGATAAATATGGCGGTGCATGGGTACTAGTCACCTCACTTTTTCGCCACTCATATGGATTTTCACATAGCAATTAAGTCACTTACCTCGATCCATATACCACTCACTGCTCAATTACCGTTTTTGCTCTAGATACCACCTTCAATCCACTCGTATCTAGCCACAATTAACTTAATAACATCAAATATTGCTAAAGAAATTAATTTCAATACATAAATTTAGGTTTCTCAACATTTTTTTCAAAAGGTCAAAATTTGACCCTAGGTCTGCTTGGTCAAAACTCGAGGTTCGAACCAAAGCCTATTCATCCATTCACCCCCGAGCCCGAATATGTAATTAGTTCCAGGATTCGATCCCAAATCAAGGTCTAAATCCCCAATTTAAAAAATTTATTTCGAGATCCAACCCCAAATCAAGATCTAAATCCCCAATTTACAAAAATTCATAATTCTACGTGATAAATAGAAATTCTAGCATATTTTATGCTCCATTTTACTTAGGTTTTAGATTAAAAATGTGTAAAATTATTCCCGAAAACTAACTTGTTGTGTTTCGCCGCAAGGTTTGGTCAAAATAAGCAATAAATTCATAACCATCTCATAAAAGAGTTAAATCTATACAAGTTCAGAGCTAAACTAAAAGTGCTGACAGCGATGAAATAGTACAGCCACGGAAAGTCCACCGCTAAGGTAACAATAATGTTGCTCTCATCGGAATAGATGTTCATAGAAGACAAGTTTGGTCACAACAGACACCGCTGCCCGCGGTGAAATAGCATGGTAGTGAAATACTTGTTGTGGCCGCGGATTAAATAGCGCTGAGGGAGCAATTGAAAATTGAAATGTGAGCTTAAATGAAGAGTGTGGTCTGCGAATACATTACACTATTGAAGACAACGTTGATGCGGTTGCTTTTAGCTCTCAGCAAAATCAAGTCCAGACTCAGTCAAAAAAGAGAAGAACCGCACTCCGCGCTTGCTTTTGCGCGACCGCAAAAGTTTAAGCGTTGAGGCATCATTATTACGCTGTCATCGGAACCTCCGTAGGGGAATTTTTGTCCAGTATTTTCAGCTAGGTATAAATAGTTCTTTTTCACATTTTTAGGTCATCTATTATTTTGAGAAGCACGTGAACAACCATTTTTTTTTTACTTCTTAGAGTAATTTTAGAGCATCTTTAGCTATTAATCTTTGATTTTACTCTTGTAACTACTTTTTATGGCTTATATCATCTTTGATTTCCACCTTAATTATGAGTAGCTAAACCCATTAGCTAGGTTGTGACCCAACCCTAGTGTGGGCATTTAATGGGTCTTCAATTTTATGGCTTAGTTATTTATGGGTTAATGACAGTTAGCATGTTTCATGCTTTAATTGTTGAATTGGTGTTGAAATCACTGGTTCGTGCCTATTTGACTTATACTCTTCTTGAGAAAGAGAGACTAAATCTAGGAAATTCAGGCTAACAAGGAATTGGGGTGCATTCAAGAGATTGATAGCCCCAATTAGAGGGTTATACCTAGAGATAGTAATACCTGACTTGAGCTAATTTTGCTTGTATTATTTGAACAACTAATTGGGCTTGAGAAAGCCAATTAGGGTAAAGTCACTCAAACTATCGAGAGGTATAGAGTGAGTAATTATGTTCAATGGTTATATCATAATCCCAATTATAACAAGTTTGACCTAAGTTTTAGATCACGTTAGTTACTCACCTAGGTGTAAGTTACTTCCCTGGTGCTTTTACCAATTTAAAAAACCCTTACAAAAATATTGTACTTAAATTATTTTAAACATTCATTAGTATTAAAAGTAGAATAGTAAGAAAATAAAGCATGATTAGAAGTGCAATTAAGAATAACACGTATAGATAGATTAGATAGAAACCCAATTTACAACGAATATTATCTCCTTGTGGATATCTATCCTGACCTTTCGGGTAAAAGTGGCATCGACCACTCTTTGCCATTTCATAGTGATATATGGTTGGACTCGATCACTTTTTGGCACTGTTTCCATGGAGCTAAACAATTTTGGCTATGTATCTCAGTAGTTTTGTGTCTTGTTTTTCTTTCTCTCCGTTTTACTAACTTGTGTAAGTTAATCAATTCAGGAACGAAATGACAAATAATGATCATATTGGAAATGGTATCCCGGGGGAGGAGGTAGATGATAATAGTGAAGATGATGTGCCTCTAGCACCTCAAGCTCAAAGAAGAGGCTGCTAGGCCAATGACAACATTCCAAACCCTCTTCCAGTTCCTCCAAGAGTTGTTCCTCAGGTGCTTCCAAATGAAGGTTATGCAAGTGTAATTGTCCCACACCGGATCCAGGCAGAAAATTTGAAAATTACAAATTTTATGCTGAATTTATTGGAGCAGAGAGGGTACTTCACAAGCGTTCTTCATCAGAATGCATATAAACATATAAAGGGCTTTGTGGAACCTGTTGGGGAAGCAAATAGACAAATATGTTGAGGGATGCGTTGAGATTGAGATTTTTCCCTTTGTCACTTAGAGGGAAAGCTTTAGAATGGATCAAAATACTTCCCAACAATTCCATCACTATACGGGATGAGTTGGCCGATAAGTTTATAGCTAAGTTTTTCTCGTCGGGGCATATGGCGACATAGATAGATGCGATACTGGCCTTCGAACAGGAACCTAATGAACCACTTCATGAGATATAGGAAATGTATTGGACGATGGTGAAAGAATGTCCGAACAATGACATGACCAAAGAAATGATCCAGCAAATATTCTACCGTGATATCAACATGACCAATCAGTGTGCAGTGAACCAGTTGGCAGGGGGAACTTTATTAACACACCTTATGGTGAGGCTTGTGAGATTTTGGATGAGATGGAAGATATTTATTCGGCTTGGAAAAGTCGAGCTAATGTGTCGCAAGGTGACACCACTGTCATTCACATGCACAAAGAGCTCCACGACCATGGCCAAGTAATATCATAGTTAACTACAATAATGAACTAGTTGGCAAAAGCTCAATTGCAGCAAGTTCAAGCGCCAAGACAAAGAAAGGCTATGTAAGGGGTAAACATGTTGGTCAACAAGAGGCGACAAAGAGGTTAACAAAGTAAAGGAAATTTGGATCCATATGAGCATGGTAGTAGTGGTTTCAACCAAGATGATGGGTATGCTGATCAAAGTGAAAAAGTTCAATATGTAAACAACTACCAAGGACAAGAGGAAATGCCCCGAACCAACAACAACAGTGGAGATCCCAAGGAAATTGGTAGAATCAAATCAAACAAAGAAATAGCAACTGGGAGAACAATAATCAAAATTGTGGCAACCAGAACAACCAGGGCAACAGGGGTGGCAGCAATATCAATTGGGGAGGAAATAACAACCAACGGGGTTGGAATAATGGTAATCAAAGGAATCTGGGGCCAGGCTTTTAAAAGCTTCCGATGTATCAACACCTAACAACCCTCCTCTATTTTTGTCCTAAGGTCCCAACTTGTCAAATAATAAGATGGGAAGGATAGAGATGATGTTTGAACAAATGATGAAAAAGAACGCTGATAACTGTGATTTTTATATGATTTATAAATTAATATAGATTAGTCCTGAATTGCTTACAAGTTGCGCTTGATTTCAGGTTTGAGCGACTAGATGATAAAGATCACAAAATCGGCTCAAGAAGGAGCAAAATCTGCCAAGCATCAAAAGATGAGCTAAAGTGGAAATTAAATGACTTGTGCCGATCGCAACCTTTTGTCATGCGGCCGCACAAGAGTATTCTGCAAATAACCAAGTCCAGGCAAGCCCTGCACGGTCCACACTGTATTGCCACACGGATGCGCAGGTAATGATCAGAGAAACAGCAAGTTAGCTGTAATTCCATGCGGACCACATTCATTTCTACGCGGTCTGTAATGATGAAGAAACAGAAGCTTAGAATACAAGGCATAATCCCACGTGGCCGCACACCATTTCTATGTGGTCCCGTGGGTGAATGATCAAAGGTTTTACACTTGCACAAAGAGTTACATAACCACGGCCAAGCCATTGCTGAACTTACAACAACCACGAATCTATTGGCAAAGGCACAATTGCAACAAGTGCAAACTCCAAGACAAGTCAATGCTATGGAAGGGGTAAACATGATGAAGAGAAGGCAAAGGAGGCCACAACAACAAGGAGATTGTGAAAATTATGATGATGGTAGTGGGTATTCATATGAATGTTATGATGAGAAAAACAAAGATTGCCAATATGTGAACAACTTTCAAAGGAATAGAGGAAATCAAGGCAACCAACAACGGCGATCTCAAGGGAATTGGAATAATCAACAAGGTGGTGGCAATTGGAATAATAATAATCAACTCCAAGGCGGCAGAAATTGGAATGGGGGTAATCAAAAGCAATCGGGGCAATCAAGGCAATATTAGTGGCAATTGGAGTGGAAACAACAATAATTGGAACAATAATGGTGGAAATCAAGGTTTTCAACGACCACCCATGTATCAACATCCGATCATGCCACCTCCCTTTCCTCCTCAAGGTCCAAGTTCACCCGGAAGTGATTTGGGTACAATTGAGAATATGTTTGAATAAATTATGAAAAAGAATCAAGACTCGGATGCAAAATTGGCATCTCATAATACATCTATCCGCAACTTGGAAGTACAACGTGGACAAATTTCACAATCCCTAAATACTTTCCCAAAGGGTGCACTACCTAGTGACACGATTGTGAATCCTAAGGGTGGGCAATACAATCACGTAATGGCGCTGACCACAAGGAGTGGACGAGGCAGTGATGTGAATGCCTCTGTAAACACGTGATTTTTGACCCTCCCCGAGATTTTCTATATTTTTAGCGTAAAATATTTAGTTTAGTTTTAATATAGCTATTTTAGTTAAATTTGACTCTTTTACTTTATTTTTACCTTAAAATGAAAAATAACAAAAATATAGTTTTATTAATGTTTCGTAGTCATTTTAAACTTGAAAAATACAAAAAATAGTACTTTATATTTTTATTTTTTTTATTAAAAACGAAAATTACAAAACAAAAAAATAATATAATTAGTATTTGGTGGTAACTTTAATCTTGAAAAATATAAAAAAATTAACTTTGTTTTAATTATTAGTCTTATAGTTATTTTGGTTACCTAGGATTAATTAAATAACGTCATTCTCGGTTCCGGGCGAAGAATAATATTCGGGTTCAAACTACCCGGTTTTATAATTTTCGGACATAGCCCGTAATAACCCGACACTACACTAAGGGGAGGGATGGGAGAATGATTAAAAAATGAAAAAAGAATAAAAAAACAAAAAAAAAAAAAAGACAAAAAGACATGTCACGTGGAGGATGGGCAAAAAGAAATTTTTTGCTTCTGATTTGAAATGTTAAGGAAACAATATTAAAAAAGGAGAGAGGGACTGTTGGAGAGGGATTTTTAAAAAGAAAAAACGGCAGCATAAGGGAGGGGAAATTTTCGTAAAAGAAACAGGAGAACAACGGCAGAGAAGGGATTTTCGGAACAGGAAAAGAAAACCAAAGAGAACCAGCTCCAACCAGTCCCAAACAACCAGTCATACCCAGCGAAATCTTCATCCATTTTTGAACAAAACGAAAGCAGAAACATAAGCTTCGGACGGAAGAAAAGAGACGACTATCATCTTCTTCATTGAGCAAAATAACAAAAAAAAAAAACACCTACTGCCTTAGCGTCGAACCAGCCAGCCATCCTACGACCATCGTCTTCTCTCACGACCCATTACCATCGGCCGCCAGTTGCTCCAGCGAACCAGACGCCATCCTAGCTCGCTCGCCCTTTTCTTCAGTGGCTTCATCTTTGAAGATTTTGTCAATCGCCATTTGAAAGAAAATGGAGATGTGAAGCTGAAACCCAAAAGCTGAACCTTAACAACTATCTGAAATAATAATGTCGTCGACTGTGGCGGCGCCGGAAAAGCTACTGGCGCAAGCTACGTCGAGGTCGTTATCCAATGGTTTCCGGTTCGGGTACTGTCCGTAGGTTGCCGTTCGAGGTCTCCGTCAATGGGTATCGTGTTTGAGTTCAAAGTCGCCTCTTGAGTAATGTGCTGATCCATTTTTATGGTTCGGTCCCTCGGTTTCTCATACTCTGTTTTGCTTAAGTTTGCTTTATGTAAATTTGTTATTTTCCGATGTATGAACTCAGTAATCTCCTTCAGTGTCATGATCATTGTCAACTCGGATTTCTTAGTTTTGAAATACTGTAGCCATCATGATTTTATGAAGAATGTTATATTTGGTCCTACAACCTTTAATAATTTTTATCATGATATTGCGTGTGTCTTATTTTGCATACTCATTTGTCTTTGCTTTTGTTTATTTGGTCTCATTTTGTTTGTTTCTTTGCTTTTGTATTGTTGTGGTATAGCCACGACTCCTCATGAAGGTATATGTAAAAACATTTAGATTTCGAGATGTGCCGTTTCTTAGCGAATTTCCTGGCCTTCTCAAAAATGTAAATAAGTAATCGCTCTAGGCGCGTATTTTAATAATTTTACCTTCTTAAATACGGGCGTGCATTTCATGCGGCCCAAATCCAAATCCCAAAATGTTGAATAAGAATGTGTCGAGGATCCGGGTGCATTTCATGTGACGTGATTCGAACCATATTTTTAGGCAACATTCTCTTTCGTAAATAATAATAATAATAAAAGCGGTAAAGGGATATTAATTTGCATTAAGTATATAACTGTAAAAATCAGATAAATAAGCCGAATATGACAGTTAAGCGACCGTGCTAGAACCACGGAATTCGGGAATGCCTAACACCTTCTCCCGGGTTAACAGAATTCCTTATCCGGATTTCTGGTTCGCGGACCGTTAAATAGAGTCAAACCTTTCCTCAATTCGGGTTTCAAACCGGTGACTTGGGACACCATAAATCTCCCAAGTGGCGACTCCGAATCTCTCAATAAATGAATCCCGTTTTGGTTGTCCTTTAATTGGAAAAACTCTCTTTTATACTTTGCACCCTCGCGGGTGCGGGAAAAAAGAGGTGTGACAGCTCTGGCAACTCTGCTGGGGATTTCTTAGAATTCGAGCTCGGAATAATTGTCGTATTTGGCTTATCTATTATCTGATTTTATTGCATGTTTGTATTAATGGCTAAATATTGTTTTTACTGCTTTGATATTTTGTGAACTGTATATATAAATTGTGCCGGAACCAATCTCCTCTCTGAGTCTTCTAAATCATGAAGAAGGGTGCACTTCGTGTGACTTCTTTTCCGTATAGTGTCTAATTCCCATTTTAGAACGAGGTTTGGATAAGTTGCAAAACCGGTGAAGCTTCTGTATTCCCGGGTTGCTGCCTCCTCCTCGGCTCGAGCTGTCCGCTCGGGTAAGCCAAGTCTAGAACAGATAAACCCAGGTTTTTGAACCTAGAATAACAAAGCTTCATGCCGGATCCCTAGTATGAACGTTTATTTGCATCATGTTGCATTTGACTTAGGGGACTCAACACAGGGGTTGGGTCCGTCTAGGACAGGTGACCTGAAATGAAAAGACCATCCTGCTGCATCCTGTTTGTTTTATGCATATATTTGCTTCAGACTTGCAAGCTAACCGTTTTTTTTTATATTGAGGAAAATGAAAAAAAATAGTTTCAAAATAGTTTGTTTTTTTTACTTAAAAGGAAAAAAAGCGTTTGTTGTAAAATAAAAAAAAATGTGATTTTAAAATAGTTTGTTTCCTTTACAGATGTAGTTTGTTTGACCGAACTACGCAGGTTTGATTCTCGCCATTAGGTGGGTTTTTTACTAAAAAAAAAAAAAAAATAATAAAAAATTTTGTTTTAAACTTAAAAAAAAATGTGTGAAAAAATAATAAATAGTTTGTTTCCTTTAAAGATGTAGTTTGTTTGACCGAACTACGCAGGTTTGATTCTCCCCATTAGGTGGGATACGTAGGCAACCCTCATCGGGTCCAACCACCCCTTTTAAAAAATCAAAAAAATGTGTGTTTATTTTTTCAAAGTGATGCCGTTTTTGCAAATAGCCGAATGTTCCGAAAGGACGCCGGAAGGCTGTTTTTGCAAAAATAGCCACTTTTAATTTTTATAAATAATTTTTGGGCACAACCTTGAAATATCCCCTCGCGGAAATGTTGAAAGGTCGTAGCCGCAAAATCAAGTTTGGGTTACCACCCCTTTTCAAAAAAATCAAAAATGTCGAATTTCAGTTTTTAATAAAGCGAAGTGACGCTGTTTTTTTCCGAAAGGACGCCGAAAGGCTGTTTTTTGCAAAATAGCCATTTTGAATTTTTCTTAATTTGTGGGCACAACCTTGAAATATTCCTTGTGGAAATGTTGCAAGGCCATAGCCGCAAAATCAAGTCCGGGTTCACACCCCTTTTGTAAAAATAACCAAAAAATGTCAAAATTTTTATTTTGTTGTAAATAAGTCGGGTAATGCTATTCTTGCTTAAAATAAGCCGAATGTCCCTTAAAAGGACGTCGGAAGGCCGTTTTTGCAAAAATAGCCACTTTGAGTCATTTGTAAATAATTTTGGACACGGCCTGGAAATATTCCCTCGCGGAAATGCGAAAGGATGTATCCGCAAAAAATCAAGTTCACTCAACTTTACAAAAATAACCACTTTATCAAATAAGCCATTACATGGCCGGAGTTTTGCTGAAATAGCCACATTTTTGCATTTTAACTTCCTCAGTCTTGTGTTGGCCTGTGTCGGTGCTGAACGATGCCCCATAGGCCCCAGGATAAATTTTTTTGAATTTAAAAAATTTTGAATTTGCATCTTCTTAAATAAAATTTTGCAAAAAGAGCCACTTTGTCTAAATAAGCCATTACATGGCCAATTTATGAAAAATAGTCTTGTGTTGGTTTATGGTGATGCCGAACGATGCCCCATGAGCCACAAGATAAAAAAAAAATCAAGTTTATCTTTCTTAAATAAATTTTGCAAAAATAGTCATTTTGTCAAATAAGCCATTATGTGGCCAATTTTGTAGAAATAGTCATAGTTGACACCAAAAATATTCTTTTTATTGTAGAAATTTCCTACACAAGTTTGTAGTTGGAGTCGGCTTCTATAGTTTTCCTTCAAAAAAAAAATTCAAAAAAAAAAATCAAATAAACATTTCTTTATTTCTTGCATTAATTTGCAAGAACTACGCTCGGTCCGATTCATGCGGGGTCATGATACGTAGGCAATCTCCATAAGATTCGACCACAACTGTATATGTATATATATGAAAAAAAATGAAAAAAAAATGAAAAAAAAAAGAAAAAAAAAAAAAAAAGAAAAAAAAAGAAAGAAGAAAAAAAGAAGTAAGCAAAAAATATTGATGAGGACTTACTGATTCCATTTCTACCATATTTTATTTTGAATTGTTGAGAATTGAGGTGGTTGGTTTGTGGTGAACCGGAAACAGAAGATCCAGGAAAACCTGATTATAATCCAAGATAGTGACACCAAGAATATCGCATAGAGTCCTTTACCTGCACGCCGGGATGGACGCTTTGTGGGGATGTATTGACTAAAGCTGAAAATGTCGAAGCAAATAAGTGGCCTTGGTAATATTGATGCGAAGCTTAGTGGCCAAAATATCGTGCTTGGTAATCGGGAAGACTCTCCATTCCTTGGTCAACAAGAATGGAGTTTTTTGGTGGCTTATTTTGTTGTCATTTCTGTCGTCCAGATTATTTTAGGGTTGTAATCAGGATATTGTCATATAACTCAAACCCTTTTTGTCGTTCTATTTTGTCCAGTTTTCTATTGGTCGTAATACCTCATTTAGTATTGTGTAGGTCTGTTCCAAGGGTGTGCCCCGGTTTATTGTGTTTGTTTTGTCGTATTAATTCATTTCTAGTTCGTCTAATGCAACTCTTTTGTTTGCCATTATTTCGAGTCATTTTTCTTTGATTTAAGTCTTTCTTCTTTATAGTCATTTTTATGTCAACACTAGTGACATGACATGCACGCATAATTGTGGCCTAATCTTAAAAGTTAATCATGAAGGAATTGGAAGATAATCATGGCATTTTAAAAGAAATAATGATTTGAGGTTATTTGGAACCCGAGTCACGTGAAATTTGGGACGGGTAAAATACAAAGAAAGCCTTAAGGGCAAAATGGCCATGCTGACATGGGGTTCGCTCGTGATACTAAAATGGAAGTGTCGTCCAGCAATACTTTAAAATGACGGATGAAAAAGGCGAAGGGACGATATGGTTATCAATCAGGGCACAAACAGAAGATGTCGTGAATATGTTGTTTGAACTTGGCATGTTTTGAAAATTGGAATGACGAAGGCATTTTGTTCTGCTATCCAAACACTTTATCCATCGTCAACCCTTTGAGCTTTATTTTAAAATCTTTCATACCCCTCCTTCGGAATTAGTTGCAAAGACTAAAAACACAGGTTTGAAAGACAAGAGAAAAAGGGGTAAAGAAAAAGAAAAAAAAAAGAAAACAACAAAAAGAGATAAAGAAAAGAAAAGAAAAGAAAAAGAAAAATGAATGAAAAAGAGCAACTTGAAAAAAGGGGAATTGGGAACTACGTTTGACCTGATTCCTTAAAGAGGATACGTAGGCGCTTCACAGCTCGGTCATAGTGTAAATAAAGAAATAAAAATCCCCAAGTAAAGAACTGGGGCAAAGAAAAATTGTGTTTATTGTAAATAAATTTAGGTCCGAAGGTTGTAAATTTTGAACCCAAATTGATTTTGTTTTGAGCCTTCAATACCCTTTCTTTCTAGCCCTATCCAAATTCCACATTACGGTCCAAAGAAAGACCTTCCGATCAGTCTTCAAGAGATGCCGCGTCAGGCGAGGGATAGAGTCCTATCATAACATAACACGTTGATTCTCAGCAGAAGACGCTGATTCTCAGCAGGAAGGAAATACGAGAGAGTCTTGGCAGTGACACCCCAATCCCCAGCTAAAAGTAATACAAATGAGAGAGTCTTACCGGTGAAAACCTTCACAGGCACCATAAGACGACGAAAGCTGAGAGAAAATCAAAATGAGAGAGGCTTGAAAGTGAAAACCCTTCGGGCACTACAAGTCGAATAAAGGTGATAATCAGATGGAAATCACGAGACAGAAATCGTGAAAGGCAATTAACGACGAAGGATAGGCCATATGTGCATGTCATGACCAGTAGAGTTGATAAGTTTTTATAGATATTTCTTGCTAGAGAGTCATTTTCTTTTTTTCCTTTGTCATCTATTTTGTTTCTTTTTATCTTTCTCATTTTTATCAAAAATTCCCCATCAAAGTCTGTCTAGTCAGAACAAGTGAGAAATGACTTCAAAACTTGCCACCAACTTTCTAATTATTATGCAAAGCAAGGAAATGCCATTGACGGCAGAGAAGTAGGGTGCGGAGAAGATTATTAAACTGGGGCAGAAAATTTTCTTTTCAGTTTGAAAATTTTCCGGAAGTCAATACCCACTTGGGGAAGAAGGAAAGTCTTAAGGGAAATGGTCTTCGAACCAGTGTCATCCTCAACAACCTTCAAGAAGAGTGAAACACCGATTTTGAGGAAATGAAAATCCACCAGCAGTGTTATCTTCAGCAAGTTCCGAGGTGGTCGGACAACACAGAGTGGTAAAGGAAGAAAGGAAATCCCACCTTCAACAAAATAACCCCCAGCAAGTTGAGAACGGGGAAGGGATAAATGGAAAAACCCATCACCAGCAGGAATATCATCTCCAGCAAATGAAATCATTCCCCAACAATGTTTTGGGAACCCCGAGCGAGGGAAAGGAGAAAAGAAAAAAAAACCACCCCACAGGAGCGGCACAACCGCTCACAATGTTTTGAACTAACAAATTTTCTTTGATTTGAAACAGGGAAAGAAAATGCTATTGATAGCAGAAAGTCATGCCACAAGGAAGAACACCAATACTGGGGCAGAAAATTTTCTGCCGTTGTTGAAAATTTTCTCGGAGAAATGAGGAAGGCAATTCAAGATGACGTGTCAGGTTTGTCCACCTTCAAATAGGATGTTTCAGGTTTGTCCACCTTCGAACAGGACGTCTCGGGTTTGTTCACTTTCATACATTGATATCATGGGAGTATTCGCCCTCGAATAGAATACGATGGGAGTATCCGCCCTCAAATAGGATACGATGGGAGTATTCGCCCTCGAATAGAATACGATGGGAGTATTCGCCCTCGAATAGAATACGATGGGAGTATCCGCCCTCAAACAGGATACGATGGGAGTATTCGCCCTCGAATAGGATACAATGGGAGTATTCGCCCTCGAATAGGATACAATGGGAGTATTCGCCCTCGAATAGGATACAATGGGGGTATTCGCCCTCGAATAGGATACCATGGGAGTATTCGCCCTCGAATAGAATACGATGGGACTATCCGCCCTCGAATAGGATATTTTATGTTTGTTTTATTTTACATTGTCCTTTGCATATTTCATAAATTATTGCCAGAATGCATTTTTAATTCAAAAGTTGCTACTAAAAGAAGGCGCCTACCTGTATAACAAAAGGCAAGTCTTCAGTCTTTACATTGCAGGTCTTGAAACCAGTAACCCACCATAAAGCAGAGAGTTACAACAAGAGTTCCCAACGCAAATTCAAGCGCATGAGTCAAAGGAATGAAGGAAATTTTCCCAGCATCATTATCCTCAGCAGGTAAGTAAACAATTCCAAAGATAGCCTCAGGAGCCAGAAGAAAAAGTAATACGACCCAGGGGAAGGCAATTCCAAGACAGGATAATTCAGAAGAGAAGGTGGTCCGAGAGGCAATGCAGGAACAAGGAAATGGTACAAAAGGCAAAGGAAGGTAACCAAGATAGGATGAAATCAGTGAGTAGTAATTGAAGTCAGGGAGCCCGCCTGAAGAATGGAGAGGCGATTTTATTTTGAAGAAGTAGTTGAAGTCAGGGGAGCCCGCCCGGAGAATGGAGTGGCGATTTTATTTTGAAGTAGTAGTTGAAGTCGGGAGCCCGCCCGGAGAATGGAGTGGCGATTTTATTTTGAAGTAGTAGTTGAAGTCGGGAGCCCGCCCGAAGAATGGAGTGGCGATTTTATTTTGAAGCGGTAGTTGAAGTCGGGAGCCCGCCCGGAGAATGGAGTGGCGATTTTATTTTGAAGCAGTAGTTGAAGACAGGGAGCCCGCCCGGAGAATGGAGTGGCGATTTTATTTTGAAGTAGTAGTTGAAGTCGGGAGCCCGCCCGGAGAATGGAGTGGCGATTTTATTTTGAAGTAGTAGTTGAAGTCGGGAGCCCGCCCGAAGAATGGAGTGGCGATTTTATTTTGAAGCGATAGTTGAAGTCAGGGGAGCCCGCCCGGAGAATGGAGTGGCGATTTTATTTTGAAGCAGTAGTTGAAGTCCGGGAGCCCGCCCGGAAGAATGGAGTGGCGATTTTATTTTGAAGCAGTAGTTGAAGTCGGGGAGCCCGCCCGAAGAATGGAGTGGCGATTTTATTTTGAAGCAGTAGTTGAAGTCAGGGAGCCCGCCCGGAGAATGGAGTGGCGATTTTATTTTGAAGTAGTAGTTGAAGTCGGGAGCCCGCCCGGAGAATGGAGTGGCGATTTTATTTTGAAGTAGTAGTTGAAGTCGGGAGCCCGCCCTGGAGAATGGAGTGGCGATTTTATTTTGAAGCAGTAGTTGAAGTCGGGAGCCCGCCCGAAGAATGGAGTGGCGATTTTATTTTGAAGAAGTAGTTGAAGTCGGGAGCCCGCCCGGAGAATGGAGTGGCGATTTTATTTTGAAGTAGTAGTTGAAGTCACGGAGCCCGCCCTGGAGAATGGAGTGGCGATTTTATTTTGAAGTAGTAGTTGAAGTCGTGGAGCCCGCCCGAAGAATGGAGTGGCGATTTTATTTTGAAGCGTAGTTGAAGTCGGGGAGCCCGCCCGGAGAATGGAGTGGCGATTTTATTTTGAAGTAGTAGTTGAAGTCGTGGAGCCCGCCCGAAGAATGGAGTGGCGATTTTATTTTGAAGCGATAGTTGAAGTCGGGGAGCCCGCCCGGAGAATGGAGTGGCGATTTTATTTTGAAGCGATAGTTGAAGTCGGGGAGCCCGCCCGAAGAATGGAGTGGCGATTTTATTTTGAAGTTGTAGTTGAAGTCGGGGAGCCCGCCCGAAGAATGGAGTGGCGATTTTATTTTGAAGTTATAGTTGAAGTCAGGGAGCCCGCCTGAAGAATGGAGTGGCGATTTTATTTTGAAGTAGTAGTTGAAGTCAGGGAGCCCGCCTGGAGAATGGAGTGGCGATTTTATTTTGAAGTAGTAGTTGAAGTCGGGGAGCCCGCCTGGAGAATGGAGTGGCGATTTTATTTTGAAGTAGTAGTTGAAGTCAGGGAGCCCGCCTGAAGAATGGAGTGGCGATTTTATTTTGAAGTTATAGTTGAAGTCAGGGAGCCCGCCTGGAGAATGGAGTGGCGATTTTATTTTGAAGTAGTAGTTGAAGTCAGGGAGCCCGCCTGAAGAATGGAGTGGCAATTTTATTTTGAAGTAGTAGTTGAAGTCGGGAGCCCGCCTGAAGAATGGAGTGGCGATTTATTTTGAAGTAGTAGTTGAAGTCGGGGAGCCCGCCTGGAGAATGGAGTGGCGATTTTATTTTGAAGCGATAGTTGAAGTCGGGAGCCCGCCCGGAGAATGGAGTGGCGATTTTATTTTGAAGTAGTAGTTGAAGTCGGGGAGCCCGCCCGGAGAATGGAGTGGCGATTTTATTTTGAAGTAGTAGTTGAAGTCGGGAGCCCGCCCGAAGAATGGAGTGGCGATTTTATTTTGAAGCGGTAGTTGAAGTCAGCGGGAGCCCGCCCGGAGAATGGAGTGGCGATTTTATTTTGAAGCGGTAGTTGAAGTCAGGGAGCCCGCCCGGAGAATGAAGTGGCGATTTTATTTTGAAGTAGTAGTTGAAGTCGGGGAGCCCGCCCGAAGAATGGAGTGGCGATTTTATTTTTGAAGTTGTAGTTGAAGTCGGGGAGCCCGCCCGAAGAATGGAGTGGCGATTTTATTTTGAAGTTATAGTTGAAGTCAGGGAGCCCGCCTGAAGAATGGAGTGGCGATTTATTTTGAAGTTGTAGTTGAAGTCGGGGAGCCCGCCCGAAGAATGGAGTGGCGATTTTATTTTGAAGTTATAGTTGAAGTCAGGGAGCCCGCCTGGAGAATGGAGTGGCGATTTTATTTTGAAGTAGTAGTTGAAGTCAGGGAGCCCGCCTGAAGAATGGAGTGGCGATTTTATTTTGAAGTTGTAGTTGAAGTCAGGGAGCCCGCCTGAAGAATGGAGTGGCGATTTTATTTTGAAGTAGTAGTTGAAGTCAGGGAGCCCGCCTGGAGAATGGAGTGGCGATTTTATTTTGAAGTAGTAGTTGAAGTCAGGGAGCCCGCCCGGAGAATGGAGTGGCGATTTTATTTTGAAGTAGTAGTTGAAGTCAGGGAGCCCGCCTGGAGAATGGAGTGGCGATTTTATTTTGAAGTAGTAGTTGAAGTCGGGGAGCCCGCCCGAAGAATGGAGTGGCGATTTTATTTTGAAGCAGTAGTCGAAGTCAGGGAGCCCGCCCGAAGAATGGAGTGGCGATTTTATTTTGAAGTTGTAGTTGAAGTCAGGGAGCCCGCCTGAAGAATGGAGTGGCGATTTTATTTTGAAGTTGTAGTTGAAGTCAGGGAGCCCGCCTGAAGAATGGAGTGGCGATTTTATTTTGAAGTTGTAGTTGAAGTCAGGGAGCCCGCCTGAAGAATGGAGTGGCGATTTTATTTTGAAGTTGTAGTTGAAGTCAGGGAGCCCGCCTGAAGAATGGAGTGGCGATTTATTTTGAAGTTGTAGTTGAAGTCAGGGAGCCCGCCTGAAGAATGGAGTGGCGATTTATTTTGAAGTTGTAGTGGAAGTCAGGGAGCCCGCCTGAAGAATGGAGTGGCAATTTAATTTTGAAATTGTAGTTGAAGTCAGGGAGCCCGCCTGAAGAATGGAGTGGCGATTTATTTTGAAGTTGTTTAAGGAAAGCGGCGGAGTGTAATGGAAATCCCCAGCACGAATCAGAAGGAAGGCAACCAGAATACGAGTCAACAGTCCGAGGGGATCAACAGAAGTTTAGTCACAATAAACAAAAAGAAAAAAAGAGGCATGAAGCCAATCCAAAATGTAGAAGTTGATGAAAGATGTGGCATGCTCAAGACATGGCCGAGGTCACAAGCACAACATACCTGGTCTAGATCCAGAAAGCTGAAGAAGATTGAACTAGTACCTACAACTAGCAAGTATCAAGGTTCAAATTTAGAGTCCGCATGAAGCACCAACCAATACTCAAGATCAAGCTTCGGAAGACTTATAGATATGAATTTTGTAACTAGTAGCTGATAGGCTTAGTTAGTCTTTCTCATGTTTTGATTTTTGATGTAATAGCAGGACCACGGACCGGAACTTCGATGGAACAGAACCTCGACGGAACGACACCTCGACTGGCTCTCCACCTCGGTATACCCCTTCCTCACTCACTTTCGAACTACACGTGGCCCGATTCCTTTATAGCCAAGGATATGTAGGCAGCTCAGATACAAGGGCTCGGTCACATTCCTCTTCTTTTAGTTTAGTCCCTCCCAATAAGGGTCAGGTCAAAAACACTTGTCTAGTCGTTCTTTGTCTGAAAACTCTTTGGGTTTTCAGTCAAAGAGGGGCAGCTGTAAACACGTGATTTTTGACCCTCCCGAGATTTTCTATATTTTTAGCGTAAAATATTTAGTTTAGTTTTAATATAGCTATTTTAGTTAAATTTGACTCTTTTACTTTATTTTTACCTTAAAATGAAAAATAACAAAAATATAGTTTTATTAATGTTTCGTAGTCATTTTAAACTTGAAAAATACAAAAAATAGTACTTTATATTTTTATTTTTTTTATTAAAAACGAAAATTACAAAACAAAAAAATAATATAATTAGTATTTGGTGGTAACTTTAATCTTGAAAAATATAAAAAAATTAACTTTGTTTTAATTATTAGTCTTATAGTTATTTTGGTTACCTAGGATTAATTAAATAACGCCATTCTCGGTTCCGGGCGAAGAATAATATTCGGGTTCAAACTACCCGGTTTTATAATTTTCGGACATAGCCCGTAATAACCCGACACCACATTAAGGGGGAGGGATGGGAGAATGATTAAAAAATGAAAAAAGAATAAAAAAACAAAAAAAAAAAAAAAAAAAGACAAAAAGACATGTCACGTGGAGGATGGGCAAAAAGAAATTTTTTGCTTCTGATTTGAAATGTTAAGGAAACAATATTAAAAAAGGAGAGAGGGACTGTTGGAGAGGGATTTTTAAAAAGAAAAAACGGCAGCATAAGGGAGGGGGAAATTTTTGTAAAAGAAACAGGAGAACAACGGCAGAGAAGGGATTTTCGGAACAGGAAAAGAAAACCAAAGAGAACCAGCTCCAACCAGTCCCAAACAACCAGTCATACCCAGCGAAATCTTCATCCATTTTTGAACAAAACGAAAGCAGAAACATAAGCTTCGGACGGAAGAAAAGAGACGACTATCATCTTCTTCATTGAGCAAAATAACAAAAAAAAAAAACACCTACTGCCTTAGCGTCGAACCAGCCAGCCATCCTACGACCATCGTCTTCTCTCACGACCCATTACCATCGGCCGCCAGTTGCTCCAGCGAACCAGACGCCATCCTAGCTCGCTCGCCCTTTTCTTCAGTGGCTTCATCTTTGAAGATTTTGTCAATCGCCATTTGAAAGAAAATGGAGATGTGAAGCTGAAACCCAAAAGCTGAACCTTAACAACTATCTAAAATAATAATGTCGTCGACTGTGGCGGCGCCGGAAAAGCTACTGGCGCAAGCTACGTCGAGGTCGTTATCCAATGGTTTCCGGTTCGGGTACTGTCCGTAGGTTGCCGTTCGAGGTCTCCGTCAATGGGTATCGTGTTTGAGTTCAAAGTCGCCTCATGAGTAATGTGCTGATCCATTTTTAAGGTTCGGTCCCTCGGTTTCTCATACTCTGTTTTGCTTAAGTTTGCTTTATGTAAATTTGTTATTTTCCGATGTATGAACTCAGTAATCTCCTTCAGTGTCATGATCATTGTCAACTCGGATTTCTTAGTTTTGAAATACTGTAGCCATCATGATTTTATGAAGAATGTTATATTTGGTCCTACAACCTTTAATAATTTTTATCATGATATTGCGTGTGTCTTATTTTGCATACTGATTTGTCTTTGCTTTTGTTTATTTGGTCTCATTTTGTTTGTTTCTTTGCTTTTGTATTGTTGTGGTATAGCCACGACTCCTCATGAAGGTATATGTAAAAACATTTAGATTTCGAGATGTGCCGTTTCTTAGCGAATTTCCGGCCTTCTCAAAAATGTAAATAAGTAATCGCTCTAGGCGCGTATTTTAATAATTTTACCTTCTTAAATACGGGCGTGCATTTCATGCGGCCCAAATCCAAATCCCAAAATGTTGAATAAGAATGTGTCGAGGATCCGGGTGCATTTCATGTGACGTGATTCGAACCATATTTTTAGGCAACATTCTCTTTCGTAAATAATAATAATAATAAAAACGGTAAAGGGATATTAATTTGCATTAAGTATATAACTGTAAAAATCAGATAAATAAGCCGAATATGACAGTTAAGCGACCGTGCTAGAACCACGGAATTCGGGAATGCCTAACACCTTCTCCCGGGTTAACAGAATTCCTTATCCGGATTTCTGGTTCGCGGACCGTTAAATAGAGTCAAACCTTTCCTCAATTCGGGTTTCAAACCGGTGACTTGGGACACCATAAATCTCCCAAGTGGCGACTCCGAATCTCTCAATAAATGAATCCCGTTTTGGTTGTCCTTTAATTGGAAAAACTCTCTTTTATACTTTGCACCCTCGCGGGTGCGGGAAAAAAGAGGTGTGACAGCTCTGGCAACTCTGCTGGGGATTTCTTAGAATTCGAGCTCGGAATAATTGTCGTATTTGGCTTATCTATTATCTGATTTTATTGCATGTTTGTATTAATGGCTAAATATTGTTTTTACTGCTTTGATATTTTGTGAACTGTATATATAAATTGTGCCGGAACCAATCTCCTCTCTGAGTCTTCTAAATCATTAAGAAGGGTGCACTTCGTGTGACTTCTTTTCTGTATAGTGTCTAATTCCCATTTTAGAACGAGGTTTGGATAAGTTGCAAAACCGGTGAAGCTTCTGTATTCCCGGGTTGCTGCCTCCTCCTCGGCTCGAGCTGTCCGCTCGGGTAAGCCAAGTCTAGAACAGATAAACCCAGGTTTTTGAACCTAGAATAACAAAGCTTCATGCCGGATCCCTAGTATGAACGTTTATTTGCATCATGTTGCATTTGACTTAGGGGACTCAACACAGGGGTTGGGTCCGTCTAGGACAGGTGACCTGAAATGAAAAGACCATCCTGCTGCATCCTGTTTGTTTTATGCATATATTTGCTTCAGACTTGCAGGCTAACCGTTTTTTTTATATTGAGGAAAATGAAAAAAAATAGTCTCAAAATAGTTTGTTTTTTTACTTACTTAAAAAGAAAAAAAAAACGTTTGTTGTAAAATAAAAATTGTTTGATCAAAATAAAAAAAAAATAGTTTCAAAATAGTTTGTTTTTTTTTACTTAAAAAAGGAAAAAAAAAACGTTTGTTGTAAAATAAAAAATATGTGATTTCAAAATAATTTGTTTTTTTTACTAAAAAAAAAAAAATAATAATAATAAAAAATTTTGTTTTAAACTTAAAAAAAAATGTGTGAAAAAATAATAAATAGTTTGTTTCCTTTAAAGATGTAGTTTGTTTGACCGAACTACGCAGGTTTGATTCTCCCCATTAGGTGGGATACGTAGGCAACCCTCATCGGGTCCAACCACCCCTTTTAAAAAATCAAAAAAATGTGTGTTTATTTTTTCAAAGTGATGCCGTTTTTGCAAATAGCCGAATGTTCCGAAAGGACGCCGGAAGGCTGTTTTGGCAAAAATAGCCACTTTTAATTTTTATAAATAATTTTTGGGCACAACCTTGAAATATCCCCTCGCGGAAATGTTGAAAGGTCGTAGCCGCAAAATCAAGTTTGGGTTACCACCCCTTTTCAAAAAAATCAAAAATGTCGAATTTCAGTTTTTAATAAAGCGAAGTGACGCTGTTTTTTTCCGAAAGGACGCCGAAAGGCTGTTTTTTGCAAAATAGCCATTTTGAATTTTTCTTAATTTGTGGGCACAACCTTGAAATATTCCTTGTGGAAATGTTGCAAGGCCATAGCCGCAAAATCAAGTCCGGGTTCACACCCCTTTTGTAAAAATAACCAAAAAATGTCAAAATTTTTATTTTGTTGTAAATAAGTCGGGTAATGCTATTCTTGCTTAAAATAAGCCGAATGTCCCTTAAAAGGACGTCGGAAGGCCGTTTTTGCAAAAATAGCCACTTTGAGTCATTTGTAAATAATTTTGGACACAGCCTGGAAATATTCCCTCGCGGAAATGCGAAAGGACGTATCCGCAAAATCAAGTTTGAGTCATCACTCAACTTTACAAAAATAACCACTTTATCAAATAAACCATTACATGGCCGAAATTTTGCTGAAATAGCCACATTTTTGCATTTTAACTTCCTCAGTCTTGTATTGGCCTGTGTCGTTGCTGAACGATGCCCCATAGGCCCCAGAATAAAAATTTGATAAAAAAAAATTTTGAATTTGCATCTTCTTAAATAAAATTTTGCAAAAAGAGCCACTTTGTCTAAATAAGCCATTACATGGCCAATTTATGAAAAATAGTCTTGTGTTGGTTTATGGTGATGCCGAACGATGCCCCATGAGCCACAAGATAAAAAAAAATCAAGTTTATCTTTCTTAAATAAATTTTGCAAAAATAGTCACTTTGTCAAATAAGCCATTATGTGGCCAATTTTGTAGAAATAGTCATAGTTGACACCAAAAATATTCTTTTTCTTGTAGAAATTTCCTACACAAGTTTGTAGTTGGAGTCGGCTTCTATAGTTTTCCTTCAAATACGGGAATAATTTTTCTGCATTCGCATTGCACGTTTAAATTCTGTTAGGCGCCCACCTTCAAATACGGGAATATTTTCTGCATCGCATTGCACGTTTAATTTCAGTTAGGCGCCCACCTTCAAATACGGGAATATTTTCTGCATCGCATTGCACGTTTAAATTCTGTTAGGCGCCCACCTTCAAATACGGGAATACTTTTTTTCTGCATTCGCATTGCACGTTTAAATTCCGTTAGGCGCCCACCTTCAAATACGGGAATACTTTCCGCATTCGCATTGCACATTTAATTTCAGTTAGGCGCCCACCTTCAAATACGGGAATATCTTCTGCATTCGCATTGCACGTTTAATTTCTGTTAGGCGCCCACCTTCAAATACGGGAATATTTTTGCACATCATGGTTTATACAGTTTAAAAGCCCACACTGGGGCAGAAAAAGAAAAAAAGGTAGTTTGTTGTTTTGTTTTGTTTCAAGCAGGTTCAGTTCGAGATTCAGAAAAACAAGAAAATCAACAAAAAAGAGAGTCAATAAGAAAAACAAGAAAATCAACAAAAAGAGAGGCAGCATCAAAGAAAATCAACAAAGAAGGAAGATGCTGCATCACCGGAAAGGGAAGAAGAGCAAAAGCTAGATTAGGAACAATTGTAATTGTAGGATCTTAGCTTAGAATAGCTTCTTCATTTTACATTTTCCCCCCGGTGTAATAACGAGTAAGTCAGCAGGTCTCAACAGTGTCAATGCAACAGTAAGTCTGGTAGTTTTTAAAACTGCCAGACCTTCCCGAACTACACTGACCTGATTCCTGTTTAGCCCAGGATATGTAGGCAACCTCTAAAGCAGGGTGCGGTCAAAAGGTTTTCAAAAATGCTTTCACGGAATGTGCCAATGTGCAAAAATCTCTCATTACTGCTCACTTGTCTTTGCACTGAAACTCTTCGTGTTCCCGAGCAAAGAGGGGCAGCTGTGAGCACGTGATTTTTGCACCGGGTAAATAATTCCAAAATTAAAATAAATATGTTTTTGAGTGCAATTACTTGCTTTGTTTGAAATTACTTATATTTTTGTGTTTGAATAAGTAAAAATTAAAAAAAATCAAAAAAAAAATTTAGGCTAGTTAATTACTTCGTTTAATTAGTTAGATTTTAAGGAGATTAAAAAATAGCTTAAATAGGAGAAAATAAAGGAAAAATAGCAGAAAATTACCAAAAAATACTAGGAAATTAGAGTAGGTAGTAAATTAGGATTTATAATTTTTCATAAAAGAAAATAAAAAAAAATATAAAAGAAAAATGCATAAAAATCATTAAAACCAGAAAAATACAAAAAATATATATAGGCATAATGAATTGGGCTAATGAAAACCCAATTGAGACGGCCCAGTATTTTGGCCCAGAGAGAACCGGTCAATAAGCCTGTGAACCGGTTGATCTCGGCCGTTCATTTGCATCATCCAACGGCTGAGATATTTGTTGGAATTAATTAGTTATTGAATTATGTGAGGCTGGATCTGAGCCGTCCGTTTGATTTAATCCAAGGGTCTAAGATCTGGCTTCATTAAGGCTCAAAACTACGTCGTTTTAGTAACGCTAGTAACAGCCGTTGATCTTCATCAAATCAACGGCCAGGATCACCTTAGCTTCGTCGCCTATATAAGGCTCTTGTCCGAAAATTGTTACCATTTTGCCAAAATCATAACCCTAGCCGCCCCGAGATCGTCTCTTCTCTCCCTCACCCCTCATCCTCTTCATCATCTTCATCCTCACCGGCCATGGCGGCCACCACTCCTACGGTGGTCGCCGGCTCCTCTTACTACTCCCCTCTTCTTCTCCTTCTTCTTCATTTCATAATACCCCAAAACCCCAGGAAAAAATACCCCGTTCTTCAAAGTCCCGGTCACCGGAGTTACACCGGTGACCACCAAAGTATGAAGAACCACATGAAACCAATGTCGTTCTATTCCCCTTTACATGATCTATCCACCCATACCACTGGCTCCCCTCGAATCTACGCAGAATGCTTCGAATATCCAAGAGAATGTCGCCGGAAACCTAACTCCGGCGACTCCCAAATTCAAAACCCTAATAAAGGCCTCGCCTTTTACTCTCCCAAACACCCCCATAGATTCAAAAACCCTAAAAGGCTTCAGCTTGAAGCCAAACACAGAAAATAGAAGAAAAATTAAAAAAAAAGAGAGAGATATCTGGAAAAGAAAAGAGAAAAAGAAACAAAAAGAGAGAATAAAGAAGAAAAGAACTCGTGAGAGAGTGAGGAAAAGAAAAGAATAGGAAGCTCGGGGGACCGGCCCCGCAAGCTAAGTGCCTATCCTTGTTCTCTTAACTTTGTTTGCTCTGCATGCTTCTTTCTTAGACATAGATTTGTTTTTTTTATTTCATGCTTTCTTTGTTCTTGTTCTCTGATTTCGTATGTTTTAACCTGTTTAGTATTAGGGTTCTATAATCATCTTACTCACCTCCTTTGTTATTACCTTGTTCTGACTGTTTTAGGTTTAGTTTAATACTAATGTTGATTTTCATCTCATTCATCTTCATATGTATGTTCTCCTGTTTGTTTATTCTAAATCATGTTCTGTTTCTTCCGTGTTCAATCATGTTTTGTTTAGTCTAATACATGTTTTAGGGTTATGATGTGTTTGGTTTGTCTCTCGAGTTCAAAATTAGATCTTGATATTCATGTTCTCCCTTCTATTCTGTTAGGGTTTTTATCTTGTTAGTTTTCAATAGCTCTTCTGTCATCTTGCATGTTTGATCCTGATACTATGTTTAATTGTTTGTCTTTCATTGTCACTCAGATTTGTATTAGATTATTTTTGTTGGCTTGCAGTATCTCAATTGTTTCTCTTTCTGTATCTTCACATGTTTAGTCTTAGTAAAGCTTGGCAATCTTTATTCATCTCTTATCAAGTTATCCTGTGTTTAATCTGGGGTTCACTTCTCTGCTCACAGTTTGGTGGTCTTATTTGAGTTCATTTTAGTGCAAGTCTGGTTTCATGCCATATCACCTCTCATATGCTCTTATTTGCCAATCTGGGTCTGTTTCTCTTCATGATAGATTTAGGTTTCTTTTTTCACTGTTTCTCCATGTTCTTCTTTTCATCATCTTCATCTCATTTGTCATGCACCTGTGCTAGATTTAGGAATGTTATTCTTTGCTTCTTCATGTCTTTCCTATTCTTCATCCCCACTCTTAACATGCATACATCAAGCTAGGAGTAGTATTCTAAAATGAATTCTGATTGCCATGCCCTGTTAAATTTAGATAAGCCTTATGGACTGTTATGGCCTTCACTGTACTTATATCATGAATCCTGGTAGTCCTTAAAGTGACTTGAACTGGTAGTAATCAAATCTGAAATTGACATGAATTCATACTGTGTTGCATGTGGTCTGATGATGTGAATTAATTGACTGAAATTCAACCATATCAATTGTTTCCTCTGAGTTTAAGTTAAATTAATGCATGTTGATCTGATCATATGTGTTCCAATGTGCAACTAATGTTGAAAGATGGTTAAGTTCTGCCAGTTCTTGTTAAGCATGAGTATTTGATTAATTGATTGAACTTTAGGAGGATTGGTTATAGCTGTAGTGCTAAGTTCCATAAAAATGGTTAGTTTTTAAATAGGTTAGAACTGAAAATGAACAAATAGGTTATAAGTTTAATAATTGGCCTAAGAATGGTCAACCTTGCAAAGGGTTGACCAATTCTATAAGCCCTAACACACAGCTCACTGTTAAACAGTGGCTGGTTGTGCAAAAAGGGCTATGTTTGCAAATGCAAACTAGCCCAGGCTCTATATTGAGCCCCGAACAGCAAAGTGGCCAAACCTGTAAAGGTTTTGGGCCCAGCTGTTCAGTATATGGCTTTGATAGCCCAAGCCAAGTCTCAACTTGAGACTGGCTAGTTCTTAAATAGGTAAACATAATAACAAAGCAGGCTATGCCTGCAATTAGCTTTAATTAAGAATAAATTGGTCTTAATTGACTGGAATTAGTTTAAAAGTGGCTAAAATTGAAATAGTTCTTAAAAATAAATCTGGCCAGCCCTTAAATACTAATGCCAGGGCTGGCTATTAGTTAAATAGGTTCAAAACAAGCTAAAATCTGCCCATAGGTAAACTGGTAAATCAGCAGTGCCCTTAGGGGCACAATTGGGAACTGAATAGGTAAAATAGTAATAGTTTAGAACTTAAAAGGGTAATGGAGTCATTCATGCTCCTAATTTCTGCAATTTTGCAGAGATTTAGGGGTATAATGGTCTCCTAAAAATGGGAAATCTGTAAAAATCTTTAACTATTAGGGATACATTGGTAAAAACCCATAAAAGAGAATCTTTAGAACCTTCCAACACATGCTGGAAGGGTTTTGATAACTGAAAATGGGGACTTAAGTGTAGATTTGATAATTTTAGGAGGGGAGAAGTGGGATAAAATCCCATAACTTTCTCCCCAAGTTTCAGCCTTAGGTTAGCTATAAATACACCTTCAAAAGAGCTGAAAAGGGGGTTCCAAAATCAGAGGAATATAGGAAATATATCTGGGTTCCAATCTGAGTAATATATAAGAAATACATCTGGGTTCTAACACTAAAAAATCTGGGTTCATTTAAGCTGACTGTTGGTAACAATTCCAGAGTAAAAACATAGCAATTTTAGCAGTAGTGTTTCTGGTATTCTTCGAGTGAGAGTCTGCTGATTTTTGTTGATTGCTGGGTTCGTTAGCTTGTTAATTTCTGGGTTTCCTTGTTGCTGTGTTGCTGTGTTGTTCTACCCATTTGGATCTTCACTCTACTGTTGCATTGCCTTGTTCGAAGTCTGCTATACTTACTTGCTTCTGTCCCCTTAGAACTCATTGGTTCTTTTTGTTGAATCAGGTACATACCCTGTTCCATTGAAGATGTAATTGCTGAAATGTGGAAATGAAGCTCATGTTTTAATTTATTCTGTCATTTTTGAATTAGTATCTTAATTGTAATAGTTTGTAGTAGCCGAACACAAAAACACTGTAATAATGTAGTACTAGTAGTAGTATAGTAGTAATATAGTGTAGATAGCTTATCACTTAGTTTAATTAGGAAAACTTAAAACATAAGTTAATTAGTAATACCTGCAATATTAATAATCTGATAATGAACTTCATGAGGAAATCAGTAGTGTAATAGTAGCATGATTGTAGATCACTCAGTTAAATAGGAGTCACGTTGAAAAATCAGACTCAATCAACTCACCTGCATGCGTTAGAACAATAAATTCACCTAGCTAATTTGTTCCATTAACTAGTCTCAAAAGTTCGAATCTGAATGAGAAGCAATTCCATTAGGATGAATGGATTGGTGATGAAGGGTATAGCTCACAATAAGATCAGCAATATATTTAGCATTTGCTCCTAATCGTCTGTTCTCTTTTAATACTTTGAATAAATTAATGGAATCATCTTCTCGTTAACTTAATCCTTTAGGCGAAGAAGACAGTATCCCAAATGTACCTTTTAGCAAATAATTAATCTGGATTTCTAGCTACGAATATATATATAGCCATTGTTTAAGTTTTCTTTGTGTACTGATCTTTGATAATAAATAAAAATGATCGATTTCGTCTGAGTATTTGTTTTATTACATGATCTGTGTTATATCTTATCATTATGCTTTGGTTTGGGTCCAAACATATCGTGGGCCTGAACTATGGTTTTATTCGACTGGGCTGCCCCAAAATACAAATCTGAAGACTGCTTGGACACATCTGGTACTAAGCCGAAGACCCAGGCCCAGTAACAAAATGCGATGGGCCTGGAATGTTTAATGTTACGAAACGAGTAAGGCAAAAACAATATAGCAAATGTAGTTGAAATAGGATTGGACTTAATAAATTAAATTGGGACGAGCCTCGCCCGAATAACACCGGGGCCCCCGTTTAGTAATGGTATAACACAAATAGATCCGGGGAAGTTAATAGCAAATTCCATAGCTTTTCCCAAAATACTTAAAAGCCGATAGACATTACTTTAGGGCACGATTTTAATATACCTTCCTATGAACGAGTGTGCACTTGGTGCGACTCAAATCCAAATCTCGGTAAAGCTGAAATACACCAAAAGTCATAGGCGTACTGGTTGCGGTATGACTCGAGGCGTGTTTTCGCGATACCGCAAATTCCTAAAAATGATATTTAACGTAAAAGCACATTATGTTGTTAAAACTTGTGATTGAGTCAAACAAAAGTCAAGAACGACAGTGGAGCGATCGTGCTAAAACCACGGAATCCGGGAGTGCCTAACACCTACTCCCGGGTTAACAGAGTTCCTTATCCGGATCTCTGCTTCGCAGACATTTATAAGAGTCAAAATTCCTCGGATTCGGGATTAACCGGTGACTTGGGACACCATTGTCATTCCCAAGTGGCGACTCTGATTAATCTCTAATAAAATCCCGAACCGATTGTCCTTTAATTGGAAAAACTCCTTCCCTTACGTGATTTTATCCGTCTTGGGTAATTGAGCGTCGGGGTATACCCTACAAGTGTATTTTATACATCTTAAGTGTGTGGGGTAGTAAAAAGGGAGGTGTGACAGGTATCATTTCTGTCTGTCACATAGATGCCTCTGTTCTATTTGATACAGGGTCCACATATTCCTACGTGTCTTCTTATTTTGCACATCATTTGGGTGCGACCCGTGGTAGTCTTCATTTACCTTTTAATGTATCCACCCCCGTAGGTGATATAATTTTTGTGGATCATGTCTATAGATCCTGTGTTATTTCTATTGGGGGTCTGGAGACCCAGGCGGATCTGTTATTGTTAGGGATGGTGGACTTTGATGTGATATTGGGTATGGACTGATTGTCTCCATACCATGCTATATTGGACTGTCATGCTAAGACAGTTACGTTGTCTATTCCTGGTATTCCTCAGATTGAGTGGCGGGGTTTGACTAATTTCGTACCTAGCCGTGTTATTTCATTCTTAAAGGCTCGGAAAATGGTTGAAAAGGGGTGTTTGTCGTACTTAGCATTTGTAAGAGATGTGGGAGCTGAGTCTCCTAGCATTGATTTTGTATTTGTTGTGAGGGATTTTCCAGATGTATTCCCCTTAGACCTGCCGGGCATGCCGCCGGACAAGGATATTGATTTTGGCATTGACTTGGTGCCGGGTACTCAACCCATTTCCATTCCTCCTTATCGGATGGCACCAGCTGAGCTGAAGGAATTGAAAGAACGGCTTCATGAGCTTCTGGATAAGGGATTCATTCACCCTAGTATGTCCCCGTGGGGTGCACCGGTGTTATTTGTTAAGAAGAAAGATGGTTCCATGCGGATGTTTATTGATTATAGACAGTTGAACAAGGTAACAGTGAAGAACAAGTACCCTCTACCGCGCATTGATGATTTGTTTGATCAGTTACATGGTGCGAGAGTGTTTTCTAAGATTGATCTTCGTTCAGGCTATCATCAGCTGAAGATCAGGGACTCTTATATTATGAAGACTGCATTCAGGACCAGATATGGCCACTATGAGTTTCTTGTGATGTCTTTTGGGCTGACCAACGCCCCAGTAGTGTTCATGCACCTGATGAACAGTGTGTTCAGGCCCTATTTGGATTCATTTGTGATTGTGTTCATTGATGACATTCTAGTCTACTCCCGTAGTCGGGAGGAGCATGCTCAGCATTTGAGTATTGTGTTGCAGAGATTGAGGGAGGAGAAGCTATATGCTAAATTCTCCAAGTGTGAGTTTTGGCTTGAGTCGGTAGCATTTCTAGGTCATGTGTTGTCTCGTGATGGTATTCAGGTTGATCCGAAGAAGATAGAGGCGGTGCGGAGTTGGCCTAGACCGTCCTCAGCTACAGAGATCAGGAGCTTTCTTGGGTTGGCAGGATATTATCGCTGGTTTGTTCAGGGATTTTCATCCATTGCTTCTTCTTTGACTAAGTTGACTCAGAAGGGTGCACCATTCGTGTGGTCGGATGAGTGCGAGGAGAGCTTTCAAAAGCTCAAGACAGCTTTGACCACAGCTCCAGTATTAGTATTACCATCAGCTGTAGGTTTATATACTGTTTATTGTGATGCCTCGAGAGTGGGGATAGGTTGTGTATTGATGCAGGAAGGTAAGGTGATTTCTTATTCTTCTCGGAAGTTGAAGCCACATGAGAAAAACTATCTTGTTCATGATTTAGAGCTAGCTGCCATAGTTCATGCCTTGAAGATTTGGAGGAACTATTTGTACGGCGTTTCCTGTGAGGTATATACCGATCATCGTAGTCTCCAGCACTTGTTCAAACAGAAGGATCTTAATTTGAGACAACGGAGATGGCTTGAGTTGCTCAAGGATTATGACATTACTATTCTATATCATCCGGGAAGGCCAATGTGGTGGCCGATGCTTTGAGCCGGAAGGCGGTTAGTATGGGGAGCTTGGAGTATATTCCAGCTGAGGAGAGATCATTTTCTTATGATGTTCAAGTGCTAGCTAATCGGCTAGTGAGGCTAGACATTTCGGATCCCAGTAGGGTATTAGCTTGTGTTGTATCTCGGTCTTCTCTCTATGATCGTATTTGTGAGCGCCAGTATGATGATCCACACTTGGTTGTCCTTAGGGACAGAGTTCAGAATGATGATGCTAGAGATGTCACCATTGATAGTGACGGTGTATTGAGGATGCAGGGCCGGATATGTGTGCCCAATGTTGATGGCCTTCGTGAGATGATTCTGGAGGAGGCCCATAGCTCGCGGTATTCTATCCATCCAGGAGCCGCGAAGATGTACCAAGACTTGAAACAGCATTACTGGTGGCGAAAGATGAAGATGGACATTGTTAGACATGTAACACGGTGCCTCAACTGTCAGCAGGTTAACTACGAGCATTAGAGGCCCGGTGGCGTATTTCAGCGCATTGATATTCCCGAGTGGAAGTGGGAAAGGATCACTATGGACTTTGTTACCGGACTCCCTCGGACAGCAAGGAAGTTTGATTCTGTTTGGGTGATTGTGGATAGGCTGACTAAGTCAGTTCACTTCATTTTTGTGTTTACTACGTACTCCTCGGAGCGGTTGGTTGAGATATATTCATTCGGGAGATCGTTAGATTGCATGGAGTCCCAGTTTCTATTATATCAGACAGAGGTACTCAGTTTACTTCACAGTTCTGGAGGACATTTTAGCGTTAGTTGGGCTCCTATGTTGAGTTGAGTACTGCATTCCATCCTCAAACGGACGGACAGTCCGAGCGTACTATTCAGATCTTAGAGGATATGTTGAGAGCTTGTGTTATTGACTTTGGTGGTTCGTGGGCTGATTACTTGCCTCTCGCAGAGTTTGCCTATAACAACAGCTACCAATCCAGTATTCAGATGGCGCCGTATGAGGCTTTATATAGGACACAGTGT
Source organism: Nicotiana noctiflora (assembly GCA_032618575.1). Taxonomy (NCBI): domain Eukaryota; kingdom Viridiplantae; phylum Streptophyta; class Magnoliopsida; order Solanales; family Solanaceae; genus Nicotiana; species Nicotiana noctiflora. The sequence goes on along the minus strand of JASVEL010011740.1, from coordinate 82,276 downwards.
AGATCTCCAATTGGTTGGTTTGAGATCGGTAAGGTGAGGTTATTCGGGACAGAGTTAGTCTAGGATGCTTTGGATAGGGTGAAGGTCATTTAGGAGAGACTTCGCACAGCTCAGTCGCACCAAAAGAGTTATGCGGACCGGAAGGTTCGAGATGTGTCTTATTCTGTGGGTGAGAAAGTCTTACTGAAGGTTTCGCCGATGAACGGCGTCATGAGATTTGGGAAGAAAGGGAAGCTCAGTCCGAGATTTATTGGCCCTTTTAAGATCCTCAGAAGGATTGGAGAGGTGGCGTATATGCTTGCTTTGCCACCCAGTCTATCAGGAGTTCATCCAGCGTTTCACGTGTCCATGCTCCGGAAGTATGTTGGTTACCCATCGCATGTGTTGGACTTTAGCACCATTCAGCTTGATGATGATTTGACCTATGATGTGGAGCCTATAGCTATATTGGGTCATCGGGTGAGAAGATAGAGCTCCAAGGATATTGCACCAGTTAAGGTTCAGTGGAGAGGTCGACCCGTGGAGGAGGCCACTTGGGAGATCGAGCGGGAGATACGGAGCAGATATCCTCACTTGTTTGAGTCCTCAAGTATGTTGCTTGACCCACTCGAGGACAAGCGTTTGCTTAAGTGGGGGAGAATGTGACGACCCGATCCGTCGTCACGAGAATTACCACCCTGTTACATTGAATTTATGTGTTTTTTGCTTTTATATCAGTGTTAGAGTCTATCGGGTGAGTTAGGAGTGATTTGGATTGAAAATGAGGCATATAGCCTTTTTGAAGGAAGTTAGAATAAGGAAGGTCAACCCGGAGTTGACTATTTGGTTAGAGGGCTCGGAATTGGATTCCGATGATTTGGTTAGTTCCGGGAGGTGATTTGTGACTTAGGGGAGCGATCGGAATTGAATTTGGAGGTCCGGTGTAGAAATAGGCTTGAATTGGCTAAGGTGGAATTTTGGCGAAATTCGAGCGGTAAATGAGATTTTGATCTGGGGGTCAGAATGGAATTCCGACAATTTCTGTAGCTTCGTCATGTGATTTTGGATATGTTCGCAAATTTTTAGGTCATTCGGAAATCGTTTGGTCGGGTTTTTGATTGAATGTTAGTTTCAGAAGTTTAGATGAAATCCAAGGCTTGAATACGCTATAATTCGATGATTTTTGTGTTTAAGGACGTGTTTTTATGATTGGAACAAGTTCGTATCGTGTTTTGGAGTATGTTGGTAGTTTTCGTTGGGGTCCCGGGGGCCTCGGGGTGAATACGGACCATCATCCGGGCACTTTTGAGCTTTGAAATCTGCAGAAAATTGCAGCAGCAGTGCAGCAGAGATTTGGCCTTCGCGTTCGCGAGGCTTGAGCCGCGTTCGCGTAGATAGAGGGAAATTGAGCATCGCATTCGCATACGGGATGTCGCGTTCGCATAGGAGAAGTTTGGGATGCACCGCGTTCGCGTCCAGGAGGGTCGCGTTCGCGAAGTGTAAAAGTTAACGGCAGTGGAATTGTTCATCGCGAATGCGTGAAGCAGCATCACGTTCGCGAAGGGTTAGCCTGGAAAAGCATTGCGAGCGCGTGGAGTTGAACGCGAACGCGTAGGGTAATGAGCCTGTCAGTGAATTTAATATCGGAACACAGTCCAGTCGCGAAAATAGACTTAAAACCTCCATTTTTGAGTTCTAGAGAGAGAAACTCACGGGTGATTGCTGGGAATTCATCGGGCACTCATCGGAGGTACGTTTTATGGCCTAATTACAGTATTTTATCATGAAACCTTTGGGTATTTCTCTGTAAATGGAAGATTAAAGGGGGATTTTAGCGTTAAGCCTAAATTATAGAAAATCACTGATTTGAGTGGGCAAATGGAGTCCGATTTTGGTAAATTTTATATGCCTAGACTCGTGTTGAGATGACGGTTCCTAATATGTGACTTTCGTAATTTTTTGAGAAGTGTACCGAAAGTCAGGTTTTGGCAACTTTGTAGTTTTGGTGTAAATTGAGTTGTTTTGACTGTGTATTATCCCATTGGCCTTATTTGATGTATTTCCACTATATTTGATCAGATTCTATGCGTGTGGAGCTTGATTCTCATGGCAAGGGCATAGCGGATGAGTCGTCGAGCCATTTTGCGGTGATTAATGGATGTGGGTGATGACCAGCGGGTTCGAAACCCCGGTATACCACTTTGTGACGTTGTATAGCGGCGAGACACGTACTCTCCTGTGAGTGCGGGGTCGATTGTGATTTGGGGACTATGGCTTAGTCCGACCTGTTGATATTATATTATGATATTGGCTATTCTCGAGTCGGTGAACCTCCTTCTCTGATGGTTGTGTACTTTTATGGGCTATGAGCCAGTTATTGGGATCCTACGAGGATCGTTATCATTGTTCTGTGATATTGACATGCTAGTTTTACTAGCAGTCCATAGCTATTACTGTTATTATGATTTTCCAATCTCTGGAACTTTGACATACTGTTTTCAACCGAAAAATGATAAAAGAGTTTTCAAAACTACTTTTGAGCCTGCGAGGCTGCATTTGCATTTAGCTGACTGGTAGTGGATCGGGTTGCACGCCGCGGTGTATATTCATGATATTGTGCTTGAGCTGTAGGAGCCCCTCCGGAGTCTGAACCCCCACAGTGAGCACGGGTACCCAAATTGGATCGGGCTACGCGTCGTAGCGGTCATTTCATGCATTGCATTGCATTTAGCTACATCTGCTAACGGTTATACTGTGTTGTTAATACTTGTTGGTAAATTACTGTTGATATTTAACTGTTACAGGGTACTTGATTACAACTTTACTTAGTGTTATATTGTAATTTCTTATCTACGCTGTCTTACCCCTATTCATTACCACTGAGTCTGGCAGTACTCATTTTACTCCCTGCACCTTTTGTGCAGATCCAGGTACCTCTCAGCAGTCCTATTCCTGGTAGCTATTTAGAGGCGATTTCTGCGGGATAGTCGAGGTAGCTGCAGAGTCCGCAGGACCTGACATCCCTTGCAGTTGTCTTTTCATTTAGTATTGTTATTTCCTTCCGCACTGAGTATCTTGTAAACACTATTGCACTTATGTTATCTTTAGAGGCTCTTGACTCTTGACCCCTCGGTCTATGGGGAGTTGTACTGTTTGCAACTTGATCCCTGTATTGGTATTCTATCACTTGACTTATTTCTGTTATGCTTAAATTTGGATAAAGTGAGCTCATTGCTCCGTGAATGATGTTAATTGGTCGGGTTGGCCTAGCAGTCTATTGGGCGCCATCACGACCGGGTTTGGGGTCTTACATTTACCAAAATTGATATTCAGTTGAGTCAGTCAACATTTAAAAGAATGATTATGCTGAGTAATGAATATAATAAGTAACTAATAATCAAGCATAAAATGGTTGTTGTGTATTTAGTAGAGATGAACATCCCAGGATTGTGGTCGATTTGTCAATCCTACTGTGCTCTAATTAACTCTATGTTTCATGCAATTCAGTCATGGTTGCTAATTAATTAAATAATTGCTCGCGTAGTATTCTCCAAAATTACAACTCTGCCTATTCAAAATAGATTAACGTCTATATTCCAATGGGAACAATCAATTAACAACGTATCAAGATTTGGATACTCAACTTAGCATGGTGACTAGGTATATTCCTATCCTAATCACAGATCCCCCCCTCCCCGCGTACTCAGAGTTAAGATCATGCTCTCGTCAATTCTTTTCTAATCTAGACGTAGCTTTCCCAAGCATAGCTTAGATAGTAAATAGAGCCTAATTGTTGTCGAGCCAATTAAGCAATTAGTCACATAATTGAAGTAACAACCATATATTAACAAATAATCAAGGTCAAGTTAACTTCAAACAATAATATTCATGGCTAAATCACAACCCCAGAACTTATGGGTGCCACTCATGATAAGGTTAAACAATTTCACAAGTCTTTGAATTGTTGAAAATACTAAGAAAGATGAAGAAAAATTGAGAATCCTTGCTCCCAAGTGTTTCGTGCTTGTGTTTTTCTCTCAAAGTGGCATCCTCCCCCACCAAAATAGGTTTAGACTTGCTTTTATTTGAGTTTGGGGTATCTTAGGTCGAAATAACCTCGTCCTAGTCGAGGTAGGATACTTTACCGTCACCTAGTGCCCAGGTTAGAGTGGGGCATCGGCACTAGCGCTGGGAATTTTATGCTTCTGGATATTGCGTCACATGTAGCACCCCATGTTATCCTGGATGCTACACTATGGAAATTTTTCATTTCGTTCCCCTTTTTACTTCAAAACGTGCACTTTCATCTCACATTGTTCTTGGGATGATTTCTAGACACAAAAATATCACAAATTATCACAAATTATTACATTGTACGAAATCTACGAAACATCAATAAAATGCGAGGCAATATGCATACTTTAAGCAGAATGTCATCAGAATATCAACGCCTCACGCTTAGACTCGTGCTTTCCCTCGAGAAATCGAACTATAAACTATGCCCCAACAACGTACATCTCAACTAGGGAGGAGTAATTCAAATTTTCAAACATACACTCTATCTTTGACTATGGTTGATACCGGCAATCAAGATTGAACATGTGTGTTGGCCCAAGTTCAGTTGAAGTTTTGAAGATTGACAAATGAACTCAAGGAAGGACCTGATCCATCTTGAGAGACGCAGTTAGTCATAACCATTGCACATGGAAGGCACGTAAGGAAGATATGTACTGAAGATTATGCAGTAAATATCTTCTGAATGGAATCGAAAAGGTTGCATTGAGTTCTAAGGAGAATAGTTTCCTTATGATAAGGGAACACAATCCTAAGCTAGGATAAAGATGGGAGTTTGTATTAGTTAAGGACTCAAATCGACTAAGGATAAACATTAGAGTCTCGATCAAACTCTAATTGCTGATCTATTAAATAACTAAGTTGTTCTCTTTTACAGGTAATGCACATAAGCAGAAGTTAAGCATATTTGAGGGAAAAAAGATCAAGTCCGATTTGCAAGCAACATATGCGAGATACAAGTGTGCACGTCTGAAGCTACATGAACCAGTTTCATCATTGTGTTTATTCTAAGTTTAGTTCAATTGTAGTAGGTTTTTATATTGTACCTTTCAGCATTCTTAGAAGCAATTGTATTAGGTACTCTGAGTATTCAAGTTAGAGTTAACATGAAAGTGTCACAACAAGTTGAGGCTATGTGCCACACTGGGATTAGAGTTAATCCTTAGGTGTACAAAGAGTCTTTGTAAATACATTTCGGTGATTTTAGTGGAGTTTGGGAAAATCCTACTAAGTAGTAGGTCGTGGTTTTTTCACCTTTTTGAGCCAGGTGTTTTCCACGTAAAAATCACAGTGCACTTTACTTTCAGCATTTATTATTCCATAAACTGCTATAGTTAGCACTTAGAAGAACCAAGTTCTTCTAACGCGAAAATTAGGTACCACACAAATCACCCCCCCCCCCTTCTTGTGTGATATTAATGTTTAAAATATCAATTGGTATCAGAGCAAGTTATCCTTGAAGAGGTTAACAACTTAGGAAAATATCAACATGAGTGCACCGCCTGGGAAGTAGGAAGGGAAATACACTACTAAGCCTCCTCTCTTCAATGGCCTTTACTACTCCTTGTGGAAAAACAGAATGAGGGACCATATCATGGGCAAATACTATAAGCTTTGGGATATCATCGCTGATGGTCCTTTAGCCATAACCAAGAAGAGTGCTCATTGAGTGGATGTTCCAAAGATAAGAGTAGATTATACTGCTGAAGATCTAAGGAAATGGGAGAAAAATGCAAAAGCCAAGAAATGGTTGGTGTGTGGACTAGGTCCTAATAAGTACAGCAGGATTCAAGGTTGTGCTACTGCCAAGGAGATTTGGGATACTTTACAAGTGGCTCATGAAGGAACACCTTAGGTGAAAAGGTCAAGAGTAACACTGTTATATTCTCATTATGAGAATTTTACTATGAAAGATGGAAAAACTATCCAAGAAATGTATACCAGGTTCACTACACTGACAAATGAACTTGGGTCTCTTGGAAGGACTATCTTGGAAGAAGACAAGGTGGAGAAGATTCTAACTAGAGTTCTGCCAATCTCCTGGGAAAGCAAAATCACTGCCATTCCAGAATCAAAGAACATTGCTACCCTAAAGTTAGATGAACTAATTGGAAACCTTACTGCCTATGAATTAAGAAGGAAAACAATAAAGATGGATGCTCCAAAGAAAAAAATAGTTTGGCTCTCAGAATTTCAGAAGGATCAGATCTTGAAGATGATAAAATGGCTATAATAACCAGAGATTTCAAGAAATATCTTATGAGAGGAAAATGTTCTTCAAAAGGAACAACATTCAGCAAACCTAAAGCTCCTGAGAAACAAACCAATAAAGGTTGTTACAAATGTGGGAAGACTGATCAAAACATCAGAAACTGCCATCAATGGGAGATTAAATGGAAGAAAGAAAGAGCAGAAAGAAGAAACAGTAAGAAGGAACAGGTTCAACCAAAAAGAAATAAGGGATCAACTAAAGCTACGGTTGCTGCATGGGGAGATACATCAGATAAGGACTCAAAAAATGAAGCTGAAGATGATCAAGCTCTTATGGCCATCGGAGAATCAGAAGATGAACATGAGGTCAGTATTCTACACCTTAAAGAAAAGATTAAGTTCTTGTCTAAAGAAACACTAGATGATTTGCTGATGGACTTCATAGATGAGTCTGAAATAATAAACAATGAGAAAGATGTTCTGTCTCAGGAATGTGTTATCCTAGAAGAAAAATGTAAAAGGTTAGAGTCTAGGGCTGATGAGGGTGACAACACAAATACTGAGTTGAAGAACCAGGTTCATCAACTTGAAAATAAGATTCTAGAAATCAAATTTAAAAATATTAAACTGAAATTAGGGACAGGTAATAAAAAGACTGATCAATCATTTTTTACCCTAGAAGAAAATCTAGGAAAAATAAAAGATAAACTGTACAAGAAATATGAATTGATTAAAGTCTTAAAAGAAGATTTAGAAAAGGTAAAGCATGAACTAGACAGAACATGCAAATGGAACAAGACTTTTGATGCACTTTCCTGGCTGCAAGAACATCATAGTAGCAACAAGTGAGGACTTGGATTTGGGACACAAGCTCCAAAATAGGATCCCAAAAACAAGTATCTCACACTTCCTAAGAATAAGATCTGCACACACTGTGGTAAGACTGGCAATTACAAAAATGAATGTAATGCAAGAGAAAAGGCTAGTCAAAAGTACAAAGCCTTTGTTCAAGAAAAGCACAAACTGCTTGGTTGGGCAAAGAAAAATTTAATTCATCCTTTTGCCCATAGAAAGGGACCCAAACTAGTTTTGGTTCATAAGACTAACCCATGATTTCTTTTTTCAGGATTAAGTGAAGGGAAGCATCCAAATATGGTACACGGATAGTGGCTGCTTAAAATATATGACTGGTAACAAGAACCAGTTTCTTTCACTTGAGAACCTAAAAGGAGGTAATGTCTCATTTGGAAATGGAAAGAAACGTGATATCATTGGTGCTGGAAAGGTAGGAAAGATAGACTCTTATTCCATTGAGAATGTCTATTTGATAGATGGCTTAAAATATAGCCTGATAAGTGTGTCGCAACTGTGTGATAGAGGTAACCTTGTGGCTTTCACTTCCACAAAATATTTTTTGATTAGCCTTACTACTGACAAGATTGTTTTGCAGGGAAGGAGAGTTAACAATATTTACATTATAGATTTGTCAACTCTTTCTAAAAATGAACTCAGTTTCTTGATTGTGGTAATTAATGATCCCCTCATTTGGAACAAAAGACTCAGCCATGCCAGTCTAAATCAATTGAACAAATTAGTCTCCAAGGACTTGGTGATATGGTTAATATCAAGTTCAAGGAAGACAAAGTTTGTGAGGCATGTGCAAGGGGGAAGCATGTAAGGTCATCTTTCAAACCTAAGAAAGCGGTAAGTACTTCCAAGATGTTGGAACTGGTTCATATGGATCTTTGTAGTCGAATGAGAGCCATGAGCAGAGGTGGTAAAAGATATGTAATGGTGCTAGTTGATGATTATTCTAGATTTACATGGGTATTGTTTCTAACTTCGAAAGGTGAAGCATTTGAAATGTTCACTACTTTTATTAGAAAAACCCATAAACGATTAGGAAATCAACTTGCATCCATTAGGTCTGATCATGGAACTGAATTTGAAAATGCAATGTTTGCTGAATTTTGTGATGAAAATGGAATAGATCATAAGTTTTCTTCCCCTAGGACTCCTCAGCAAAATGGGGTAGTTGAAAGGAAGAATAGGACCCTTAATGATATGGCAAGGACCATGTTACTTTCCAGTAAACTACCTCATAGCTTCTGGGCATAGGCTATAAACATTGCTTATAATAAACCGATGCATGACTAGACCTCTTGTAGAGAAAACTCCCTATGAGTTACTTAAAGGGAGAAAACCAAACATATTCCATCTTAGGGCTTTTGGTTGCAAGTGCTATGTGCACAATAATGGCAAACACTCCCTAGGTAGGTTTGATCCCATAAGTGATAAGGGAGTATTCTTGGGATATTCACATAGCAAAGCATATAAATATTTAATAAAAGAACTCTATGTGTTGAAGAGTGTACATATTGTGTTTGACGAATCTAACACTCTTTCTGAGAGACAGGAACATGAAGATGAAGCCATTGGACTGTGAGAAAATTGACTAAAGCCACAACACAAGTCAGGGTGGCATCAAAGGAAGGAGCAGGTGATGAAACATGTCCTTCCACCCTGGGTAACCTGATAAGGGGAACCAATCTAAAGGATCATGTATCTGAACATGTTCCTCTGCAGCATAACAATGAAGGAGAAACTAGCAGGAACTAGATGGTAGGGAAATCTTACAAGTATCTGAGTTCTCACCCCATTGAGAATATCATCAATGATCCAACATCGGGGGTCAAGACAAGATCATAACTGAAGAACCTATGTGTATTTTATGCCTTTTTGTCCCTCATTGAACCTAAAAATGTGAGTGAAGCTCTACAAGATGCATATTAGGTCAATTCTATGCAAGATGAGCTCAATCAGTTTGAAAGAAGCCAAGTCTGGCACTTGGTTCCAAAACCTAAAGACAAGTCCGTTATTGGGACAAAATGGGACTTCATGAACAAACTAGATAAAGATGGAACTATTATAAGAAATAAGGCAAGGTTGGTGGTTCAAGGCGATAGTTAAGAGGAAGGAATTGATTATGATGAGACTTTTGCTCCAGTTTCTAGACTTGAAGCAATTAGACTCCTCATAGCCTTTGCAGCACATATGGAATTCACTCTTTATCAAATGGATGTCAGAAGTGCCTTCCTAAATGGCTATCTCAAAGAAGAAGTGTTTATGAAACAACCTCCAGGATTCGAAAGCAAAGAATGCCCTGATCATGTATACAAGAAATAGAATTCAGTAGCCCTATCTACTGCTGAAGCTGAGTATGTGGTTGTTGCTTCCTATTGTGCTCAACTACTGTGGATCAAGCAACAATTAGTAGACTTTGGTATAGAAGTGGGATGCATACCAATATTCTATGATAACACTAGTGCTACAAGCATGACAAAGAGCCCGGTTCATCACAAAAGGACTAAGCACATAGATGTTAGACACCACTTCTTAAGAGACAACTATGAGAAAGGGCTAATCTCCATAGAATTCTGTGTAACTGATAAATAAATAGTTGACATCTTCACTAACGCATTAAGTAGAGAAATTTTTTAAAGGAATAGGTTAGATTTAGTGATTATTAAGATCACCTAAAAGGTCCAGTTCAGAAAGTACAATAAAAAATATATATATTAAAAAAAATTATTATTTTTTGGTTAGGAGTTCTTAATTTTGTGAATATTAGACTAATTTCTACTCAATCTCATACTGTAAATAGTATACTCTTGTGACATGTGTCTATGAAATTCACTAATCTCTTACAAATTTTCTATTTTGTCATTTGAGGCATAATCAAGAGAAGTTTCACTTGAAGAACCTGATTCATCAAATTATGCTCATGAAAAAGTCCAGGTATGTTTCTATTCTTTGCACAATTAGAAAAATTTAAATTCAATCGTGAGCAAGAATCCTAGTATACCAAACGTCCAAAAAATTCTATCTGTTGAGCCAATTGAACCAATTTCATTGAAACTAGAAATCTAAATATAACGGCACCCTCTCCTAAATTCTAGAAATTATATTTAATCCCTAAGGAGACCGGAACCCTAAATTGATAAGACCTCTATGTGACTACAGAAAAGGCTGCAATTTCTGAGCAATAATTACCCTCTTTAAAAACTCCAAAACACTCTTTAATTATCAATTCTTCAAAACCCCTAATCATCCTCTCTCTCGTCTTTGAAACTCTCCAAAGCTCTCCACACCACTAAAAGTTCTCTTAGGGTTTTCAGAAATTCCTCACCATGACAAATCCCTAAGACAACCTTGGCACTTCACCACATGTTTCACCCAACACCTCATCGTCCACACCACCAATCGAAAATCCAAAACCTAGATTCTGTAGCTACAAAATGCTAGCAAGGAAAATTGTAGCCAGTGGTTCTCTGAGGAAAGCCTTGAATGAAAAATTTCAGTCAAGTCAAAAGAAAGCAGGCCTAGCAGTTGAGTCCAACTTTAACTCTGAATCTGATGATTACATCTCCACTAGTGAAGGAGATGAACATGGGTCTTCTGAACAGGCCAAAACTCAAGAAACCCAAAGGGAGGTAAACACTTGCTATGTTTTTTTGGATGTGGTTCAAAGGGAAGAAAATCAAATTGTTATGATAGGGGCTGCTAGAGATGTAGGTAGGAGTGATTTTGAAAAATTGAGGAAGAAAAAGAAGAATGAGACGTTAGCCATATGTGGCAGTGGGGAAGAGGGAGTCTCAAAGTCAGGAGGAAGTGGATCAGGTGACGCTGCTGAGGGGTTAATTAATTTGAGAAAACAACAAGATGAATCTGGTTCATCTGATAAAGAGAGTTTGGCTGACATGTTGAAGAAAGTGGGGGCTAGTTATGACCCAAAGAAACACAAGGCTTCATCACAAAAAACCCCTGCTGCATCCAACCAAGAAAAGTAAACAATCACCACCCAAGTCTACTGTTAGGATTAGAGCTACTAGAAATAGGGTTAGGGAAAGTGAAGCAGAATTGAAAAAGGTTGTAGAAGAAAGTAAGAAAAAGAGGAAAGAGAAAGGGAAAGCAAAGATAGGAGAAAGCTCGGAGGCAGTGGTTGAAGAAGAAGAAGAAGAGATGGAACATGTCCATCTAGAAAAGAGTCCTGCTGTGGAAGTTCCAACTACAAAATCCAAGGGAACCACGACTTTAGCCAATAAGACCTCCAAGCCAGTGCCTGCTGAACCTATTCTTTCCAAGAGAACAAGGTCAACTACAAAAGGAAAACAAGTGAAATTACTGAAGAAGATGATGAATAGAGCGAGGATGAAGGAGATGAATCTGAGAAGGAACAGGACATATATGCCATGTTTGGTAAGAGGAAAATTTTGAAAGGGAGACTACTCAAGGACCTGGAGAAGCCAGGTATGATAAGGCTTCTGACTGCACTAGAAGCACAGGGCTGGAATGACATGGTCCTTCAGATGGATGGAAAAATTGCTAGGAATGAACTTGTTGAGTTCATGGAAAATGGGACAGTGAAAAATGGGTTGGTGACTAGAAAAGTGAAAGGTGTCAAAGTGAAGTTCAGTGTTACAAAGTTAGGCAAGATTCTAGGCATCCATAGTGAGGGATATGATGACTATACAAGGCAGAGGTGGCCTTGCCTGGATGGATTACTTACTAATCTTCAGATCACAAGAAATTTTTGTGACACCATATCAGATGAAGAGGTACCTGAGGCCAGGGCAATTCAGAAAAGTGAAATGAGGTCAGACCATAGAGTGCTCTTGAGTTTGTTAACAAATGCATTCTACCCAGATAAGAAAGAAGGCATACAACAAATTATATGGATCTGGTTCTTATGCAATGCCTGAATGAAGGGAAGCAGATCAACTGGCCTACCTTTATTGTGAAGCTTCCTGAAAGGGTACTCCATGGTTCAAAAGCTCATGCCATTCCTTATGGATTTATCTTGACAACTCTACTTGAAAGATTAAATGTTCCCCTAAAAAAGTGGGAAATGGCGTAGAGCAATGAGAATTTTGGCAGCAAAACCCTTCAAGCTTGTGATTATAAGCGAGTATATTTCCGCAGAAGCGAAAAATCGTTAGTGAATTAAAGAAATAGTGTATCGAATTTTAGAGTTCAAAACACACACTTTTAACTTCGGGGAGAGGCGAATTGCGAGGGTTTTCAAGGAGAAACAGTGGGAAATCATCAGGTAAGGCTTCCTAAACCCAAATTATGTTGTTATAACGCAAAAATATAGATTAAACACCCCAAAAACTGAGGATTTAATTGAAAAATATGGTGGTTAGGGCTTGGAAATTTAGGAAGATAAAGTGGAGGTTGAGGGGTCAAACGGACTCCGTGTTCGATAAAATTTATATGCACGGACTCATGGCGAGACGAGGAATCCGTTGGTATGATTTTTGAATTTTTTCGAGAAGTGGGCCCGGGGCTTGGGTTTTACCAACTTGGTGCATTATTGCGTTTTTCAAGTAAATTTGATTGGGTTATGTTTTGATCCATATTGATGTAATTGCTGTGATTTTGACTAGATTCGATGCACGAGGCGACAAATTTGAAGGGAAAAGGCATCGCGAACGTGTCCACGACCGGCTAGAGGTGAGTAGCTAGAGTATATGGTAGTCTGAGGATTCGAAACCTCGGCTTAGCACATTGTGACGCTATTAGGGCATGGCTCGCAGCCGATGGCAGGTGCGGGATTGATTATGACTGTGGATTGAGACTTGGTCCATCCCAAATATGAATAATATGTTATTGGCGGTTGAAACGCACACTATGTTAGATATATTTGTGGGCTATAAGCCATGTTTGGGGCCTTGTACCCACCTGTAGTATCCCTAGGGGATAGATATATATGTGATAGCTTGGTTTGCTTAATCACTCATCTCAGTCCTGGTTTGAAATCACTATTATGAGATGTTAAGTCACATGTTCTTGGAAAATTAAATAAAATTAAAGTATTTTCATTATTAATAAACTAGAACTTGGAAATAAATAATCTGAACTATTGTGTGACTCATATGCATGTGTGGACTAAGGATGGATCAGGCTGTAGCAGATGATATGAATATTGCGCTTGGGCTGAAGGAGCCCCTCCGGAGTCTATACACACCCCTAGTGAGCGTCGTCGATGTTAAATGGGTCGGGCTACGCGTCATATTGATCATGTGCATTGCATTGAATTTTTTTTTGTAAATTATCTGTGCTAACTGTGATTTGTTGTTATTGTTAGTTCGTAGTAGGTATCGGACTGTAGTTTAGCATTGCTCTGTGGTATTCTGTGGATTTCCTGCTTTCAGCTATTATTATATATTTTTTACTCATTGAGTACTTAGTACCCACCCCTACTCCCTGCACCTTTGTGTGCAGATTCAAGTACACATGAGGGTTAGACGAGCACTCCAGCTTATAGAACAACAACAACAACAACAACCCAGTATAATCCCACTTAGTGGGGTCTGGGGAGGGTAGTGTGTACGCAGACCTTACCCCTACCCTAGGGTAGAGAGGCCGTTTCCAAATAGACCCCCGGCATCCTTCCCTCCAAGAACTTCCCACCTTGCTCTTGGGGAGACTCGAACTCACAACCTCTTGGTTGGAAGTGGGGGTTGCTTACCATCAGAGCAACCCCTCTTGTCTAAGAGCACTCCAGCTTATATCAGAGTTATTTCGAGTTGCTGAGGTAGCTGCCGACGTTCGCAGAACCTAGCTTCTCTTCTCATTTCAGTTATTACTTTAAGTTTCAGACTTGAGTATTTCATTCAATATTTCTATTACTATTCGATTTTGTTTAGAGATTCTAGACTCGTGACCCCAGATCTTTTGGGAGTATTATTTTCGTTATTCACACTTCTTAGTACTTATTCATACTATTATTATTGGAGTATCTTATGACTCATATATTCTTCTTGAGTTTGCCTTTTTGGGACTGATTTTCTATTTTAAAATAGTTGTTGGTCTGGCTTGCCTAGCTTTAGTGTTGGGCGCCATTACGACCGGGTTTGGGTTGTGACATTTCTCCTCCTTCTGTATACTTTTAGCATCAAACAAAGCAACAGTAAGTGTGATTTACTACCAAACTTCGTGTTCGCTGAAGCATTAGGGGTTTGAAGTACCACCACACCAGTGTGTAATTCGTTCTATCCTGGGAGGAAATAATTCATAACCTTGGGTACTAGGAGGGGATTAAATTCCTTAAAGAAACAATGTGAATTGAGTGAGCTCGAATTGATTTTCTGTTTATGTTCATTTATATTTCCAGAATTATTTTACATATACAGTTATACTAATAAATTTTAATTGATTCCCAAGAATTGTAGGTTTTTTAAGATAACTTCCTTCCATGTAATTTTAGGTCCCCTACGGATCGGTGCATATGTAGATCGACGCAAGACATGACTAAACCATCTCAAGCGACCTTCTCTCATTTTATGCTCATGTGTAATATTCGTACTCTCTGACATGGCATTTTTTAATCTTATCTGATCTTAATTAGGGATTACTTTCCTAAAACTTGTCGCTTAATTATGGTTAGAATGTTTATTAGATTATTTTTTATCTAGACGTTAAGATGTAAATAGCACTTGAGGAAATGGACAGAAGCCAAAAACCGTTCACATGTTAGATACCGCAATTAAAATTTTACTTAATTGTAGCACTAGCATCCAAAAATCACCATAACTTTAGATTACGTTATAAACTACGAACATGATATTACTCTCTTTTCTTGAAACCTAGCATGATTGTTACTATCGTGCACAAGTATTTCATGACAATTAACTACCTTACTAATCACTTTTATCCTGTGTATTTCCAATAGTGCCAGACTTCTCGATTCGTCATTATTATATTAGGTCATGATTTGGTACATTTTGTGGTATTTTTAAATTTTGGTTGTTATATATCATCGTATCAAACTTAAAAGTGGAAAAGCTTTCTAGTATGATAAAACTAAAACTTATTTGCACCAAATGTTTTCACCAAATTATATTCTCTTATCATAGTTAAGTACTTTAATGAGATGAAAATATATAATAATTAACTTTATGATTAAATAAAAACATTCGATAAGAGTAAGTCTTTACTTTGATTTCGGTATCTCGATAGGATATCATAAGTTGTGTCTGTCTTAAATCCTACTGAATCTTAAACTTCTTTAACCTATTTGAATAACATAAAGTAGATATTTCAGACTACAAAGTATAAATTAATTTTCCTAGTTAAAGTAAATATATTAATTTAGTAGTCAACAAGGGGTGAGTTTAACTCTATTGGCAACTGTTCGTATAAAAACACAAACGCTGAAAATAGTAACCTAAACAATATATATATATTATTCCTACTTGAATCCAACCAAATCTTGAGCACAAGAATTTTAAATAAAAGAGGATAATTAGTGGATAATTTTTTTTTTTTCTGTTGAGTAGGATCCTAGTTTAAGTAGTGCACTTGTGTAGCAGTAGCAAACGAGGATTTAAAGTCCTTAGCCATATTATGTCTCTATAAATACGTTCCAAGTTATTATAATTTCATATATCCTTCATCGTTTTCTCTCTTGTTTTGTTCTTTCACGTATTTCTTTGATCATTAAACAATGGATTCAAGAACTAGGTTGTTTTGTTTGGTTCTTATAGTTTTATCATGTTTTTGTTTGTCAAAGGCAGATGAAGTGAAGGTAATGGTAAAAGGAGTTACATCTATTGCTAAAACAGATGATAACTTCATATGTGCAACTTTAGATTGGTGGCCAGAAAATAAGTGTGATTATAATCAATGTCCATGGGGAAAAGCTGGTATCCTTAATCTGGTAATTTTTCTATTTTGATATTTCCAAGTTTTGTACTTTTATATTTCTTGAAAAGAAGAAGGAGATTTTATTGACTGATTTTGACCCAAAAAAACATGCAGGACTTGAAAAACAAGATTCTTACAAACGCCGTTAAAGGTTGGTTTTATAGTTCATTGCTTTCTCTAGATCTATTCCAATGTGTTGTAGACTTTGCATAGTGTTTTTATATTTGCATACTTAATATTCCAAAACTTGCAACTCGTGTTAAAAAAATAAAAATAAAAATTACAGCCCGATGCATTCCATGTATATGCAAGAGTCCAGGAAAGGGACGCACTTGTAGGAGGTTTAATGTAACTCGAACCTGTGACCTATTGGTTACATGGAGACAACTTTATTGTTGCTCACAAACTCTCGTTCTAACTCGTGTTATCCACAAGAAAAGAAAAGCTGACATTGCTTTTATTTGTACAACTTTAGATTCACTATAGTCGTAGATTCAAACTCACTTAAAAGCAACACCAATAACAATCCAGTAAAATCCTATAAATACCGCTATATACACCAATTTGCAATGTTATTATAGAATGTGAGAACGAAATAGAAACGGAAAACAGCTAGAGAATATAATGCAAACAAAAAAACATTTTGCTTGAAAATAGATTTTAATTATGGGAACTTGTTTTTTTCCTTTTTGATGTTCTCATGGTTTTCATGACTCAATCTTGTTTTTATTCCAAAACACTTGAACACAAACAAAAAAAGGACCATTAAAATTTGCAGCTTTTTTTTTTTTTTTTTTGTCTAAATTATTTTGATTATTGTTAAAAAATATTTGCAGCATTCAATCCACTTAGAATCAGAATAGGAGGTTCACTACAAGATCAAGTTTACTACAAAGTTGGAAAATTCCCAAAGCAATGCTCAAATTTTGAGAAAAAATCAGATGGCCTTTTTGGATTTGCTGATGGCTGTCTCCACATGAATAGATGGGATGAATTACATGATTTGTTTAACAAAACAGGGTAAGGATCATTATTTTTTTCTCCTTTAATTTATTTCCTCTTAAATATACTGTACCACTTATGTTTTGAATAAACCATTAAAAGCATGTCATTAAAGGTAAATTAAGAAATATAAAGCTAAATTGTTTGGTAAAATTGAATGATGTGATTTTTTAGAACATATTAATAAAGAAATAATGTCACATAAAATAAAATAAAGGGAGTATGACTTATGCAAAATTTTATGGTGATATTATTTTTATTAGTGTGGCAAACCAAATGATCAGGGGCACAGGTAGGGGGCGTATTTCGCCGAAAAACTATATTGTATATATTAAAATTATTTTGATGCATAAATATAAATGTTGAATCCCGTTGGTATGTTCATATATTAAATTTTTAATATTCTAAATCTCGTTGGTAAAAATCCTAGCTCCGTCACTGCTCCTATGTTAACATTTTTATCTTCTTTGTGTATTTATGCAGGGCTGCAGTAACATTTTCATTGAATGCCTTAATTGGAAGGATACAATCAGATGAAGATGATACTCTTTGGGAAGGAGATTGGAATCAGTTTAATGCAAAATCATTAATGAAATACACTACTAGAAAAGGATACAAGATTGACTCATATGAATTAGGTAAGAATACAAACTATAATCCTAAGCCAATGAATTATATTTTCCTGTTTATAAAAGTATTTAACATAAATCTTTTGTAGGTAATGAGCTTTGTGCAGGAGGGGTTGCTGCAAAAATAAGGCCTCAACAATATGGCAAAGATGTCAAGAAATTGAAGAAACTTGTAGCACATATGTATCCTGACCCTGCTACTAGACCAAAAATCTTGGCCCCTGGTGGATTTTATGATGAAGAATGGTTCAAAATCTTCCTTCAAACTACTGGTCCAGACGTCATTGACGGATTGACACATCATATTTACAATCTTGGAGCAGGTATATAACAATGTTCTTGCATCCTGAAGATGATCCAGGATTTATACTTGACGTGTTCAGCCTTTATTTTTCTACTACTGAATATACTTTTATGCTTCGCGTAAACAATGTTGTATTGTCTTCTTGATTTCCTCCTATGTATTGAGTTTGAGTTGTTTTTGGACTAAGAATCTTGGTAAATTGCAGGTGTTGATCCATCTTTGATAGACAAACTTCAGGATCCATTTTACCTAAGTCAAGTAGCTCAAACATTTAATGATGTTTCAAATACTGCTAAATTGTTTTCACCATCTTCTGGACCTTGGGTTGGTGAATCTGGTGGAGCTTACAATAGTGGTGGCAAAACCGCTTCACATACCTTCGTCAACGGCTTCTGGTAACTCTTCATAGCAAGTCTGATATAAAAATTTCGCCACCATTGGCTAGAATGTCTTAAGTTAGTCTTGGTGTTGCAGGTATTTGGATCAACTCGGAATGACATCAACTTTCAACCATAAGGTGTACTGCAGACAATCTTTAATTGGTGGAAACTATGGTCTTCTCAACACTACAAGTTTCATCCCAAATCCAGATTACTATGGGTATTTAACGCGATTCTCATGATCTCATATCGCTTTTTCTCATAAGTCTAGCTGTTTTACAAGTTTTTTTTTTTCTGATAACTTTTTGCAGTGCTCTTTTGTGGCATAAGCTCATGGGAAAGAATGTGCTTTCTACTACTCATGAGGGCTCGCCTTACTTGCGCACTTATGCTCATTGCTCAAAGACAAGTGTAAGATACAACATTATCAAGAATAGTATGATCTTATTAAGTGTAAAATGATTCTAAAGATGTCTAAATAATCTTTGTTTTTGTCTCGCAGGGTGTTACAGTTCTACTGATTAACATGGACAAGTCGACAACATTTGAAGTATCTGTGGTAGATGATTTGAACATGTTTCCTAGTAGGATTGAGCCTGTACATCAAAGGGAAGAGTACCATTTGACACCAAAAGATGGCAACATTCAGAGTGATGTCTTGTTGTTAAATGGCACTCCATTGAAGCTCACTGCCTCATTTGACATCCCAGCAATGAATCCTCAGCTCGTTGATCCAACGTTGCCTATCTCCGTTGCTCCTCGTTCATTCGTCTTTGCCACCTTGAGAGGGTTCCAAGCTCCTGCTTGTGCATAGATAATTTACAGATTTAGTTTTGTCTTAGATTAGGATAAAGACATTAGATCCTTTTCATTAACATGTTTAGAGAAGTTTCATATCAAACTTAATACTTTGTTTTATTTTTCTAGTAAGTTACTTTATATTACATTCTCAGTTTTGTTTGAATTTGCATCTAAATAAAAGGAATCTGAATCACTTCAACAAAAAGCAAACCATTTAACAGAAGAAAAGAATGCTTGATATCTTTGTTTTCAAGATCCAAAACCAAGACTTACATGCAAAGATATCTTCTTTAATAAGTACATGCAAAAGATATCAAAAAGCAGAACACAGCTTTTATCAAACTGAAAAAGAAATCTTCCTTTTTTCTTCTGTGCTTCTCCTTCAAATTTTCACTATTATCAAATCTTTGAGATATCAAAATAAGGTCTTTCATTACAAAGAAAGAATGGATATGCTTAAGCAAATGAGGTAACGTAACACGTCAACTTCAAATTCTAGCATAAAGATATAGCTTTTTCGCGTTACAATTAATATACTGTTCTAGGGTGAGATTCTCCGGTATAGGGGAAGAAGAGAAAGGAGGCAGCAGCAGCACAAGAGATAGAACAATACCTCCACAGAAAACTCAACCTTTTAAAGGTAGTAACTTGGACTCAAAATCTCAATCTTAGGAAACAAGAACATTGTAATAGTGAAACTTCTGAATAATACTAAAAGTTTGGTTTTTGTTTTTGACAGAGATAAAAAGAGCGCCTAGCTGGTTGCACAGACAGTTCATAAGAACAATGAGTCGTGATTATGATTCCAGCGATAGCGTTGACTATCCAGCTGCAGTGGCTGCAGCTGCATTTGCTGTAAAATCAATCGAAGACAAGAGCGAAAAAGACAACAGAAGGACAAATAGTGGAGCAGCTGATAAACCTTTTACCAAGACTAAAACTAAAGCAGATGATATTATCCCTAAGAAACCTGAAAAGTTCTCAGGTAGGAAGAAATCTTGCAAAATTTCCATTCTTTTTTTTTTTTTTTTGTATAATGGTGGTGCGTGGACCCTACTTGTACGAACCTCTAATACCTCATCGTAAACCTGTTACCTCCCACTAGCACAATTATTGAGTAATTCTGCTCATCCAAACTTAGGCAGATACGAATAAATCACCTAACATTTTTATCTCCGCACGAATTTGATCAGTGGTGTCACATGGTTAAAATTATTAGTCTTTTCATTTCTACTTTGTAACATACTAAATTTCTTCTTAACATTGAATTGTATCAGATGAGGTTTTAAAACCAAGACCAAAATTTCCAGATAAAAGTTTGCCAATAATGACAGCAACAATCAATCCAGAGCCAGTTAACTATGTGTCATCTATTAAGAAGAAACCAACTTTTGGAGATACAAAACCTGAAAGTGAAGTTACTGAAAAGGCCAAAAGAGTTCCATCTATTAAAAAGACACCAACTTTTGGAGATAGCAAACATGAAACTGAAGTTTCTGAAAAGGCCAAAAGAGTTCCATCAATGAAGGAAACTTCAACATTTCCAGACCAAAGCATTGATATCAAACCTCCCAAAGCTCCTGAGGTTCCGGTTTCCGATGCTGCTGTTCGGTTAACTAGACAATCTTCATCTCAAATAGGCATGGGTAAAGGGACAAATACAATGAAGCCTGGAAGTGGAAATTCTAAGGCAGATATTTGGGAGAAAGAAGAGATGGAGAAGATCAGAGAAAGGTATTTTGTTAAACTGATGCCTTATAATTAACATCACACTGAAAACTTTCATTTTAGCCGAGGGTCAATAGGAAACAGCATTTTTGCCCTTCCAGGGTAAGGATAAGGATGCGTACATCTTTCGCTCCCCACACCCCACACCCCACTTCACTTGTAGGAATTTACTGGATTTGTTATTCGTGTTGCTGTACCCTAAAAACTCTCATTCATACCCTTTTCACTAAAAGAGTTCTTGCATGAAACTAGTCTTCCAAAATCATGAGGTCAAAGACATTCCTCATGAAAGATTCTTTTTTCTGCAACTAACAAAAAAAAGGCAGTCCGGTGCACAAAGCATCTCGCGTTCACGCAGGGTCCGGGAAAGGGCCGCATTCCAAGGGGGTGTGAGTAGCCAGCCTAACCTGATGCATGCATCAATGGCTGATTTCACGGCAAATATGCAGGTTGAATCAAACTTAGGCAGATCAAATAGGTCAAATCAATAAATGGATCATAATCAAACCCGTCCAAAATTTGCTTGGATCAAGTATCCAATCCGTCTAACATGACTCAACTTTCCCTCCTTTCTTATTTTGCTTTTTGAAAAGAAGGAAAGTGAAAGCTAATGTATTTTTCGCAACTTATTAACTTAAGTTCTTCCAAATTTACAGAATTTTCAATCCCCAAATTTGACTTTGTAGTTTTCGGTTTACATTGCATTTTGACATGTCGGTTTAAACTACTTTGACCAACTTTTACACAATAATTTGATGGTTTATTCCCGGGTTCAACCTGTTGAGTCAAGTCAACAAGCGAGTCACGACCCAATCCATTTCAACCTAGACGAGTTGGCTAGGTTATTAGAAAATGGGTTGATTTTGCCACTTCTAGCTGCAACATAAACATAGTCATGGAGTTCACTACAATACTACTCCCTAACCTCAAAATAGGAAATGGGTTGGTTTTGGTTGTTCTATTCTATATGACCAGAAGGGGAGCCTTGGCTTAATTGGTAAGTTGCTACCATGTGACAAGGAGTTCACGGGTTCAAGCCGTGAAAACAACTTTTTGCAAAAATGCAAGATAAGGCTGCGTATAATAGACCCTTATAGTTCGGCCTTTCCCCGGACCCCGCATAGCGGTAGCTTAGTGCACCGGTCCGCCCTTCTTTTTTATATACTGTTTTATATATGACCTACTTCTTTAGCCTTTTACTAAGAAGAGAAGTTTCAGGTACAAGAAGCTCATAACAGAAATTGTGGAATGGGAAACTAAGAAGAAGAAAAAGGCAAAGAGAAATTTGGAGAAAATTGAGGTAGACTCCATCTTAAATTTTTATTATAGTTGAATCTGCTGGAACATTTATTTACCAACAGACTGAATGAAATTACAGGCTGAAATATTGTCAAATAAAAACAATATGAAATTACAGGCAGAATTAGACAGGCGTAGGGCGAAAGCCATGCGACATTTCAACAATGAAGTTGGAAGGATTGAAAGCATTGCAGAAGGAGCCAAAGAACAAGCAGATCAAAATTGCGAAAACGAAGAGCTTAAGGTTAAAGAGAAGGCAAATAAGATCAGATCAACTGGGAAAATGCCAGCAACATGTTCATGCTTTTAATTACTACCCTTCATAATAAAGCTGTAAAAATTACAAAGATAGCTTTTATACAGTGCAAAACATGTATATATATACTGAGGCACAACACTCGCCGTATATAAGCTTTCATAAGATCATCACAAGTCAATACTGTTAAAGTAGAAAAAAATTGAATGTGAAAGGATCAGGCTGTGAACTGCAATATTATAAGTCCAATAACAACAGCAGATTCAAACTTTCAAGGAAAATTAACATTGACTTCAACCAAAAACCAACAAATATGTACACCATCTCTTGATATAAAGACTAAGATCAAACTGATGAGGCATTGTTTACTAGTGCAAGCAGTACTTTGTATTACAGACTCGAAACTCTAAGAAATAATTCTCAAACAAATTGAATCGGCTACATTTCAAGCAGTAATCTCTCTCACCAACCAATCCAGAGCAGGATAAGCGAAGTATAATACTAGCAAAGACGGAAGTCCAAAGAGAATTGTGATCAGCAGGTATAGAAGTAGGATGCCCACACTGGAAGGTATCACAAATATAACAACCAGAAGAAGTACAATAACCAATGGAAACTTGGATGTCAACCGGAAAAAGAAATCAAGGGACTTCTGAAGAGAAAACTGGGACCTTTGCATTGTGGTGATACCACTTGTATTGCTAGTTCTAGGACCAGTAGAGCTAGATGCGGAAGAGCCTAGACGATGAGTCCGCCTGCAGTTCGTGACAGAAGTCTGGATCCCGGTAACTGAAGTTTGATCCCTGTAAATGGCAGATGGCGACGTCACCCTGTCGCCATTTCTGCTTTCCACCATCCAGAGGAGGAAGAAGTTCTTGCTAGGAAACTTGAGATTTCCCTGGTAAAACAACCGAAGTGTCAGCAAATTGCACCATGGGCAGGAAATGAACAATGGAATCTGGACTTGTTGAGTGGATATCTTCACAGAAGCCGGTTTAAGTCCTAATAGACAATTCTTGCAAAGAGAGTGGCCACACCATAATACATAGGGAACATTCTCGACAATGTTAAATGATTCCCAACATATTGGGCATTCTAGTCCTTCCTCAGTGCTGTCATTAGAACACATATCATCGTCATCCGAGTATTCATGACAGGTTTGACTGGGCGCAGCTGAATCCTTCTTCTGACCAAAGCTTGTAATGGCATTTGAAATGGATTTCCACATAGCACAATGCAACAAGTGCTATAAGGATCTGATAGGAAGAACTTGCTCAATGTAAAGCACCTCTTTTGGTGCTCTTTTGAACCTGAAATATAGAGTAAAAAAGAACAGCAGCATTTATCAGCCATCTCTAAGCAAACAATAATGGAGAAAGAGAAGTGATGATGTTTACACGCCTCATAAAACTGCAATCAAGCGTTGATGCTAGTTGTAAATCACTTGCTATTGATGTGTCAAATACAACCAATGAAAAATAATGTGCTATTAAAGAAAAAATGTCAAATTCTCAACAAAAAGAAGGAACTCTAGTTGTAAATCATACTTTCTATATGCTGATAAAGAGAATGCAATTACAAGACAGAAAAGAAACCTTGACAGAAGGAGCTCTAGTTTGTGGTCTCCACCAATAGCTTGAAGAATGACACTGATATGAGAGAGTTTCATGAAAGTTTCACATACCACCAAATATTGAGGCATGCAAATTGAAGTCCATGTACTAAATAACAAAAGTATCATGACTGCTTCTAGGCATAGCTCACACCCATGCAGCACAGGAGCTCACCAGATATGAGAGAGTTGCATGAAAGTTTCCCGACATACCACCAAATATTGAGGCATGCAAATAGAAGTCCATGTACTAAATATCAAAAGTATCATGACTGCTTCTAAGCATAGCTCACACCCGTGCAACACAGGAGCTCACCTAACTGTATGTCAACTCACAACACCATGAGGGCTATGGAATCGTCTATTTGGTTTTCGCGTTTCCTTATCATTTCAATGCCCAATAATTTGTTTTTCAAGACAAATTAGGGGTCCTCTAAAACTATTGTCTAATCTCACCATTATCCTTATTAAAAAAATCTCTAACCAAACTGAAAATGCTCTTCGGAAACACCAACACTCGAATATAAGTTTAACAAGAACAACTAAAACTTAGTCTCAACTACTTGGTATCGCCTATATGGATCCTTTGCTTCCACTGTGTTCTCCTTTTAGCCAAATCTACGTGAATTCCGAGAGATTCTAAGTCTTTGAAACAACTCTCTTCCATAAGATTGTAAGTCTATCTTGTCCTGTTTTTTGGGGTGTGGATAAGATAAGCTCCTCTTTTCTTATCATAGAGATATCTCTGACGGTCAATTGGCGCATGGTTTGAAACTCGGTAGATGATGGGCCCATCCCTCTACCTTTCTGCTTATATAACAAGATTTTGTAAGTCTATCCTGTCTTCTTGTAATAGCTTCATGCATCACATCAAAGATATCCACCAGTGCATTTGAAGGCCAGAAACTTGGTTTATTGAGACTTCATGAACACTACCAGCATCCACACAGATTTCCGACCAGACCACCTCGAATAATTCCGGTGACCGAGCTCTCACGTGCCGCCACGCGGGGCTGTTCCGGCGAACCAAATCGCCACGCGCCGGCGCGTGTGGTTACTTCCGAGCCTCTTTTTTCAAAAATTTCTTCAGAACAGTCTTATCAAGGAGATATTCCGAACACATCCATCAAGTTATTTCTGATTTTCGACAACTTCAATTTTTCTCTCACATATTACATGAATGGAACTCATAGTTCTTGACAGAAAAGATTAGTATGGGGGAAAAGATTTCTTTCAAAGTAGGGAGTAAATCTTTTGAACTCACAGATATTAGCCGTGGTCATTACAGGTGGTTTCTTTTTACAGAAAAGAGTGCCCGTTTTGTCAGCAAAATTAAGATCGATGAGGATAATCTACGATGGATATGTGACAATTTAAGACAGGCATCAAGAGGTTCAGGAGATCTATACAGAAGGTGGGGTCGAAAACAGCAGAATTTATTACATAGGGTCTACCAAAATTTCAACATTTATGGGCGTTACATTCGAATCGAGAAATGGGTTGGTGATAGGAAATCAGCAGTTATTATTCCGGAAGTAGAATACAACTTGGGCTGGTGCGATGTTGCTGATAAAATCACCAGATTTCTGGGGAACCATAACCCAGACCTTCATAGATTCACTTCGCCGGAGAAATCCTTCTCCCAAGCTGCAAAATTACAGAATTGGCCGGCAATGGAAGCTCAGATCAATACAGAGGAAGCAAGTCTGCAGTACCTCTCTTGCTGCCTAGTGGGTGCCTTCAACGATTCATTCTGTCACAACCCATCTACAGAGATACTGCAAAAAAGGTTCACCAATAGGTGGTCAGACGGCCGGCCTGAGAGTTTCTTCTCTTGCTCATAACCTTTTTCTGTTTGAGCTTGAGAGGGTAAAGTTTGGTGGGTGGTTCTGGAAGGGAAGACGTCTCTCTTTAGATTGGTGGTCGCCGGCTTTGAACATTAAAATTTCAGAGGAAATTTCAGGTCATAGATGGATAAGGGCTTTTGGTATTCCATTGCATGCGTGGTCAGAGAAAACCTTAAGGTTCATAGGAGATGAGTGTGGTGGCTATATAGATGCTGATGAAGATACGAAGAAAAAGAGTAATCTACTCTGGGCTCGCATATGCATCAAGGATTCAGAATCAGAACCTCCTTGCAAGATCGATTTAACTGTGGGTGAAATGAAGTTTGAAATCACCATTATTTCCAACGGGCACGTTAAGATAGCCTGCAATGGAAAGGACAGAAGGCCTCACTTGAGAGACATGATTGTGGATTCAAATATTGCATCAAATGCCCAAGCTGGGCCTTCTCTCAAACATGCCCACTTTTATGACATAAACCAGGTCAGTTCCTCCTTTTTAATGGGTCACCACTACTACTCAAAGGAAAAGAAGGGAAAGAGGCCCAACTCTATCACTAATAAGAAGAAGCTGATGGAATGGAGAGCAATTGGGTCGGCCCAACCTCAATAGCTCAGAAATAACCCAATGATGCCTTCTCAAAAGGCCGAACCAAAGCAGCAGTTACGAGTCATAAGGTTCAACTATGAAGACTCAGAACAAGCAGATGAAGATGCTGATGATGAAGCTGAACACTTACAATCTAGTTCTATCACCAAATCTATCTCTTCTTATCCAAATTTCGCCATGGACAGATTTAATGACACTCCTCTCACCAAATCTCTCTCTTCTTATCCTAATTTCCCCATGGCCAGATTTAATGACTCTGACATGTCTTCTCTTGCGGGTAGCGAGCTATTACCCCTGTCATGGTCTGAGGGAAATTCTAAAGGGCAGCTTTCAATCAACAGTCCTCAGGTTATTGAGACTTCTCACTGGACCAAGGTTGTTATGACCAAAGCATGCAAGGCTTTCGGAGTCCACTCTACAGGCTTCGAGCATGAAATTTTTGATATGATCATTAGAATGGAGCAGAAAAGACAGGCCCATAAGCAATTTCAAAGGGAGGAGGAAAATGGGGTGAAGAAATACAAGAAGAAATGGGTAAAAGAAGCCAAGAAGCTGTTATGCACTATCACATATGATAAGGGTGAGGGATCAGTTAGGGGCAGGTATCACAAGGCTTTCTCAGAATGAAAGCAAAACTAATCAGGTGGAACATTTGTGGGCTCAATGACACGAGCAAGAGAAGTACTATAAAGTCTCTAATCAAAATGGAAACCAGATTTGTTGTGTCTACAGGAAACAAAAACAGAAAATTGCTCGGTAGACATAGTTAGAGATCTTTGGGGTACAAGATGGGTAGGGTGGGCAGAATTAAAGGCTAGTGGTAGAAGTGGAGGAATAATCATTATGTGGGACAAAAGGCAATGGTCTTGCATCGAATCTCAACAAGGAAAATACTCTATTTCTACAATGATGGAGGGGGCACAAGTTGATTTCAGATTTTGTTTTACATGGGTATATGGCCCTCACTCAAATTGGGAGAGGGTAGAATTTTGGGAAGAACTAGCAGCAGTTAGAGGATTATGGAGTGATAGCTGGGTAATAGGTGGAGATTTTAATGTATGCCACTTTGAAAATGAAAGATTAAATTGCATCAGGAGATCAAGGGCTATGAAGGTTTTCTCTGATTTCATTCAAGACATGGGGCTGGTGGACCTTCCTTTGCAGGGAGCCTTCTACACTTGGGCTAGGGGAGAAAACGTTTTGCAGGCTTCTAGAATTGATAGGTTCCTAATCTCTTCTGAGTGGAACGACTCATTTGGCTTGGTACATCAGAGAGCTCTTCCCAAAGTAGTATCAGATCATAGACCTTTAGTTCTGGAATGTGGTGATTGGACTGCTGAACCCTCCTTTTTCAAATTTGAAAACATGTGGCTCCAGCATGAAGGGTTTGGCGATTTGATCAAACAATGGTGGCAGGGGTATGTGGTGAACGGCTCACCAAATTTTACTTTATCTCAAAAGTTGAAGCTACTGAAGAAGGATTTAGTTACATGGAACAAGGAAGTTTTTGGGAAAGTTTGCACAAGAACTCATAAAGCCCTTGAAGAATTGCCACAAATGGAGCAGGCAACCGAAGGAAGGATACCAACGCAAGCTGAATCTGCCAACATCATGCGGTTGAAGATGGAGCTACAACAGTTAGCAAAAGCTGAAGAGATTTCATGGAGACAAAAGTCTAGATGCTTATGGTTGAAGGAAGGAGACAGGAATACCAAATACTTTCAAAAAATGGCGAACGCTAACAGGAGATACAATTGTATTGCAGATTGCAAATAGGAGATGATATAATTGAAGACAAGGAACAAATCAAAAGTGGGATTTTGAATTTCTACAAGGAACTTTACTATGGGAATAAAAGTTGGAGGCCTAGTGCTACTTTTGAAGGATTGGGAAGACTGACATCCGAACAGAAGGAGGCTTTGGAAGCTGCCTTTGAAGAAGAGGAAGTAATTAATGCAATCAATAGTTGTGAACCTGACAAAAGCTCTAGACCTGATGGAATGATTATGGCCTTTTATCAACAATGCTGGGACACTATAAGGCAGGATGTCATGGGGTCTCTTAATCACTTTCACACTCACTATTACATGGTCAAGTCTTTTAATGCCTCATTCATAGCGCTTATTCCTAAAAGGAAAGGAGCAATTCAACTCAAAAACTTCCGACCCATCAGCCTCATTGGAAGTGTCTACAAGATTGTGGCCAAAGTTTTGTGAAAAAGACTTAGAAGGGTAATGGGAAACCTGATCTCAGGATATCAAAATGCCTTTTTAAAGGGGAGGCAGATTTCAGATGCTGCTCTTATAGCTTGATATTGAGAAGGCATTTGACAAAATCAACTGGCAATATCTCATTTCAATCCTAAGACAAATGATTTGGAGACAAATGGATCAAATTCTCTTTCTCAACTGTCAAGTACTCTATCTTAGTGAATAGAAGCCCGGTCGGTTTTTTCTCTCCTAGGAGAGGAATAAGGCAGGGGGATCCTTTATCCCCATTTCTCTTTATCCTTGCAATGGAGGGTTTGAGAATTATGTTGGAGAAGGCCAAACAACTACTTTGGTTGAAGGGATTTGACATTGGCAGTAAACCAGAGCTCTCAACCTCTGTGTCCCACCTTCTATATGCAGATGACACTCTCATTTTCTGTGGTGCAGAGGAGTCTCAAGTGCAACATCTAAACATTACCTTGATGATCTTTGAAGCCTTGTCTGGGCTACACATAAATATGTCAAAAAGTATCATGTATCCTGTTAATTGTGTACAAAGCATGGAGGTTTTGGCTGAGATCATGAGCTGCAATACAGGTTCATTCCCAACGTCTTATCTAGGCTTTCCATTGGGGGCTGGACATAGATCAACTGAGGTGTGGAATGGGGTTATAGAAAAATTTGAAAAAAGGTTGGCTTCCCGGCAACAACAATATCTCTCCTTCGGTGGCAGATTAACTCTTATCAGCAGTGTTCTGGATAGCTTACCAACCTATATGTTGTCTCTATTTCCCCTTCCGGTTAAAGTTCTAAAACAGCTTGATAAACTTAGGTGCTCCTTTATTTGGGAAGGCAATTCCAAAGACCACAAATTCCACCTTGTGAAATGAGATAAGGTAATTCTACCCAAATCACTTGGGGGCCTAGGAGTTAAAGATCTGTCACTGCACAGTAAGAGCATGTTGATGAAATGGCTTTGGAGGTACAATCAAGAAGGTACAAGTTTATGAAAGGCTGTCGTACAAGCTAAGTATGGCAATGAAAGTCATTGGTGCTCCAATATGGTTAATACACCTTACGGTTGTGGTCTATGGAAGGGTATCAGGAAGTTGTGGAACACTTTCGCTCTTAATATAACTCTCAAGGTTGGCAGTTGGGAACACATCCTATCTTGGAAGGATCAATGGTATGGTCAAACTACTTTGAAGGACGCTCACCCTACACTTTTTTCAGTTGCAACTAACCCAAATTCTACAGTTGCCCAAAACTAGGAGGAGAACACTTGGAGCCCAAGATTAAGGAGAAACCTTAATGATTGGGAAATAGAGGATTTGCTAGCTCTTCTTGGCAGCCTCCGGAACATGTCCATCAACGAGCAAGACAGAGACAAGCTTAA
Organism: Nicotiana noctiflora; assembly: GCA_032618575.1. Classification (NCBI taxonomy): domain Eukaryota; kingdom Viridiplantae; phylum Streptophyta; class Magnoliopsida; order Solanales; family Solanaceae; genus Nicotiana; species Nicotiana noctiflora. The sequence goes on along the minus strand of JASVEL010011740.1, from coordinate 52,230 downwards.
ATGGGGCAACAGTAGAGGGGGGTCCTATTCGGTCAAACGAAACAATTACAACTTGAGCTCTAACAAAACTTTAATTGACCAGTGGCCATGGAAAATGATTTGGAAGACGAAAATTCCCCCTAAGGTCAGTGGCTTCTGTTGGATAAGCCTTCAGGGTGCTTGTCTAACTCAGGATAACCTTCTCAGAAGGTGTTTCCAACTAGCCAATAGATGCTATATGTGCCTTAGCAATCATGAAATAATCAATCACTTGTTCCTCCATTGTAGAGCTGCAGCAGACATGTGGTTGATGTTATTTCACTTTTTGGTCTACATTGGACTATGCCTAGGGATATCAGGAATGCCTTTGTGAGCTAGAGTTCCTGGAAAGTTGAGAAGTCTATCAAGAGAATATGGTCTATGGTTCCTGCTGCTATTTTGTGGTGCATATGGACAGAGAGGAATCAAAGATGCTTTGAAGGCATCTCAAATGCCAGTCACAAACTTAAGGCTAGATGTTTAGTTTTACTTTTTTGCTGGGCAAACCACTCCCCTGTGTATAACCCTGACCTTTTCTTGGACTTTATCAGCTCCATAGTATTGTAATAGGTTATTGTCTTCCCTAGGAGCTGATATCTCCTTTTCTTTTGTAATCATTGCATCTTCTAGATGCCTGATAATTAATAAACAACTTACTTCATCGGAAAAAAAGTCACTTTAGGCAATCTTTTTTATGTCAACATCCAGGTGTGCTACTCGCTCACTACATTGCAATATTTCAAATCTTGTTTAATATCAAAATGACTACACATCCATCTTAACATACAAATCTTTACAACAATCATCCTATGGATATTTTGGTGCTTCGCTCCTACAACACATCATTGTCTCACAACGTTTTTATAGAACTTGCCTTTCATTTTGGTAGGTATCTTCTTATCGCATAACACTCTTATAGTCACCCTATTTTAATTCCTCATATTATGTCTTCATCTAAGAAATGAGTGACATTGTCCTTTAAAGTTTTTACCTTATAATTTGTAATGAAAGCTCACATTCTGATTTCTCAATTGTTGCAATATATTATGGAAATCTGTCAGGTATGCATACATCAATCTACCTCTGATGGTAGTTAGACTAAGTCCTTCATTACAAATTATGCTCTGAGAACAGATAATGCTCAAAAGGAGATATCTTAAGATTCTTAACAAGTAAAAGACTCAGCCCTTGGTTACTCCTTCAACCATTCCAGTCTCGTAATAAACACTCTTAAAGGCGAAAATATGACCTTAACTGCTATAGCTCATTTTATTACAACAACGACAATGTCTTAATCCCAAGTTAGTCGGGGTCGAGTCGACTATATGAATCCTCACAACTATGTAAACTCCATTCAGACCCGGATCAGTGCAATATGTAAAAATGTATTCTCTAGCACTAGAGGTTCTCTACCTTTTCTACAGGCATACAGATCTCTAACAAGACTATAGCCTATATCTATCTTTTCTTCCATTGCACACTTTTTGTACTATCTGTATGTATTTCAAGAGATTGTTGGTTTTTCTAGACAACTTCCTAATACCTTATCCCCTTTAACACATCCATCACTATTGTTTCACACCTATAAATTGGAGCATTGAGAGGTCGACGTAGGACGTGACTAAATCATGTCAGGCGACCTTCTCTTATATTTACTCTTTATGTGTGCTATTAGCATATTCTTCCAAATGTGATCATTGCTAATCTTGTCTAGTTTTGTACTAATGCACATTAAATTTGCAAATAATCACAGCTTTGGGATCTGAACCCATGCCATCTCGGACAAGAGCCTAAATCCGACACCTTAGACCACTCTACTTCATTTTACACCTTTAAATGTTTACTGATCCAATGACAAGAACTGAGTCAAAAATTCATTAACAAATGCATACCAATGCAGATTGATCAGCAAATTTACAAAATCCAAACTTTCTTTCAATTCTTTCTTCTCAAACAAAAATTGCATACACAAACAAGATTATAAAGAAAATATACCTAGTATAGTCCTACAAGTGGGTCTGGGAAGGATAGAGTATACGCATACCTTACCCATATCTTTAAGAAGGCGGAGAATTTGTTTCCATTAGACCCTCGGCTCAGGAAAGATAAAAGGGAAACAAGATTCAAAAAACAAGAAGCTAAAACCCAAATAGGGTTAGAGCTAGAATTTGAATTCCACAATATTTGGCAGATCAATAGCATTGAAGCAATCACAAAATACCCACAATAATTCAAACCAAGAAATGGATTTATCTCACATGTAACAATAATTTCAAGGCATAATAAACCCACAAATCTCATAAAAATCCAATCTTGAAATTTAGTTACCATCAAAACAAGATTAAAAAGAATAAAAATTTGCAGAATCAGAATAAGAATCAAACTAAACATTCACGAAACAGTGATGTGATTCATGAGATAGGGAAATGAACTTACTTGAATTAAATGGGTGATTATAAAATTGCCAAAGAATTATACAGAAAGAGAAAAAAGAGAGAGACCAAAAGAGAGAAAATGGGAATTTTTGTGTAAGGTCTCTCTCTTCTTTTGTTTCTCTCTGTACGATTTCGGAGGAATCTGTGTGAGGAGATTTTACGTAGGACTATACTGTAGATACGAGGCAGCCAAGTGGAAATATTTGATTTTCTGTTTTCTTTTCTTTTTCTTTTTTTTTCTTTTTTTAGTGGGGAATTAGGTATACTATTTTTTCTTGTCTTACCAATTTTTGAAATTTGATAAGAATGGGTTCTTTGCTAATATTATTATGTACTTTGACTGATTAATTGCATTAACTGTAAGCACATGCTAAGAATTTTCCATATTTTGGAAAAGGTTGTTCTTTTTGTTTATTTTTATTTCTGATTCTTTTTTGTTTATTCGGTATTCATTTTCAGTATTTTTTATTGTTCATTTCTCCGTCATAACTTTATTTGTAGCATTACATTAGATATATTATTGTCGTTGAGAAGAATTATAAAACTGTCACAGATTTTCTTTTTTCGCTTTTTTTATGTTTATTATAATATAGTGTGGTGGATATCTATTTTTTAGTTTTGTATTATTTATATTGAAAACGCATAACTTAGTTTATCTATTTTTTAGTGCTTAGTTGTGTAACTAATATACTTATAGTTGTACTTATTTAAGCATGACTTATATAGTACTTTTAGATTAATTAATATTTATTATGGCTTATTACTTAGTAATATTTTTTTTTATAAATTTTAGTATTTTTGTTATTGAATATTTTAGTACAATATTATGACGCATCTTATATTATTGTATTATTTTCTTGAAAATATATTATATAATTGTATCCTTGTAGGATTAGAGAAGTATGTGGAGCACAAGTTATATATTTGTGCTATGAAGACTTATCGGAAAATAAATCCGAAAACCCGAAAAAATCCGAAAAACCCGAGATTGAAAAACCCGATTTTGTTGGTTTGATTTGGTTTATAGATTTAAAAATTCGACACTATTGGTTTGATTTGGTAATTAAAAAATCCGAACCAACCTGACATATATACTCCTCTACTATTAGCGTTCACAGTTTGGTGGAATGAGTATGGGAATGGCACAAATATTAATGTCCATAGAGAGCTAAGAATATAGCCCAACAAAGTGATGGTGTGAAAGTGGTACCCTTGGCTCAGTTTTTAGACGCATACAAGGAGAGAAGCCTGTTGACTTTGGTGGCCTTAAAATATTATAGGTGGCACATAGTAAATGTCTTGGTGATGAAACAAATGGTATTTAGGTCGAGGAGAAAATTGTTAGGTACGTAAACAAAGTCTTTAGTCGAAGAGAAATGGAAGCTACATATAACAATGAGACCTTTTGAGAAAACTTGCAGTCATGGTGGTCAAAGTAGACATTATCATACCATATTCATTGTCACTCTTGGACTGGCTTAGCGAAATACACATAAGATCTAACATAGCAGAATTTAGATTTTAATTAACTTATCAAGGTTTTATATGTGCTTCGGATATTGCAATGATGATGGTCTTGGACTTGGTCTTATGATGTATCATATAAGAGACTTGGAAGGTAAGTTTATTAGTTTAAATTTTTCATTCATCTCTAGAGCTATAAATGTTTAATTTTCACTATTCTAGTCCAGTGAATTAAAATATCTTGCTTAAGTCGTTATTGTTTATGTTTTTTGGGTACTTTCGAAATGTGGAGGATCTTCAATATATCATGAAGTTAAGGTACTGAGTTAGTAGTTCTTTTTTTATTTTATTCAAATGACATACTTGACTCAGCAAATACTTACTCAAACAGTATATATTATATATCATATATATACCTTTCAAATATTCAAGAACCCGTATACATCCCATGCTACATTAGTAAGAGGGCTAGCTCGTGTCATGTTGAAACAAAAACCTTTAATTTCAATTCTCATCGTTTTCATATCAAGGATTCACAAAATAAAAGAAAAATAATGGAAGAGTTTGGAAGAGAGAGTTTTGATAAACGCAAGAAGAAGGTTGAGGAATACAAACAAGTATAAAGAGACTAAAGACTTAGTCTCTCAATTATCTAATAAAGTTAATAGGACACGTAGAACTGCCCAGCCCACAAGATCAACCACTAAAAGCACAATCAGAATCGTCCGATTATTTTGAATAGAGCCTGCAGAAATGCAAACAAGCCAAGTAGAGGAATGTGTGCTCTTACATCAGATATTGCTGCTTCATCACAACCGTTAGATCAAGTTGATTCATTGTAAAAACTAAATGATATATATGAGAATTGTACAACCAGTATATTAGCTGTATACTAAATATGTACAATAGCTGGATTTTGATTATAGTGTATAGTCAATAGATAATGTACAAATATAGCAAGTTTTTCTTTTTTGTTTTTAACAAAATACTTGCATAGATACATTATACTACGGCAATGAAAACACAAGAATTCTTTTTCTAAATCCAGTCTCTAAATTCATATACGGTATCAGTGCTAAAATAAGCTATTGTTAATCAACAATTTATCTTTGACTGATTTCTATCTCTCATTTATTATTTCATCATCCCAACTAGCCGATCTATTTAGAATAGCTTTTGTTTGGTCCTTCCCATCATTTGATTCTTGGCAAGTTGGGGGTTGCTTTTCTCCCCTTCAACTTGAGGGGGTGTTGAAATTGATACCTTGAATTCAAATTCTCATGCCCTCCTCTCAAGGATTCACAAAAGAAAACAGAACAATGGAAGAGTTTGGAAGAGGGAGTTTTGATGAAAGCAAGAAAGAAGGCTCGGGAATGTAGACAAGTACAAGAGACTAAAGACTTGGTCTTTCAATTATCTTATAAAGTTAGTAGGACACGTAGAACTACCCAGCCCCCAAGATCAAACACTAAAAGCACAATTAGAATCGTCCGATTATTTTGAATAGAGCCTGCACAAATGCAAACAAGCCAAGTAGAGGAACGTGTGCTCTTAAATCAGATATTGTTGATTCATCACAATAGTTTGATCAAGTCGGTTCATTACAAAACCAACGAATATATATGAGAATTGTACAAACAATACATTAGTTGTATAGGTACAATAGTTGTATACTGAATAGGTACAATAACTTGATTTGGATTATAATTTATAGACCAATAGATAGTGTACAAATATAGCAGGTTTTTCTTTTCCATATCAAAGTACTTTTAGTATATAATTTATTGTTATGTGTTTATACATGTATGCCGGTGTGCATAGTGGCTTTGGTTTTGGAGATAGAAACGGAGGAGGTACTTCGCAGCTGGAGTACGCTAAAGCTTTTTAGTGATTGCTAATTCGTGTTTCCCGAAGAAGGTGGAGCACCTGATAACTTTTTGGAGTACGGTGGCCATGACCCAGATTGACTATCTGCTTCTCCGGAAATGTGATGGAGGTCTATGCATGGATTGCAAGGTCATCTCGAGTGAAAACCTTACGACCCAACATATACTTTTGATAATGGACATAGAGATCAAGTGGACGAGAAATAGGAGGTCTATGTCTTGTATTCCTAGGGTCAGGTGGGGTGAATTAACTAAGGACAAGGCCCAGGAGTTTGGGGAAACGTTTCTGGCTTTGGGGGCCTGGAGGAGTAGCAGGGACGCAGGCTATATGTGGTCAATGATAGCAAATTCTATTAGAGAGGAAGCAAGAGAGATGTTAGGGGTCTCAAAGAGTTTTCATGGTGGCTATAAAAAGGACTGGTGGTGTAACGAAGAGGTGCAAAGAAAAGTGGAAGCAAAATAAAGTGGCATATTTGAAGTTAGTAAAGAGTATAGACGAGGGGCAGAAGAGTACCAACAGGGAGGGGTACAAGAAGGCTAGGAGGGAGGCAACGTTGGTGGTTACGGCAGCTAAGGCCACAACGTTTAGTCGCTTTTATGAAAAAATGAGGGTTAAAGGTGGGGACAAGAAATTGTATAGGCTAGCTAAGGTGAGGGAGCGGAAGGCCCGAGATTTGGACCAAGTGAAATGCATAAAAGAAGAGGAGGGAAGTGTTTTATTGGATGGGGAACAAATCAGGCGGAGATGGCAAGCGTACTTTCATAAACTCTTGAACGAGGAGGGAGATAGGCGCATCGCATTGGGGGAGTTGGAGTACTCAAAGCGACAACAAGATTTGGGTATTGTAGGTGCATGCGAGTAGGGGAGATGGAAGAGTCTATGCCCAAGATGAGTAGGGGTAGAGCGACTGGGCTGGACGAGATCCCGGTAAAATTATGAAAGAGTGGTGGAAAGGGGGGCGTGGAATGGCTTGCTAGGTTGTTTAACGCCATTTTTAGGATAAAGAAGATGCCCGAATAATAGAGGCGGAGTACGATGATCCTGTTGTACAAGAACAAGGGGGATGTCCAAAACTGCAACAACTATAGGGGTATCAAGTTGTTAAGCCATAAGAAAAAAGTGTGGGAGAGGGTGATTGAAGGGAGATTGAGGAGGTGTGTGTCCATTTCTAAGAACCAGTTCGGTTTCATGCCGGGGCGATCGACTAGTGAGGCCATACATATTGTGAGGAGATCGGTAGAGCAGTATAGGGTGGTAAAGAAGGATCTACATATGGTGTTCATTGTCCTGGAGAAAGCTTATGACAAAGTACCGAGAAAAGTTCTATGGAGATGTTTGGAGGCGGGATGTGTGCCTGTAGCATATATTAGAGTAATTCGGGACATATATGATGGGGCTAAGACACGGGTAAGGACAGCAGGATGAGACTCTAACTACTTTTCGGTTGAGATGGGATTGCATTAGGGATCAGCACTCAGCCCATTTTTGTTTTGCTGGCGATGGATTCTTTGACGCGTCACATCCTAGGGGAGGTGCCTTGGTAATTGTTATCAAAAGTAATAACATCTCGATAAGGGAGATAACATTAAAAGCAACAACATCCCAGCAAGGGAGATAATATTAAAATCAATAATATTCCGGCAAGAGAGACAATATAATTCTCCTCTTTTTAACATTTACTTCACAACTCAATTCACAACTTGAGCCAATGCTCTATAATGCTTAATTTCCAATAATACTTCCACAAATTACTTTACAACTTGAGCCAACTCATCAAGGTTCAGTTACCAATATTACTACCACAAGTTGAACAATAGAAATCCTAACATAAGGCATGAACAATACAAAACAGAGTCACATTAATCATAGTATAAGACTGGCGTGCATGATTGACACCAACGTATAGATACTCATCACCATGCATATACGTCTTACTCAATATCTAACACATAGCAAATAGGACACGAATCCTAATCCTCAAGATAAAGTAAGGCCAAACACTTACATCGATGCCACAAACACAATTCAAGCCTCAACTACCTCTTTACCTTTTGTTTCCACCACCAATTCGCTTGTATCTAGCCACAAGTTACTTAACTATATCAATAAATGCTAAACGAATCAATTCTAATGCGTGAAAATAAGTTTTATAATGATTTTCCTCAAAAGGTTAAAAATTGACCCCGGACTCACATGGTCAAACCCCGAGGTTCGAATCAAAACCCGATTATCCATTTACCCACAACTCAAATATATAATTTATTTTGAAATCGGACCTCAAATCGAGGTCCAAATCCCCAAAATTCAAAAATCCTAAGTTCTATCCAAAACACCCAATTTCTCATATGAAACCCCTTGATTTTGAGTTGAAATCATATAAAACAATGTTAGAGATTAAAGAAAACGAGATAGAAATAACTTACAATCGATTTGGAAGAATACTTGTCTTTGAAATATTGCCCAAAGGTGTTTAGGTTTTGAAAAGGATTTCAAAATGGTTGAAAATGATTCTAAGTTATGATTTTGCAGGTTGCAGATGTCGCAATTGCGACCAAGGTCTGCTTTCTTCGCATTTGTGAAGAAATTGCCGTGTATGCGACCCTGAAGAAATTCGGTCACCTTCGCATTAGCGAGGGACCCTTCACAAATGCGACATCGCATTTGCGATATATACGTTGCATTTTCGACCATGGCAGCGCAGGTCAATTTTCGCATTTGCGATACTATTTTGCATTTGTGAGCTTGCATTTGCGAGCCAGGTTTCGCAATTGTGAAGCCTGCAGATATGCAAGATACTAGTAATTTCGTAAGTTTAAATTTCACTCTGTGGCTTATCCAACACTCACCCGAGCCCTCGGGCTCTAAACCAAACATGCACACAAGTCCAAAAACATCATTTGAACTTGCTCGTGTGGTCAAATCATCAAAATAATATCAATAACTATGAATTTAGCATCAAAATCGAAGAAAAATCTAATGAACATTCAATTTTTAACAACTAATGGTCCTATTCACGTCATTTCAAGTCTGTTTCTTACCAAATTCTACAGGCTCAACTTAAATCACATATAAGACCTATACCGGGCTCCGGAACCAAAATAATGTCCTGATACCATCACATTCAATTACATTCAAATTTCCATGAACTCTAGAAATTTTAGTTAAATAACTTTTTTCAAAAAATTATTTCTCAGGCTTGGGACCTCAGAATTCGATTCTGGGCATACGCCCAAGTCCCATATTTTCCTATGGATCCTCCGGGACTGTCAAATCACGGGTTAGGATTTGTTTACCCAGAATATTATTCGAAGTCAACCTAAATTCATTTTAAAGTCATCATTTTTCATAGATTTTCACATAATGGCTTTTCGAGTACATGTCTGGACTGGGCACGCAAATCGAAGTGAAATAAAAAGAATGATTTAAGGCCTTGGGACATAGAATTTATTTTTAAAATGAGGGATGACCTTTTGGGTCATCACATCCTCCACCTCTAAACAATCGTTCGTCCTCGAATGGACATAAGAAAGAAGTACCTGAGTCGGAGACAAGATGGGGATATTAGCTCCGTATGTCAGGCTCGGACTCCCAGGTCGATGTCTCAGCAGGCTGAACTTTCCACTAAACACGAACATAAGGGAAACTCTTCGATCTCAACTTACAAACCTGCTGGTCTAGAATAACTACCAGCTCCTCCTCATAAGACAAATCCTTGTCCAACTACACAGTGCTGAAATCTAACACGTGGGATGGATCACCGTGATACTTCTAAAGAATGGACATATGAAATACTGGATGCACGGCTGATAAAGTCGGCGGCAACACAAGTCTGTAAGCCACCTCTCCCACTCGCTCAAAAATCTCAAACGGGTCAATAAACATACGGCTAAGCTTGCACTTCTTTTGAAATCTCATCATGCCATTCATAGGCGACACCTGAAGCAACACTCGCTCGCCGACCATGAATGCCAAATCACATCAGGTGTGCATACACATTATCTTCCTCAAACCCCATTTGTGAGACTAAACTAGGTATGGTTTTATTGTTGTTAATATACCGCATAAGAGAAGAGCTGCTAGTTGTCGGAATTTGATTAACAAACTTTGTAATTAGTATTTACTGTCTGAGGCTTAGCAAGTTATAACATCCTTCCTAGGAGGTGGTTATAGTCCTAAGTGCCCTTTAGATGTATTGAAAAATTTAGTTGTCAATGATAATATTCACAGTTATTACCAACAAACACAAATAATTAAACACATTTTTTTGTATATTTTGATAAAATTGTATTTGTTAAAATTAGCTGTTTTCTCGTCGAGTGTCACGACCCCAAATCCGGTCGTGATGGCGCCCAGCACATTGCTAAGCCAGCCTGACCAATCCATATCAACCACGGAGCTAGAAGCTCTCTTTAACCCATTTAAGCAAATTAATTCACGAAATAACAGCGATACATGTAACGAAAACGGGGAACCAAGTCCCATAATACATCAACTCCCATAGACCAAGGGTCAAGAGTCATGAGCCTCTACCGAACATGAGTGTATAAAGGTTTACAAGATACCAAGTGCGGAAAGAAAAGTCAATACAAAATCAAGACAGTAAGAAGGAATATCGGGTCCTGCGGACTCTGCAGCTACCTCGTATATCCCACAGACGTCGCCTCGCACAGCTACTGGATCACTGCTGAGAGGTACCTGGATCCGCACACAAGGTGCAGGGAGTAAAATGAGTACTGCCAGACTCAGTGGTAATAAACAAGGGTAAGACAGCGCAGATAAGAAATCTGCAATAAAACACTATGTAAAACTATAATCAGCTACCCTGTCATAGAATCAATATTCACTGTACCTGTACCAACAAATACCAATAAATAGCATAACAGCTAGTAGATGTAGCTAAATGCAATACAATGCATGATATGACCGCTACGGCGCGTAGCCCGACTCCAATTTTGGGTACACGTGCTTACTGTGGGGGTTCAGACTCCGGAGGAGCTCCTACAGCCCAAGCACATCTCATAGAGATATTCGTGCGGCGTGCAGTCCGATCCAACATATATCTCGCTGCGGCGCGCAGCCCGATCCACTACTAGTCAGCTAATATGCAGATACAGCCTCGCAGGCTCAAAAGTAGTTTTTGAAAACTCTTTTTATCATTTTTCAGTTGGAAAACAGTAATATCAAGTTCCAGAGATTGGAATTAGCATAATAACAGAAATAGCTGCGGACTAGTAGTAAACTAGCATGTCTATATGATAAGACAATGATAACGATCCTCGCGGGATCCAATGACTGGCTCACGGCCCACAAGTATACTCAACCGCCCAAGAAGGGGGTTCAACGGCTCGAGAATAGCTAATAATATAGTATCAACAGGTTGGACAAATCTATAGTCTCCAGTTTATGATCGACCCCGCACTCTCAAGAGTGTGCGTGTCTCGCCGCTATACAGCGTCACAAAGTGGTATACCGGGGTTTCGAACCCGCCGGTCATCACCCACATCTATTACTCACCTCAATATAGCGCGACGACTATTCCGCAATGCCCTTGCCACGAGAATCAAGCTCCGCACGCGTAGAATCTGCTCAAATACAGTAGAAATACAACAAATTAGGCCAATGGGACGACACCCAATCAAAACAACTCCATTTTACATCAAAATTCCCAAAGTTGTCAAAACCCGACTTTCGGTACGCTTGTCGAAAAATTACAAAAGTCACATATTCGGAACCCTCATCTCGATACGAGTCTAAGCATATCAATTTTACCAAATTCGGACTCCATTTGGCCATTCAAAACCTTGATTTTCTAAAGTTCAAGCCTAGGGCTAAATCCTCCATAAATTACCCCAAATTCCTCCATTTTCATGATATAATTGCATAATATTACCAATACTAACCATAGTTTAAGTCCATAGTTGATTACCTGATGATTTCCCTTGAATTTCTCTTCAAAATCGCCCAAATCGCCTCTAAAGCCGAGACCCAAATGTGTGAAATGTTCTGAAATTTTTCTAACTTCGGATACACTTAACTCACAGCGATTTTCGCTTCTGCGGATAAAATTCCGCCCCTGCGGAACCGCTTCTGCGACCTTTTGGTCGCTTTTGCGAACCCGGGCCCTTTTGGCCATTTCCGCACCAGCGATCAAGGAACCGCCCCTGCGCATCCGCTTCTGCGGAAATTAGTCCGCTTCTGCGGTCCTTTCCGCCTCTGCGATCAAGTGTCCGCTTCTGCGGACTCGCCTATGCGGTCGCCCTTCCGCTTCTGCGGAATTCCCATCTCTTGGCAAATTTCACTTCTGCGATCTACACTACGCTCCTGCGACGCCGCTTCAGCGGAATGATTTCCGCTTCTGCGTAACCAAGCGCTCCTGCGCCCCTCGTCCGCTTCTGCGGACTCGCTCCTGCGCCCCCAATTCCGCAGGAGCGGAAACAACAGAAACAGAATCCCAACCAGCAATTTTTCCACAATTTCTCCCGTTTAGCCACCCGAAAACACCCCGAGGCCCCCGGGACCCCATCCAAACACACCAACACATCCTAACACCTTATTCAAACTTGCTCAAATCCTCAAAACACGTCTAACAACATCAAAACCCATAATTCGCATCGAATTCAAGCCTAAATTCCTTAAAACATTCCGAATTACACATTCAATCAAAAACCCGACCAAACGACGTCCGAATGACCTGAAATTTTGCAGGCACATCCAAAATCACCTAACGGAGCTACCGCAACTGTCGGAATTCCATTCCGACCCCCGGATCAAAATCTCACCTACCGTTCGGATTTCGCCAAAATTCAACCTTAGCCAATTCAAGCCTATTTCTACACCGGCCTCCAAATTCAATTCCGATCGCTCCCCTAAGTCACAAATCACCTCCCGAAACTAACCGAATCATCAGAATTCGATTCCGAGCCCTCTAACCAAATAGTCAACTCCGGGTTGACTTTCCTTATTCAAGTTTCCTTCACAAAGGCTATATGCCTCATTTTCAATCCAATTCACTCCTAACTCACCCGATAGACTTTAACACTGATATAAAAGTATAAAACATACAATTTCAACATAACGGTGTGGTAATTCCCGTGACGACGGGCCGGGTCGTCACATTCTCCCCCTTTTAAGCAAACGCTCGTCCTCGAGCGGGTCAAGAAACATACCTGAAGTCTCAAACAAGTGAGGATATCCGCTCCGCATCTCCCGCTCGATCTCCCAAGTGGCCTCCTCCACGGGTCGACCTCTCCACTGAACCTTAACTGATGCAATCTCCTTAGACCTCAATTTTCTCACCTGCCGTCCCAAAATGGTAATAGGCTCCACATCGTAGGATAGATCACCATCAAGCTGAATGGTGCTGAAATCCAATACATGAGACGGATCTCCAATGTACTTCCGGAGCATAGACACATGGAATACTGGATGAACGCTGGATAAGCTAGGCGGCAAGGCCAACTCATATGCCACCTCTCCAACTCTCCTAAGTATCTCAAAAGGACCAATGTACTTGGGACTCAACTTTCCTTTCTTCCCAAACCTCATGACACCCTTCATAGGTGAAATCTTCAACAATACTCTGTCACCAACCATGAAAGACAACTCTCGAACTCTACGGTCCGCATAACTCTTCCGACGAGACTGTGCTGTACGAAGCCTCTCCTGGATCAACTTTGCTCTATCCAGAGCATCCTGGACTAACTCAGTCCCTATCAATCTAACCTCACCAGGCTCAAACCATCCCACGGGGGATCTACACTGCCTGCCATACAATGCCTCATACGGGGCCATCTGAATACTCGACTGATAACTGTTGTTGTAGGCAAACTCGGCAAGTGGTAGGAACTCATCCCACGAACCACCAAAGTCAATCACACAAGCTCGCAACATATCCTCCAGAATCTGAATAGTACGCTCAGACTGCCCATCTGTCTGGGGGTGAAATGATGTACTCAACTCGACCCGTGTACCCATCTCTCGCTGAAATGCTCTCCAAAACTGAGAAGTGAACTGAGTACCCCTGTCGGATATGATAGACACCGGAACTCCATGCAACCGAACAATCTCTCGAATAAAGATCGCTGCCAACCGCTCCGATGAGTAGGTAGTACTAACTGGAATGAAGTGAGCTGACTTGGTCAGTCTATCCACAATCACCCATATAGAATCAAACTTCCTCGCCGTCCGAGGGAGTCCAATAACAAAGTCCATAGTGATCCTCTCCCATTTCCACTCATGAATAACAATGCGCTGAAATACACCACCGGGCCTCTGATGCTCGTACTTAACCTGCTGACAGTTGAGGCACCGTGCTGCATGTCTGACAATGTCCATTTTCATCTTTCTCCACCAATAGTGTTGTTTCAAATCTTGATACATCTTAGCGGCTCCTGGATGGATAGAATACCACGAGCTATGGGCCTCCTCCAGAATCAACTCACGAAGGCCATCAACATTGGGCACACATATCCGGCCTTTCATCCTCAATACGCCGTCACTATCAATGGTGACATCTCTAGCGTCATCATGCTGAACTCCGTCCCTAAGGACAGCCAAATGTGGATCATCATACTGGCGCTCACGAATACGATCATATAGAGATGACCGAGATACAACACAAGCCAATACCCTGCTGGGCTCCGAAATATCTAACCTCACTAGCCGATTGGCTAGCACCCGAACATCATGAGCAAATGGCCTCTCCTCAGCTGGAATATATGCCAAGCTCCCCATACTGACCGCCTTCCGGCTCAAAGCATCGGCCACCACATCGGCCTTCCCCGGATGATATAATATAGTAATGTCATAATCCTTCAAGCAACTCTAGCCATCTCCGCTGTCTCAAATTAAGGTCTTTCTGTTTGAACAAGTGCCGGAGACTACGATGGTCGGTATACACCTCACAAGACACGCCGTACAAATAGTGCCTCCAAATCTTCAATGCATGAACAATGGCGGCTAGCTCCAAGTCATGAACAGGATAGTTCTTCTCATGCGGCTTCAACTGCCGAGAAGCATAAGCAATTACCTTTCCTTCCTGCGCATCAACACACAACCTATCCCCACTCTCGAGGCATCACAATAAACGGTATATGAACCCGAAGTTGATGGCAATACTAACACTGGAGTTGTGGTCAAAGCTGTCTTGAGCTTCTGAAAGCTCTCCTCGCACTCATCCGACCACACGAATGGTGCACCCTTCCGGGTCAATTTAGTCAATGAAGAAGCAATGGATGAAAATCCCTGAACAAACCGGCGATAATACCCCGCCAAACCAAGAAAACTCCTGATCTCTGTAGCTGAGGACGGTCTAGGCCAACTCTGCACCGCCTCTATCTTTTTCTGATCAACCTGAATACCATCACGAGACACCACATGTCCCATAAATGCTACGGACTCGAGCCAAAACTCGCACTTGGAGAATTTAGCATATAGCTTCTCCTCTCTCAATCTCTGCAACACAATACTCAAATGTTGAGCGTGCTCCTCCTGACTACGGGAGTAGACTAGAATGTCATCAATGAACACAATCACAAATGAATCCAAATAAGGCCCGAACACACTGTTCATCAGATGCATAAATGTTGCTGGGGCGTTGGTCAGCCCAAAAGACATCACAAGAAACTCATAATGACCATATCGGGTCCTGAATGCAGTCTTCATAATATCCGAGTCTCTGATCTTCAGCTGATGATAGCCTGAACGAAGATCGATCTTAGAAAACACCCTCGCACCCTGTAACTGATCAAACAAATCATCTATGCGCGGTAGAGGGTACTTGTTCTTCACCGTCACTTTGTTCAATTGCCTATAATCAATACACATTCGCATGGAACCATCTTTCTTTTTAACAAATAATACCGGTGCACCCCACGGAGACACACTAGGACGGATGAAACCCTTATCCAGGAAGTTCTTGAAGCTGCTCTTTTAGTTCTTTCAACTCGGCTAGTGCCATTCGATAAGGAGGAATGGATATGGGCCGAGTGCCCGGCACCAAGTCAATGCCAAAATCAATATCCCCGTCCGGCGGCATGCCCGGCAGGTCTGAGGGAATACATCTGGGAAGTCCCTCACAACGGGTACAGAATCAATGCTAGGAGACTCGGCTCCCACATCTCTCACAAAAGCTAAGTACGATAAACACCCTTTTTCAACCATCTTCTGAGCTTTTAGGAACGAAATAACACGGCTAGGGACGAAATCGGTCGAACCCCGCCACTCAATCTGAGAAATACCAGGAATGGCCAACGTAACTGTCTTAGCATGACAGTCCAATATAGCATAGTACGGAGACAACCAGTCCATACCTAATATAACATCGAAGTCCACCATACCCAACAATAACAAATCTGCCTGGGTCTCCAGACCCCCAATAGATATAACACAGGATCTATAGACATGATCCACAACGATCGTATCACCCACGGGGGTGGATACATGAACAGGTAAATCAAGACTACCACGAGTCGCACACGTAAGAATATGTGGATCCTGGATCAAATAGAACAGAGGCATCTCTGTGACAGACAGAAATGATACCTGTAATCACTGCATCGGAGGCAACTGCATCACGCCTGTCAGGAAGTGCGTAGAATCGCGCCTGGCCTCCACCAGATCTCTCCTCGCCCCTGGGGCGACCACGAGAAGACTGACCTCCACCTCTACTAGACCGAGATGGTGCTGAAGAGGAGGGCTGATCCCTCTGCTGAGTCCTGCCCCTACGTAGTCGAGGGCACTGTCTCCTCATGTGGCCAAACTCACCACACTCAAAACATGCACCTGGTGTTGGAGAAGTAGGTGTTGCACTCTGGGCTGGGAGGGCACTAAGTGATGACTGACCCTGCTGAAATCCCTGTCGACCACGACCATAAGAACCTCTGCTCTGTTCAGGGAGGCCTGAATGAGAAGGTCTAGATGAGCGACCTCTGCTCTGCTGGGAATGCTCTCTGGACGGAGCACCACTGAAACTACCGGAACCACGAGGCCTCTTGGCCTCCCGCTCCTCTCTCTCTCGGCGACGATCCGCCTCAATGGAGCGTGCCATATCAGCAACCTGCTCAAACGATGATGACAGAACTCGCTCGCTGGTCATAAGAATACGGATAGAGTAGTTGAGGCCATCAATGAACCTCCTGATCCTCTCCCTATCAGTGGGGATCATCCATGTGGCATGCCTAGCCAACCGAGTGAATCTAAGCTCATACTGGGTCACAGACATGTCGCCCTGAATCAACCACTCGAACCGGCGACGTAGCTCCTCGCGACGAGACCGAGGTACATATTTCTCTAGAAAGAGAGTAGAGAACTGCCTGCCATGTGAGAGGTGCTGGTCTTGCAGGCCTACGCCTCTCAAACTCCTCCCACCAATCAAATGCGGGACCGGTGAACTGAAATGTAGTAAATGAAACTCCGCCGGACTCAAGAATACCGGCCGTACGCAGCATCTTCTCGACACTTATCCAAGAAACCCCGGGCATCGTCGCCCTCAACACCACCGAAATGGGGTGGCCGAAGTCTACCAAATCTCTCAAGCACGACGCCGCTCGTCATCGGGCATAACCCGAACCATATGCTTTGGAGCTGGAGCTGGTGCAGTCGGAGGAATAACCGGTGCAACCACCGAGCGGGGACCGCCTCTGGCGTCCGAAGTCCCCGAACAACCGGGTCGGGTGTGCGAGCCGGCAGGGTCCGTCGTCCACCCCCGACTGAGATGTCGCTACCGTAGCGGTAGCCGAAACTACCTCTGAGCCAAACCGGAACACACCGATAATATCCGAGCAAGAGAGTCTCCCGAAGACCAGGAATAGCAATAGATATAGTCCGGCCCCGAACTAGGACCGCCGGAGCATCAACTACCGGGGTCGCTCCCCGAATCGGTATAACGGGCGGGTCGGCCGGCACCGCCTCGCCGCCTCTACCTCTAACTCTAGCACGACCGCGCCCACGGCCTCTAACAGGTGGCAATGGAGGTCGTCCACCTCGTCCCGAAGCTCGCGTTCTCGCCATCCGCGAGAGAATAGAATATAGAAGTTCAGTTCTCAGAACAACAAGATCGCACGACATAGTTCAAGAAAAGTGAAGTTTTCCTAAAGGTTCGCAGCCTCCCGAGGATAAGTACAGGCGTCCCCGTACCGATCCACAAGACTCTACTAACCGGCTCAAGACTCATGAGGCCTAGTAAACCTAGGCTCTGATACCAACTTGTCACGACCCCAAATCCGGTCGTGATGGCGCCCAGCACATTGCTAAGCCAGCCGACCAATCCATATCAACCACGGAGCTAGAAGCTCTCTTTAACCCATTTAAGCAAATTATTTCACGAAATAACAGCAATACATGTAACGAAAACGGGGAACCAAGTCCCATAATACATCAACTCCCATAGACCAAGGGTCAAGAGTCATGAGCCTCTACCGAACATGAGTGTATAAAGGTTTACAAGATACCAAGTGCGGAAAGAAAAGTCAATACAAAATCAAGACAATAAGAAGGAATATCGGGTCCTGCGGACTCTGCAGCTACCTCGATTATCCCACAGATGTCGCCTCGCACAGCTACTGGATCACTGCTGAGAGGTACCTGGATCTGCACACAAGGTGCAGGGAGTAAAATGAGTACTGCCGGACTCAGTGGTAATAAACAAGGGTAAGACAGCGCAGATAAGAAATCCGCAATAAAGCACTATGTAAAACTATAATCAGCTACCCCGTCATAGAATCAATATTCACTGTACCTGTACCAACAAATACCAATAAATAGCATAACAGCTAGCAGATGTAGCTAAATGCAATGCAATGCATGATATGACCGCTACGGCGCGTAGCTCGACTCCAATTTTAGGTACCCGTGCTCACTGTAGGGGTTCAGACTCTGGAGGGGCTCCTACAGCCCAAGCACATCTCATAGAGATATTCGTGCGGCGTGCAGTCCGATCCAACATATATCTCGCTGCGGCGCGCAGCCCGATCCATTACTAGTCAGCTAATATGCAGATACAGCCTCGCAGTCTCAAAAGTAGTTTTTGAAAACTCTTTTTATCATTTTTCGGTTGGAAAACAGTAATATCAAGTTCCAGAGATTGGAATTAGCATAATAACAGAAATAGTTGCGGACTAGTAGTAAACTAGCATGTCTATATGATAAGACAATGATAACGATCCTCGCGGGATCCAATGACTGGCTCACGGCCCACAAGTATACTCAACCGCCCAAGAAGGGGTTCAACGGCTCGAGAATAGCCAATAATATAGTATCAACAGATTGGACTAATCTATAGTCTCCAGTTCATGATCGACCCCGCACTCTCAAGAGTGTGCGTGTCTCGCCGCTATACAGCGTCACAAAGTGGTATACCGGGGTTTCGAACCCGCTGGTCATCACCCACATCATTTACTCACCTCAATATAGCGCGACGACTATTCCGCAATGCCCTTGCCACGAGAATCAAGCTCCGCACGCGTAGAATCTGCTCAAATACAGTAGAAATACAACAAATTAGGCCAATGGGACGACACCCAATCAAAACAACTCCATTTTACATCAAAATTCCCAAAGTTGTCAAAACCCGACTTTCGGTACGCTTGTCGAAAAATTACAAAAGTCACATATTCGGAACCCTCATCTCGATACGAGTCTAAGCATATCAATTTTACCAAATTCGGACTCCATTTGGCCATTCAAAACCTTGATTTTCTAAAGTTCAAGCCTAGGGCTAAATCCTCCATAAATTACCCCAAATTCCTCCATTTTCATGATATAATTGCATAATATTACCAATACTAACCATAGTTTAAGTCCATAGTTGATTACCTGATGATTTCCCTTGAATTTCTCTTCAAAATCGCCCAAATCGCCTCTAAAGCCGAGACCCAAATGTGTGAAATGTTCTGAAATTTTTCTAACTTCTAATACACTTAACTTACAGCGATTTTCGCTTCTGCGGATAAAATTTCGCCCCTGCGGAACCGCTTCTGCGACCTTTTGGTCGCTTCTGCGAATCCAGGCCTATTTGGGCATTTCCGCTCCTGCGATACACGGACCGCTCCTGCAGGTCCGCTTCTGCGGATAACATTCCGCCCCGCGGTCCTTTCCGCCTCTGCGATCAAGAGTCCGCTCCTGCGGACTCGCCTTGCGGTCGCCCTTCCGCTTCTGCGGAATTCCCATCTCTTGGCAAATTTCGCTTCTGCGATCTACACTACGCTCCTGCGACGCCGCTTCAGCGGAATGATTTCCGCTTCTGCGAAGCCAAGCGCTCCTGCGCCCCTCGTCCGCTTCTGCGGACTCGCTCCTGCGCCCCCAATTCCGCAGGAGCGGAAACAACAGAAACAGAATCCCAACCAGCAATTTTTCCACATTTTCTCCCGTTTAGCCACCCGAAAACACCCCGAGGCCCCCGGGACCCCATCCAAACACACCAACACATCCTAACACCTTATTCAAACTTGCTCAAATCCTCAAAACACGTCTAACAACATCAAAACCCATAATTCGCATCGAATTCAAGCCTAAATTCCTTAAAACATTCCGAATTACACATTCAATCAAAAACCCGACCAAACGACGTCCGAATGACCTAAAATTTTGCAGGCACATCCAAAATCACCTAACGGAGCTACTGCAACTGTCGGAATTCCATTCCGACCCCCGGATCAAAATCTCACCTACCGTTCGGATTTAGCCAAAATTCAACCTTAGCCAATTCAAGCCTATTTCTACACCGGGCCTCCAAATTCAATTCCGATCGCTCCCCTAAGTCACAAATCACCTCCCGGAACTAAGCAAATCATCAGAATCCGATTCCGAGCCCTCTAATCAAATAGTCAACTCCGGGTTGACTTTCCTTATTCAAGTTTCCTTCACAAAAGCTATATGCCTCATTTTCAATCCAATTCACTCCTAACTCACCCAATAGACTTTAACACTGATATAAAAGCATAAAACATACAATTTCAACATAACGGGGTGGTAATTCCCGTGACGACGGGCCGGGTCGTCACATCGAGTTATGCCAAAAGAAAAAATATAAATCATTTCAATAGCAGATAGCATCCGTTGTAAAAACCCTTTAATTATATAAGACTTAATTTCATACAAAAACAATTCAGACACCTGACTTGCAACATAATAGCCTAGATATCACTTTGCAAATCTATAGCCCAAAAATAATAGTCTAACTCCCGAAAGATAACTCATTTTTACTCCTATACAAACCAGTGCGTATAAATCTTTTTTATACAACATATACACGAAAAAGAAGAAGAGAAGGAAGTGTCAAACTTCCGTAGAGGCATCTTACACACTAACAATATATATACATCCTTATAAACTGAATATATATATATATATATATATATATATATATATATATATATATATATATATATATATATATATATGCAAACAAACAAAAACACCTTTATGTGCAATTGTTGAAGCAATCCAACAGGATAAAAGAAAAATAAAAACTTTGTAAATTAATTATTGAATCCCTCCAACGCGTATAAATCTTTTTTATACAACACATACATGAAAAAGAAGAAGAGAAAGAAGTGTCAAACTTCCGTAGAGGCATCTTACACACTAACAATATATATACATCCTTATAAACTATATATATATATATATACAAACCAGTTATTTTCATACATTATGTGCAATTGCTGAAGCAATCCAACAGGATAAAAGAAAAATAAAAACTTCGTAAATAAATTATTGAATCCCTCCAACGCGTATAAATCTTTTTTATACAACACATACACGAAAAAGAAGAAGAGAAGGAAGTGTCAAACTTCCGTAGAGGCATCTTACACACTAACAATATATATACATCCTTATAAACCGAATATATATATATATATATATATATATATATATATATATATATATATATATATATATATATATATATATATATATAATACTTTATAACTTGTATAAACATGTATAATAGTGTATAAGAGGTGTTTGTATATTTATATACATAATTATACATTATTATACAGTATTTATACAAACTGCTACATAACTATAATTTTTATCCAAGACACGAGTTGTAGTAGAAAGTATTGGATGATTCAACTCGTCTATAGGTTAGCATTTTTGCGCCAGCGATTCAGAATTCAATGCACAGATAGGATACACCCAAGTTCAGATTCGAGACTTCAAGGAGGACAATACACATATCACGGGAATCAATAACTTGCGATGAGCCAAGAAGGTCAACAAGCTTAAGAACAAGCAAGTATGGAGCTTTCTGCTTTATCATGTTGAAGATCGATTTAACTTCCGATCTTTTCTCCTCAAAGATTGACCAGACATTGGAAATTAATGTTTCAAACTGCAAAGAGTTAGACCCAATTTCAAAAATCTTCTATATTCTTCTGCTTGCCACCATGGACGACGGAGTAGGAGCCCGAGCCTTCTTCGAGCAATTGATGGCAGAACTATGTAGGAGGTAGGGGAGGAGAATAGCGGGGCTAGGTTAAGAGATGATGAAGGATCTATGTTGGTTGGGAAAAAATAAGCGAAAGATGGTGAGAGAGAATTTGGTATGCTCGGAACGAAGAAAGAAGAAAATAATAAAAACTCTAAAAGTGTGTCTTTAATAATGGGCTAAAGGCTGAAAAGTTTTTTTAAGTTATGTACAACATGGACTAAATAGGGTAAGCGCTTCAAATCTGGGCCATTTTCAGTTAGGCTGTTAGGCCAAGCGACAAGGGTCGTATTTCTTTCATTATATAAACCTTGAATTTCATTTAAACATATTCAACTACTCGCAAATGAATGACGTTTTTTTCTTTTTGATACTCCATTTTCTTTTAATAGAATTAAGAGGTTATTATACACCCCGCAGTTTTTTATTAGCTTAAATATTTTTTTTTTTGGTTAATCATAAGAACTAAGACGAGTTTGAACACTAAACTTAGATAGATTGGAATTTGAATAAGATCAAATAATCTACTAGAATCTATATATAATTATAAAGCATGACTTTTGAAATGTGGCGTGGCATATGCCATTGCAAAGGAATCACATTTATCTATTATCTAAAAAATTTAAGCTTTTCTTTTTATTTTTGGGTTCAATTTTACGAAAAGGCACGACTTTAATCAAAAGAGAAATAATCGTTACTCGAGAGTCCAACAATTATCAACAAAAGCCATAACCATTACTTGAGAGTCCAAAATTCTCTAGAAAAAATTTTGACTTACACTCATTCTGTTTCACTTCTTTCGCATTCCATCTTCTTCTTTCTCCCAATCCCCTGAGGTATATCTTTCTTTTTTGTAAAATGTTATTATTTTTTTGTTCTCTTTCATGGTTAATTGATTGGTATCTCATGTATCTCTATTGTGAGCACGTAACTTTTGCCCTATATGTGAATTACTCCCAAATGAGTCAAAACATAAATTGTTGTTTTTATTGTGTGCATTTTTGTGAATTTTCATGGTATTTTATGTTATTATTTGCTTGTGTATGTGCATATTTAGGTGTTTAAATAAATAAAAATACAAAAGTTTGTCGCGTTTACATTTAGGATTAATTAAGTAAGCGGTTTGTTTTACAAAAAAATAAAACGAAATAAAAATTAATGTACTTCGCATTTTAGTGTTTAAGCGTCAAAATTGTGTGATTTTAATTTTAAATTGGTATTTAATTATGTGTGATTATTGTTAAATGTTAATTAGTATTTGTGATTATAATTACATTAGTATTTTGGTTAAATTTTTGAAATTAATTTAGGAGTAAAATAAAGAAAAAGAAAAGAAAAGAGAGAAATAGGAGAGGGAAAAGGATTTGGGCCAATCCCAAAATAACCCCACCCAGGCCCAAACATTTTCGTCCAAAACCCACCCCAAAACCCGGTTGAATTGGACCAAACCCGTTCCCATTACCCGGTCCAACCTTAAACCAACCAAACGACCCGTTTGAAATTAGCTCGATCGATCTTAGCCGTGGATTATTATGATCCAACGGCCATGATTAAAAGGCTAATTTTAAATCACCGAAAATCCCCCAAACCCTTTCAACCCGTCTCAGACGAATGTGACGACCCGGCCCGTCGTCACGGGAATTACCACCCCGTTATGTTGTAAAAACATGTTTTACGATTTTATATCAGTGTTAGAGTCTATCGGGTGAGTTAGGAGTGAATTGGATTGAAAATGAGGCATATAGCCTTTGTGAAGGAAACTTGAATAAGGAAAGTCAACCCGGAGTTGACTATTTGGTTAGAGGGCTCGGAATCGAATTCTGATGATTCGATTAGTTCCGGAGGTGATTTGTGACTTAGGGGAGCGATCGGAATTGAATTTGGAGGCCCGTGTAGAAATAGGCTTGAATTGGCTAAGGTTGAATTTTGGCGAAATCCGAACGGTAGGTGAGATTTTGATCCGGGGGTCGGAATGGAATTCCGACAGTTGCAGTAGCTTCGTTAGGTGATTTTGGATGTGCCTGCAAAATTTCAGGTCATTCGGACGTCGTTTGGTCGGGTTTTCGATTGAATGTGTAATTCGGAATGTTTTAAGGAATTTAGGCTTGAATTTGATGTGAATTATGGGTTTTGGTGTTATTAGACGTGTTTTGAGGATTGGAGCAAGTTCGAATAAGGTGTTAAGATGTGTTGGTGTGTTTGGATGAGGTCCCGGGGGCCTCGGGGTGTTTTCGGATGGTTAAACGGGAGAAAATGTGGAAAAATTGCAGGTTTGTGTTCTGGTTCTGTTGTTTTCGCTCCTGCGGAAATGGGGGCGCAGGAGCGAGTCCGCAGGAGCGGACAAGAAGGCGCAGAGGCGGGGGTGACCGCTGAAGTGGAGCCTGGCCTGCAGGGGCGGCTTCGCTGGTGCGAGAGGGTGATCGCAGAAGCGGGAAAGAGGCGTGATGGAGGAGTCCGCAGATGCGGATAGTTGGTCGCATAGGCGAGTCCGCAGGAGCGGACTCTTGATCGCAGAAGCGGACGCTCCCGCAGAGGCGGAAGAAATTCCGCAGGAGCGGACTCGCAGGAGCGGTCCTTGGATCGCAGGTGCGGAAATGGCCAAAAGGCATGGGTTCGCAGAAGCGACCAATTGGTCGAATGAGCGGTTCCGCAGGGGCGGAAAATGGTCCGCGGAAGCGAAAATCGCAGTGAGTTAAGTGTATCGGAAGTTAGAAAAATTTCAGAAACATTTCACACATTTGGGTCTCGGCTTTAGAGGCAATTTGGGCGATTTTGAAGAGAAACTCAAGGGAAATCATCGGGTAATCAACTATGGACTTAAACTATGATTAGTATTGATAATATTATGCAATTATATCATGAAAATGGAGGAATTTGGGGTAATTTATGGAGGATTTAGCCCTAGGCTTGAACTTTAGAAAATCAAGGTTTTGAATGGGCAAATGGAGTCCGAATTTGGTAAAATTGATATGCTTAGACTCGTATTGAGATGAGGGTTCCGAATATGTGACTTTCGTGATTTTTTGATAAGCGTACCGAAAGTCGGGTTTTGACAACTTTGGGAATTTTGATGTAAATTGAGTTGTATTGATTGGGTGTCGTCCCATGGGCCTAATTTGTTGTATTTCTACTGTATTTGATCAGATTCTACGCGTGCGGAGCTTGATTCTCGTGGCAAGGGCATTGCGGAGTAGTCGTCGCGCCGTATTGAGGTGAGTAATAGATGTGGGTGATGACCAGCGGGTTCGAAACCCCGGTATACCACTTTGTGACGCTCTATAGCGGCGAGACACGCACACTCTTGAGAGTGCGGGGTCGATCATGAACTGGAGACTATATATTAGTCCGACCTGTTGATACTGTATTATTGGCTATTCTCGAGCCGTTGAACCTCCTTCTTGGACGGTTGAGTATATTGTGGGTTGTGAGCCAGTTATTGGATCCCGCGAGGATCGTTATCATTGTGTTATCATATAGACATGCTAGTTTACTACTAGTCCGCAGCTATTTTTGTTATTATGCTAATTCCAATCTCTGGAACTAGATATTACTGTTTTTCCAACTGAAAAATGATAAAAAAAGTTTTCAAAAACTACTTTTGAGCCTACGAGGTTGTATCTGCATATTAGCTGACTAGTAGTGGATCGGGCTGCACGCCGCAGCGAGATATATGTTGGATCGGACTGCACGCCGCAGGAATATCTCTATGAGATGTGCTTGGGGCTGTAGGAGCCCCTCCGAGTCTGAACCCCCACAGTGAGCACGGGTACCCAAAATTGGAGTCGGGCTACGCGCCGTAGCGGTCATATCATGCATTGCATTGCATTTAGCTACATCTGCTAGTTGTTATGCTATTTATTGGTATTTGTTGGTACAGGTACAGTGAATATTGATTCTATGACAGGGTAGCTGATTATAGCTTTACATAGTGCTTTATTGCGGATTTCTTATCTGCGTTGTCTTACCCTTGTTTATTACCACTGAGTCTGACAGTACTCATTTTACTCCCCGCACCTTGTGTGCAGATCCAGGTACCTCTCAGCAGTGATCCAGTAGCTGTGCGAGGCGACATCCGTGGGATATACGAGGTAGCTGCAGAGTCCGCAGGACCCGATATTCCTTCCTACCGTCTTTTGATTTTGTATTGACATTTCTTTCCGCACTTGGTATTTTTGTAAACCTTTATACACTTACGTTCAGTAGAGGCTCATGACTCTTGACCCTTCGGTCTATGGGAGTTAGTATATTTTGGGACTTGGTCTCCCCGCTGTTGGTATAAGTATTACTATTGTTTCGTATTTTGAAATGCTTAAATGGGTTAAAGAGAGCTTCTAGCTCCGTTGTTGATATTGATTGGTCAGGCTGGCTTAGCAATGTGCTGGGCGCCATCACGACCGGATTTGGGGTCGTGACAAGTTGGTATCAGAGCCTAGGTTTACTAGGCCTCCTGAGTCTTGAGCCGGTTAGTAGAGTCTTGTGGATCGGTACGGGGACGCCTGTACTTATCCTCGGGAGGCTGCGAACCTTTAGGAAAACTTCACTTTTCTTGAACTCTGTCGTGCGATCTTTGTTGTTCTGAGAACTGAACTTCTATATTCTATTCTGTCGCAGATGGCGAGAACGCGAGCATCAGGACAAGGTGGACGACTTCCATTGCCACCTGTTAGAGGCCGTGGGCGCGGTCGTGCTTGAGGTAGAGGTAGGGCGGCTGAGGTAGTGCCAGCTGACCCGCCCGTTGTACCAGTTCAGGAGCAGCCCCCAGTGGTTGACGCTCCAGCAGCCCCAGTTCAGGGCCAGACTGTATCTATTGCTATTCCTGGTCTTTAGGAGACTCTTGCCCAGATACTATCGGTGTGTTCCAGTTTGGCTCAGGTAGTTTCAGCTACCACTACTGCAGCGACATCTCAGATAGGTGGTGGTCAGCAGACCCCTGCAGCTCGCACACCTGAGCAGTTTGTTCAGGGACTTCAGACGCTAGAGGCGGTCCCTGCTCAGGTGGTTGTACCAGTCATTCCTCCAACTGCACCAGCTCCAGAGCATATGGTTCAGGCTATGCCCGACGACGAGCAGCGTCATCTTGAGAGATTTGGTAGACTTCGACCACCCCATTTCAGTGGCGCTGAGGGCGAGGATGCCCAGGGTTTCTTGGATAAGTGTCAGAGGATGTTACGTAAGGCTGGTATTCATGAGTCCAGCGGAGTTTTATTTACTACCTTTCAGTTTACTGGTCCCACATTTGATTGGTGGGAGGAGTTTGAGAGGCGTAGGCCTGCAGGAGCAGTACTTCTCACATGGCAGCAGTTCTCTACTCTCTTCCTAAAGAAGTATGTACCTCAGTCTCGTCGCGAGGAGCTACATTGCCAGTTTGAGTGGTTGGTTCAGGGCGACATGTCTGTGACCCAGTATGAGCTCAGATTCACACAGTTGGCTAGGCATGCCACGTGGATGATCCCCACTGATAGGGAGAGGATCAGGAGGTTCATTGATGGCCTCAACTACTCTATCTGTATTCTTATGACCAGCGAGCGAGTTCTGTCATCATCGTTTGAGCAGGTTGCCGATATGGCACGCTCCATCGAGGCGGATCGTCGCCGAGAGAGAGAGGAGCGGGAGGCCAAGAGGCCTCGCAGTTCTGGCAGTTTCAGCGGTGCTCCGTCCAGAGAGCATTCCCAGCAGAGCAGAGGTCGCTCATCTAGACCTTCTCATTCAGGCCGCCCTGAACAGAGCAAAGGTTCTTATGGTCGTGGTCAACAGGGATTTCAGCAGGGTCGGTCATCACTTAGTGCCCTCCCAGCCCAGAGTGCAACACCTACTTCTCCAGCACCAGGTGCATGTTATGAGTGTGGTGAGTTTGGCCACATGAGGAGATAGTGCCCTCGACTACCTAGGGGCAGGACTCAGCAGAGGGATCAGCCCTCCTCTTCAGCACCATCTCAGTCTAGTAGAGGTGGAGGTCAGTCTTCTCGTGGTCGCCCCAGGGGCGAGGAGAGATCTGGTGGAGGCCAGGCGCGATTCTATGCACTTCCTGACAGGCGTGATGCAGTTGCCTCCGATGCAGTGATTACAGGTATCATTTCTGTCTGTCACAGAGATGCCTCTATTCTATTTGATCCAGGGTCCACATATTCTTACGTGTCCTCTTATTTTGCACATTATTTGGGTGCGACTCGTGATAGTCTTGATTTGCTTGTTCATGTATCCACCCCCGTGGGTGATACGATCGTTGTGGATCATGTCTATAGATCCTGTGTTATATCTATTGGGGGTCTGGAGACCCAGGCAGATTTGTTATTGTTGGGGATGGTGGACTTTGATGTTATATTGGGTATGGACTGGTTGTCTCCGTACCATGCTATATTGGACTATCATGCTAAGACAGTTACGTTGGCCATTCCTGGTATTTTTCAGATTGAGTGGCGGGGTTCGACCGATTTCGTCCCTAGCCGTGTTATTTCGTTCCTAAAAGCTCAGAAGATGGTTGAAAAAGGGTGTTTATTGTACTTAGCTTTTGTGAGAGATGTGGAGCTGAGTCTCCTAGCATTGATTCTGTACCTGTTGTGAGGGACTTTGCAGATGTATTCCCCTCAGACATGTCGGGCATGCCGCCAAACAGGGATATTGATTTTGGCATTGACTTGGTGCCGGGCACTCAACCCATATCCATTCCTCCTTATCGGATGGCACCAGCTGAGTTGAAAGAACTGAAAAAGCAACTTCAGGAGCTTCTGGATAAGGGTTTCATCCGCCCTAGCGTGTCCCCGTGGGGTACGCCGGTATTATTTGTTAAAAAGAAAGATGGTTCCATGCGAATGTGTATTGATTATAGGCAATTGAACAAAGTGACAGTGAAGAACAAGTACCCTCTACCGCGCATAGATGATTTGTTTGATCGGTTACAGGGTGCGAGGGTGTTTTCTAAGATCGATCTTCGTTCAGGCTATCATCAGCTGAAGATCAGGGACTCGGATATTATGAAGACTGCATTCAGGACCCGATATGGTCATTATGAGTTCCTTGTGATGTCGTTTGGGTTGACCAACGCCCCAGCAGCATTTATGCATCCGATGAACAGTGTGTTCAGGCCTTATTTGGATTCATTTGTGATTGTGTTCATTGATGACATTCTACTCTACTCCCGTAGTCAGGAGGAGCATGCTCAGCATTTGAGTACTGTGTTGCAGTGATTGAGGGAGGAGAAGCTATATGCTAAATTCTCCAAGTGTGAGTTTTGGCTCGAGTCCGTGGCATTTCTGGGGACATGTGGTGTCTCGTGATGGTATTCAGGTTGATCAGAAAAAGATAGAGGCGGTGCAGAGTTGGCCTAGACCGTCCTCAGCTACAGAGATCAGGAGTTTTCTTGGCTTGGCGGGGTATTATCGCCGGTTTGTTCAGTGATTTTCATCCATTGCTTCTTCATTGACTAAATTGACCCAGAAGGGTGCACCATTCGTGTGGTCAGATGAGTGCGAGGAGAGCTTTCAGAAGCTCAAGAGAGCTTTGACCACAGCTCCAGTATTAGTATTGCCATCAGCTTCAGGTTCATATACCGTTTATTGTGATGCCTCGAGAGTGGGGATAGATTGTGTGTTGATGCAGGAAGGTAAGGTAATTGCTTATGCTTCTCGGTAGTTGAAGCCACATGAGAAGAACTATCCTGTTCATGATTTGGAGCTAGCCGCCATTGTTCATGCCTTGAAGATTTGGAGGCACTATTTGTACGGTGTGTCTTGTGAGGTGTATACCGACCATCGTAGTCTCCAGCACTTGTTCAAACAGAAAGACCTTAATTTGAGACAACGGAGATGGCTAGAGTTGCTGAAGGATTATGACATTACTATATTATATCATCCGGGGAAGGCCAATGTGGTGGCCGATGCTTTGAGCCGAAAGGCGGTCGGTATGGGGAGCTTGGCATATATTCCAGTTGAGGAGAGGCCATTTGCTTATGATGTTCAGGTGCTAGCCAATCGGCTTGTGAGATTAGATATTTCGGAGCCCAGCAGAGTATTGGCTTGTGTTGTATCTCGGTCATCTCTATATGATCGTATTCGTGAGCACCAGTATGATGATCCACATTTGGCTGTCCTGAGGGACAGAGTTCAGCATGATGATGCTAGAGATGTCACCATTGATAGTGACGGCATATTGAGGATGCAGGGCCGGATATGTGTGCCCAATGTTGATGGCCTTCGTGAGTTGATTCTGGAAGAGGCCCATAGCTCGCGGTATTCTATCCATCCAGGAGCCGCGAAGATGTATCAAGATTTGAAACAAGACTATTGGTGGAGAAAGATGAAAATGGACATTGTCAGACATGTAGCACGGTGCCTCAACTGTCAGCAGGTTAAGTACGAGCATCAGAGACCCGGTGGTGTATTTCAGCGCATTGTTATTCCTGAGTGGAAATGGGAGAGAATCACTATGGACTTTGTTACTGGACTCCCTCGGACGGCGAGGAAGTTTGATTCCGTATGGGTGATTGTGGATAGACTGACCAAGTCAGCTCACTTCATTCCAGTTAGTACTACCTACTCATCGGAGCGGTTGGCAGCCGATCTTTATTCGAGAGATTGTTCGGTTGCATGGAGTTCCGGTGTCTATCATATCCGACAGGGGTACTCAATTCACTTCTCAGTTTTGGAGAGCATTTCAGCGAGAGATGGGTACGCGGGTTGAGTTGAGTACTGCATTTCACCCCCAGACAGATGGGCAGTCTGAGCGCACTATTCAGATCTTGGAGGATATGTTGCGAGCTTGTGTGATTGATTTTGGTGGTTCGTGGGATGAGTTCCTACCACTTGCCGAGTTTGCCTACAACAACAGTTATCAGTCGAGTATTCAGATGGCCCCGTATGAGGCATTGTATGGCAGGCGGTGTAGATCCCCCGTGGGATGGTTTCAGCCTGGTGAGGTTAGATTGATAGGGACTGAGTTAGTCCAGGATGCTCTGGATAGAGCAAAGTTGATCCAGGAGAGGCTTCGTACAGCACAGTCTCGTCGGAAGAGTTATGCGGACCGTAGAGTTCGAGAGTTGTCTTTCATGGTTGGTGATAGGGTATTGTTGAAGGTTTCACCTATGAAGGGTGTTATGAGGTTTGGGAAGAAAGGAAAGTTGAGTCCCGGGTACATTGGTCCTTTTGAGATACTTAAGAGGGTTGGAGAGGTGGCATATGAGTTAGCTTTGCCGCCCAGATTATCCAGCGTCCATCCAGTATTCCATGTGTCTATGCTCCAGAAGTACATTGGAGATCCGTCTCATGTATTGGATTTCAGCACCATTAAGCTTGATGGTGATCTATCCTATGATGTGGAGCCTATTGCCATTTTGGGACGGCAGGTGAGAAAATTGAGGTCTAAGGAGATTGCATCAGTTAAGGTTCAGTGGAGAGGTCGACCCGTGGAGGAGGCCACTTGGGAGGTCGAGCGGGAGATGCGGAGCAGATATCCTCACTTGTTTGAGACTTCAGGTATGTTTCTTGACCCGCTCGAGGACGAGCGTTTGCTTAAGAGGGGGAGAATGTGATGACCCGGCCCGTCGTCACGGGAATTACCACCCCGTTATGTTGTAAAAACATGTTTTACGATTTTATATCGGTGTTAGAGTCTATCGGGTGAGTTAGGAGTGAATTGGATTGAAAATGAGGCATATAGCCTTTGTGAAGGAAACTTGAATAAGGAAAGTCAACCCGGAGTTGACTATTTGGTTAGAGGGCTCGGAATCGAATTCTGATGATTCGATTAGTTCCGGGAGGTGATTTGTGACTTAGGGGAGCGATCGGAATTGAATTTGGAGGCCCGGTGTAGAAATAGGCTTGAATTGGCTAAGGTTGAATTTTGGCGAAATCCGAACGGTAGGTGAGATTTTGATCCGGGGGTCGGAATGGAATTCCGATAGTTGCAGTAGCTTCGTTAGGTGATTTTGGATGTGCTTGCAAAATTTCAGGTCATTCGGACGTCGTTTGGTCGGGTTTTCGATTGAATGTGTAATTCGGAATGTTTTAAGGAATTTAGGCTTGAATTTGATATGAATTATGGGTTTTGGTGTTATTAGACGTGTTTTGAGGATTGGAGCAAGTTCGAATAAGGTGTTAAGATGTGTTGGTGTGTTTGGATGAGATCCCGGGGGCCTCGGGGTGTTTTCGGATGGTTAAACGGGAGAAAAATGTGGAAAATTTGCAGACTTGTGTTCTGGTTCTGTGGTTTTCGCTCCTGCGGAAATGGGGGCGCAGGAGCGAGTCCGCAGGAGCGGACAAGAAGGCGCAGAAGCGGGCTAGACCACTGAAGCGGAGCCTGGTCCGCAGGAGCGGCTTCGCTGAAGCGAGTGGGCGATCGCAGAAGCGGTCCTGAGAGGCGATGGGGAGGTCCGCAGAAGCGAGTGATTGATCGCGGAGGCGAGTCCGCTGAAGCGGACTCTTGGTCGCAGAAGCGGATCATTCCGCAGAAGCGGACTAATTTCCGCAGAAGCGGATGCGCAGGGGCGGTCCCTTGATCGCTGGTGCGGAAATGGCCAAAAGGGCCTGGGTTCGCAGAAGCGACCAAAAGGTCGCAGAAGCGGTTCCGCAGGGGCGGAATTTTATCCGCAGAAGCGAAAATCGCCGTGAGTTAAGTGTATCGAAGTTAGAAAAATTTCAGAAAGATTTCACACATTTGGGTCTCGGCTTTAGAGGCGATTTGGGCGATTTTGAAGAGAAATTCAAGGGGAATCATCAGAGTAATCAACTATGGACTTAAACTATGATTAGTATTGATAATATTATGCAATTATATCATGAAAATGGAGGAATTTGGGGTAATTTATGGAGGATTTAGCCCTAGGCTTGAACTTTAGAAAATCAAGGTTTTGAATGGGCAAATGGAGTCCGAATTTGGTAAAATTGATATGCTTAGACTCGTATTGAGATGAGGGTTCCGAATATGTGACTTTCGTGATTTTTTGATAAGCATACCGAAAGTCGGGTTTTGACAACTTTGGGAATTTTGATGTAAATTGAGTTGTATTGATTGGGTGTCATCCCATGGGCCTAATTTGTTGTATTTCTACTGTATTTGATCAGATTCTACGCGTGCGGAGCTTGATTCTCGTGGCAAGGGCATTGCGGAGTAGTCGTTGCGTCGTATTGAGGTGAGTAATAGATGTGGGTGATGACCAGCGGGTTCGAAACCCCGGTATACCACTTTGTGACGCCGTATAGCGGCGAGACACGCACACTCTTGAGAGTGCGGGGTCGATCATGAACTGGAGACTATATATTAGTCCGACCTGTTGATACCGTATTATTGGCTATTCTCGAGCCGTCGAACCTCCTTCTCGGATGGTTGCATATATATATATATATTGTGATAATGGCCACTCTTGAGCCGTTGAACATTGTCTTATCATATAGACATGCTAGTTTACTACTAGTCCGCAGCTATTTTTGTTATTATGCTAATTCCAATCTCTGGAACTTGATATTACTGTTTTCCAACCGAAAAATGATAAAAGAGTTTTCAAAAACTATTTTTGGGCCTGCGAGGCTGTATCTGCATATTAGCTGACTAGTAGTGGATCGGGCTGCGCGCCGCAGCGAGATATATGTTGGATCGGACTGCACGCCGCAGGAATATCTCTATGAGATGTGCTTGGGTTGTAGGAGCCCCTCCGGAGTCTGAACCCCCACAGTGAGCACGGGTACCCAAAATTGGAGTCGGGCCACGCGCCGTAGCGGTCATATCATGCATTGCATTGCATTTAGCTACATCTGCTAGCTTTTATTGGTATTTGTTGGTACAGGTACAGTGAATATTGATTCTATGACAGGGTAGCCGATTATAGTTTTACATAGTGCTTTATTGCGGATTTCTTATCTCGCGCTGTCTTACTCTTGTTTATTACCACCGAGTCCGGCAGCACTCATTTTACTCCCCGCACCTTGTGCGCAGAATCCCGGTACCTCTCGGCAGTGATCCAATAGCCGTGCGAGGCGACATCCGTGGGATATACGAGGTAGGCCGCAGAGTCCGCAGGACCCGATATTCCTTCCTACCTGTCTTTTGATTTTGTATTGACATTTCTTTCCGCACTTGGTATTTTTGTAAACCTTTATACACTTATGTTCAGTAGAGGCTCATGACTCTCGACCCTTCGGTCTATGGGAGTTAGTATATTTTGGGACTTGGTCTCCCCGCTGTTGGTATAAGTATTACTATTGTTTCGTATTTTGAAATGCTTAAATGGGTTAAAGAGAGCTTCTAGCTCCGTTGTTGATATTGATTGGTCAGGCTGGCTTAGCAATGTGCTGGGCGCCATCACGACTGGATTTGGGGTCGTGACATCTACCCAGTAATACCGCCGCAAACTGCCGCTCCCGCCATTGGAAATCGCCTTACGGCGATTCCGGTAGGCCAACGACCCCCAACTTTACACCACAGCACCCTCATAACCTCATCATTCCGGTCCTGAGTTTCCTTCAAATCAGGCTCCAATTCTTCGAATATTGAATTGAAGTTCGACCGGAAAATTTTGCTGGCTCCGATGACTATGAAAATAACACCCTGAAGCTACCGGACAACCCCCTTCCCAAATCCACACCTGTTCTCCTTCGAACGGAAATAGAATACTTCGAATCCCAATTCTTTGCCAAACACCCTAGTAGCCGCCACTTGCTTCCTAGTGGCAGCGCCGCTTCCATTCAACCCCAAACTCACAAACAGCCTTCCCCTAACCCCCCTTCGCAACCAAAACAACATTGGTTAAGTTCGAATCGAGCCCTAGCCACTTGAACCCTAATCCGAGCCTTCAAGAACCCTAGAAGAATTTTGGAGGCTGTTTGAGGATTTTTGAGGTTTCTATGGGTTTTAGTTGAGGTGTTCTCACTCGAGAACACTCGATTAAAGCCCGTTTGGCCCCAAAATTTCAAGTCCAAGTTGGTCTTGTTTCTGACTTTTCTCTCAAGGTATTTTCTTGTCACGGCCCCAAACTCGGTCGTGATGGCGCCCAGCACACTGCTAGTCCAGCCCGACCAATCAACAGGACTCACAGAGCTATTAACTCACTTTAACCCCTTTCGACATAGACAAATATAGGACAACAGTAGTAGAATTACCAAAAATGGGGATCGCGTCCCAAAACGATAACAACTCCCCAAAGATCAAGGGGTCACGAGTCATGGGCCTCTAAAGAGCATACAAGTGTAATGGTGTTTACATCAGTGCTCAAGTGCGGAAATAGATAACAACATGAATAAAAGTAAGCTGGAAGGAGAGGCAGGTCCTACGGACACGGCAGCTACCTTGACTATCCAGAAAATATCTCCGAGCAGCTACTGGGTCAGGTCTGCCGTGACGTACCTGGATCTGCACACAAGGTGCAGGGAGTCGGGTGTGAGTACTTCCAACTCAGCGGTAATAAAATTAAATAATGCTGAAGAAAAGAAAACCACGAAAAATACTGTCTCATGCTACACAATACAGAATTATCTTTAAACTTCAAACACTACCATTTTACTTCTTTTCAGCATATGGGAGTAGATTATTAGGAATCTCATTTTTAGTTTTCCTTCTTTCATGATAACATACCAATACCTGGGTACAATCTCAAGCAGTGCAAGTCTACACTCGAATCAGCCCCTTGGGCTCAGCACTCCTCAACAAATACCACCAGGAGATCTGGTCAATAAGGCAATAATGCATGTGTGCCAGTAATGTATGAGTGCTAAATGTTATGCCACGTAGTATACGAAAACCAATGTATGTATGCAATGCAATGCATATGACGATGTGGCGTACAGTCCGATCCATGCAAAGGCGCCCGCGCTCACTGTGGGGGTTCAGACTCCGGATGGGCTCCTACAGCTCAAGCGCAATATCAATATCACACCTGCTGCGGTGCGCAGCCCGTACCATATACTACTGCGGCGTGCAGTCCGATCCATGCATGTGTATGCATATGCTCACATAAATCGTCATGCCCTATCATATGGCCCTCGGCCCCAATCACTTTAACGAATAATCAAGAAAAGCCCCTCGGGCAATAGTATCATATTAGCTCACAGCTAGAAATGTCATTAAGACCTTGTTCAAAATTTTTCATAACCTTATAAAAATGCTGAGTAGGAAAATACCATTTAAAAACCTTAGACCGAGACGAAAATATGTACAGTGTTATCAAGACAGTGATACCAATCCCTGAAGGATTCAAATAATCGGCACGAAGCCCATGTATGATATGGTGCTCTACCCCACGCTCGTTATCCGGCATGCAAGTCACCTCAATACAACACTAAGATATGCAAGTCCGGGGTTTACTAACCCTCAGGACATCATTTACAAGTATTACCCACCTCGATCCGGCGAAAACTCAAGCTCCGCGACACCTTAGCTCCTCGAACCAGCATCCACGCACGTCAAAACTAGCCAAATTCAGTACAAATATATCAAAATAGTCTAATGAAACAATACCCAATTGAACACAATCAAATTACATAAAAAACCACAAAGTTGCCAAAACCCGACTTTCGGTACGCTTCTCGAAAAATTACAAAAGTTACATTTCCGAAATCCTTATCTCAACACGAGTCCATACATATAAAGTTTATCAAAATCGGACTTTGTTTGCCCATTCAAATAAATATTTTACCATAACCCAGGCTTAGGGTAAAAATTTTCCATTAATTTTCCCATTTATAGTGAAATAATTGAAGATTCTAAGATAAAATCGCGTATTTAGACCATAGAACTTACCTCCAATGTTTACCCGGTGAAATCCCCTCTTGAATCTCTCCAAAATCATCCAAACGAAATGAAATCAATGAAAGAAAACCAATTTCGTGTAAAAAGAATCTGCCCGTGTTTTGTCAAGTTGTACCTTGCACATGTGCTATACAAGTTGTACATCCTATTGCTCTAGTAGTCCTTTTCCGTCGATCATAACTTCTAGTACAGATGTCCAAATTACGAGTTCTTTAGCTTTCTGGAAACTAGGCACAAAGGTCTACAACTCTCGTATTTTGAACTTTTTGTGATTCCTTATAAATTACAATATATCAGCTCCCAAATTAGCCAAAAAGCTGCTGAAAATCTGCTGCAACAGCAGTGTTTTTTTTTCAAAACCAAAAATGCTCGTTAGGCATCCGAAATTACCCCGAGGCCCTCGGGACCTCAACCAAAAATACAAACTCAACCTAATACTTAATTCAAACTTGCTAGGATCATAAAAACGGTACCTTAAACATCAAAAATCACCAAAATCCTAGAATTCGATTCAAACTTAAACTTAAACTTTCAAAATTCACATTCGATCAAAAACCCGACCAAACGATGTCCGAATGACCTCAAAATTTTCAGACATATCCAAAATCACCTAACGAAGCTACTGCAACTATCAGAATTCCATTTTGACTCCCGGATCAAAATATCACCTATCGATCGTATTCCGCCAAAATTCCAACTTCGCCAAAATAGGCTAACTTCTTCACCGGACCTCCAAAATTACTTCCGATTGCGCTCCTAAGTCATAAATCATCCCCCGAAACTAACTAAATCATCGGAATTCAGTTCTGAGCCCTCTAACTCATAAGTCAACATTGAGTTGACTTTTCCAACTTAAGCTTTCCTTAAAGAGATTAATCGTCTCATTTCCTACCAAAATCGATCCGAATTGATCAAAGTTTGCACACAAGTCACATTCACATTACGGACTTTCACCAACTTTCGAAATCACATTCCGACCCCGATATCAAAATTTTCACTTCCGGTCGAATTTTCTCATAAACCTTCAAATTCCTATATTTAGCCAAATGACTTCAAAATGACCTCCGGACATCCGAATTCACTTCCGATCGCGTTTCCAACTCCAAAATCACCATACGATCTATTCCCAGACTCGGAATCCCAAATGGACATCTATAACTCTAAAATGCCTTCCAACCCAAATTTATGAAATTCTTCTAAAATACTAACTTCCACCATATACGCCGAAATGCTCACGGGTTATCAAAAACCAAATCCGGACATATGCCCAAGTTCAAAATCATCATACGAGCATGCTGGAACTTTTAGATCCCAATTCCGAGGTCATTTACTCAAAATTCCAATCCTAGTTCATTTCTTCACTTTAAGCTTTCAATATGAGAATTTCCATTTAGATTTGACTCCAAACTTCCTGAATTTTAATTCTGACCATACACACAAGTCAATATACCTGAGATGAAGTTGTTCATGGCCTCAATCTACCGAATGACGCGTCGGAGCTCAAAACGACTGATCGGGTCATTACATTTCTCTGCTTATATCTTTATCGATTTTTATTTTTATTTTTTTAGTCTAGTAGTTTGTTATTCTTATCCTTTTCGATATCCATCTATATTTCTGTTCTCTTCCTCAAAGACCTTTTTATTTGGTCAATCCCTGTTTCTACTTTGCTTTTGTCGAAATGTCGAGTCAGTTAGTCGTCACATTGAATCAAATTACTTCTTTATTTTGAACATCATGAATTTATTGTTGGAAGTCTGATTTTTGTACTAAAGTCAGATTTGGGTTTTATGTGTTTGCTGCTTTCATGTTATATTTGTAGCTCCTAATTTGTTTCTACTTTTTCCATAGTGAATGTGTCAATTAAGCTTTAGATTCATGTTTCGATTAGTTGGTTGAAATCCGATCGTCTGCTCGAACACGTTTTGGTATAGTTGGCACTTCTATATATATACTGATATAGTTAAGACACATAATGGTAAAATAGTGTATCTAAAGAAGCCAACAATGGTGATTTGTGAAGTGTATGTTTGCTACGTATTTATGGATTCTTAATCTGTAGTAATGTGCTTTGTCGATTTCAAATATGCTTAGGTAGCCTTCTATAGTTGTTCGACCTTCTTTCAAACATTGCCATATGGCTCTTGGAATTGTTGTTTTGTGAATATTCTCTAGTTTTGTTTTTTGGAGTTTCAAACTTTGCTGTTCTTAGATGAAGAAGTTAATTTTACCTAGTGTTATTATTCTTTATCACTGCTCATGGATAATGGTGATAACTGAAATATTTATGTTTAAGGTGGCTTGTATCCTCATTTTGTTAAATTAAAATCAAAAGCTGAAAATAGAAGAGCCCATGTCTTATTTTGATAATTCTCCAGTTATTAGCAATTCATTTATAGGCTTAATATCAGATTATAAGTTGGTGACTGAAATTAATTAGGAAATCTTTAAGGATTGCCTAAGAATTGTTTAATAAAAGGTGAAATCTCACCTACTTAGGAAGGTGCTGGCACATGGTAGGATTAAGAAAAAGAAAAAAAACACTAAGCTAGTTGATAGTTTTAAAATAAAAAGGAGCTTTACTTAATGCTTTTAAGGGTTGGAAAGTGTATAACATGGGGGGTAATAATGAAAAGCTAAAATGGATGCACATGGAAAGGAAAGTTTCGAATAAAAAAAAAGAGTAGACATGGTCTTTAAATAGATGACATTCTGAAGGAGTGGAAAAAAGACAGAGAGAGTTAAGAGATCGAGAATCTGAAAAAGAGCAGTGATTGTGAGAGGAAAATATTTGGAGATCATTAATTATCAACTGAGAGTATAGATAGGGATATTAAGGATACTGTTCCATTGGGTGTGGTAGAATAATCACGAGTTCTAGTTAGTTCATTCACATCTTTCGGTTCAATATCTAGCTACTGGAATTTCAGAGGTGTATTAGGTTGATTCCAAGTAGTCTTGGATCCAATTAAACTAAGTTTTTTGGTATGAGTATTGGTCTGTTGACATTTTCAAGTGTTTGCTGGGTATTCTCAAGTTAAAACTGGTCTGTCCGAGCTAATTCTAAGGTTTATTTGCTGGTTGTTGATGTTGTTTGTTGTCAAGCTGCTACTGATCTTTCTCTGCATTTTACCATTGAAATTCCAGGTACACATCCTGTAATTTTCCTTTATGTTCGTGCAAATAAAGTGACAGGCAACAAAACATCTTATAAATCTCGTTCATTTGGATAAGCAATGGCAACTGCTCTTAAATTTCAAATAGTGATTGAATTCAAATGGCTCGAAACTATAAAGATCTTTGTTGATTCTGAAATTGTACGATTAGATTTTTGTAATTCCTTAAATAACAGAAGTAATAGTGCTAGCTTAGATTAATTCTGTAATTGAATCATTAAATGAATTTTTTTTTATTCATGTAGTTGTGTAAATGGTAATGTCAGTGTTAGTTTTGGTTTATCTATAGTCATTGTGATTGTTTGTAAAGCTGCCACTTAAGGATCGATTTGTATAACTAGCAATTCTGTTGTTTTGTTTCTCAGTTTAGGTATCTTATACGGGATAGTTAGTATTCAAATACGTTTTCTTAATCAATATTGCTAGGATGTAGAAATCATAACTAGTGAAATGCAACTTGTATTGTTGTCTAAAATTAGTAGATCTTAGGAATCATTTTGTGGTTTCAATGCTAAACTAGGCATAGTTAAAATATTTATGTTAATTCTGAATCCAGCAAACCAGTACATATATTGGGCCTTATACATGCTAAAATACGGCTTAAATCTGGAATAGGCAGTCCAATTCGTATTTCTGGACTGCAAACCACATTGATAGCTTTTGCTTTGATTTAAAATCAATATCCGTGTAATTACACTTATTTCCTGTTGCATAATTGATGGATAGAAATGGCAGTCACTCTTAAGTTGATCTTTAAATGACATGAGATGAGCCTCGATCAATGAATCAATTCACAATCGCGGGGCTCTCAATAATCGGTTACATAAAAGACTTAGAATTCGGAAAGACCGTTTAATGAATTTTACGGTCTTTCCCAAAGTTAATAAGACGTAGACGCTTTAGGCACGATTTATAATAATATACATTCTCAAATACGGGTGCACATTTATGTGAGTCAAATTTAACTCCCAGCGAAGTCGAAATGTATTAAAGCCACAGACGTACTGGTACGGTATGGCTCGAGATGCATTTTCACGACCTCGGGATGTGCCGTTTAGCGAATTTCGCGGCCTTCTCCAAAATAATGCACATTAGACTCTTTAGGAACGTGTTTAATAATTTTACCTTCTTAAATTCGGGTGAACATTTATGTGACCCAAATTCAAATCTCAACGAAGTCGAAATGTGTCGACAACCACGGGTGCACTGGTGTGACGTGGTCTAAGATACGTTTTCACAACATTGCAATTCTTTGCTAAAATAATAATAATAATAATAATAATAATAATAATTATAATAATAATAATAATAATAATAATAAT
The DNA here is from genome assembly GCA_032618575.1 of Nicotiana noctiflora. Lineage (NCBI taxonomy): Eukaryota > Viridiplantae > Streptophyta > Magnoliopsida > Solanales > Solanaceae > Nicotiana > Nicotiana noctiflora. The sequence continues at coordinate 10,763 of JASVEL010011740.1, read as the reverse complement.
AATAATAATAATAATAATAATAATAATAATAATAATAATAATAATAATAATAATCAAAAGTGGTTGAAAGTTAAAATTTGCACATATGTTACATCATGTTATAAATCAGATAAATAAGCCAAATATGACAGTTGAGCGACCGTGCTAGAATTACGGAACTCGGGAATGCCTAACACCTTCTCCCGGGTTAACAGAATTCCTTATCTGAATTTCTGGTGCGCAGATTGTAATATAGAGTCATTCTTTTCCTCGATTCGGGATTCAACCGGTGACTTGGGACACGATAAATATCCCAAGTGGCGACTCTGAATTAAATAAATAAATCTTCTTTCGATTGTCCTTTAATTGGAAAAATTCCATTGCGCCCTTGCGGGTGCCGGAAAAAGGAGGTGTGACATTTATATCAGAAATTCTCCAATTTCTACTTGATTTTAGATTGTATCAACCGACTGCGCATCTTTATGCTATGACGTTACCCACTTCCATAGACAAGTCAATTAACCATTCTTACATGGTTTTAGTCATCTTCTCTGAACTATACATAGTTTCCATTCTTACATGGTTTTACGAATATCCCTTAATTTTGTGAGAACTAAATATTGCTTAATTATTTTTGCTTTTGAATTTTGTGTGTGTCTTCTTACAGTTAGAAATATTCAGTTTTGGGATTTTGCAACCAATTACATGTAATTATGCATTGCATTTGCTTTTAATTTTCAATTATAGACTTTTGATGGATGACTTCAATATCCATCCTGGAATGCAATTACTTACAAGACTTGCCATACGAGATATCATTTACACTTTAGAATACTTTTGAAAAAATAACCAGGTAGAAGATTAATTCAGATCTCTATGTTTCCAATGACTATGACTCATTAGTATGAGTTTTCTAAATTGAATGTTCCAATCAAATTTGTATGAATGTGTAGTTAGGTCAAGATGATATTTTTGTCTCCTCAGACTATATGAACTATTGAAAACTGACAACAAAAATGCACTAGAATTTTCATCTACACACCCACAAAAAAAAAGGAGACACTTGGAGATTTCTCTTTGTTAGCACTTTTTATCGGGAGTTTGTTATTGTTGGATTTCTAGCAATTTCAATGGAATTCATTTTGCAAATACACTTAAAATTGGTGAAAGGCTCTTAAGATACAATTTTGTTAGAGTTTCAAAATGAGGAGCAACAGACACTGCCGGTGTTTCCATTTTTAACGATGAAGATGGTCGTCCGGGATAACTTTCAACTCAGATTTGCACCTATTCTCAGAAAACAAAAATCTACCTGATAGTTAGACTATTATTGGCAGTAAAGATATACTCCTATTTTTCGATTAATAATGCACGATTCTAATGATTCAGTTTGATATTTATGCATTTTGACAACTTAAAACTTAATTAAGTGGTTAATGTGAATTTTTCGTCTCTTTATTCTTCACTTACAATCTAGAAAATCACGAGTTGTTAACGAAATTTATTGGCCTCAACCTTGTTGGAGATAATATTTTTTGTCTTTCGGGAACATATTCACTTACTCCAAGGCATTCAACCTCGCAAATGGACTATGAAATGCTGAAAATTCAAGAAATGTCAACTACGATGGTATAAAACTTCAGTGATTTCCATTCAAATTATTAATTGAAATTTAATTTGTTTTTCCGAATTTCATCACTACTGAAAGCATATAAATTTAGGAGCGTGGTACACCGCTCTTGTGCGTAGTGTGAATTTGTTTTGAGTAAAGCAATATTTTTAAAAGAAATTATCATATGAAGATGGCGTCTTTATCTACTGAAGCGTTGACTTGGATATATTGTTGGCTCCACACGAAATTGTAGTAGGAGCATATGTATATGATACTCTGAAGCGTCGTCTATTGATACTAGCTTCTCAAATGTAAAATCACTAGGATCCTCTTTATTTTACCATGTATACTGAGGTCCCAAAGCAGATATTGCTATTAGTCCCAGCTCATTGATAAAGTTTTTCAAATTACTTGCTCCAGGTTTTGACTGGTTCGAAAGGACCAGGAAGCAGATGTCTATTCAATAAAGAAGTTGTTCGACCTTTCTTTCATTTAGTTTGAACCACCCGAAACAAAATAAAAATCAGGATAGGAGATGACTTGTAATCGATCCGGCTGTTGGACCCTGGACCCACCCGTCACGTATATTTCATAAGATGTGTTTCATTTGGAAGGATGAACTAGATATTTTTCATCGCCCCACCCAAGGCAGATCGAACAAAAGATCTTAGGAATATGGTGAGATAAGATGAGGGAGTCAATTTATCTGTGTTTGCTTGGAGGTATAAATTTATCCAACCAAACACGGTATAAATTTGATCCCAAACTTAATTCAGAATATCCCATCTTATCCCATCAAACTTGGAATTATTTTATTCTACCTCCCATATGGTATAAATTTGTCCTCGGATTATAATCCCAGGATAAATTTAATCTGCATACCAAACGACCCCTAAAGCTTTGATATCTTTAGCTCTTAATACAATGGAAACTGCACTTCAGTCAATAGTAATGCCAAAATTCTGTCAAGTCATTATTTGATCAAGGTTATTTATGTGTTCTAAGTTCTCATAATCTATTTTCTCTGATATGTGATAATGCTTCTCTTGCACTGGATTCTTTTGGAACTTTCACTTGTGTCTATTGTATGGATGGTGCTACTCTTCCTTTGAGTGGTGGTTACTATGGTAAAAAGATGGAGTTATGGTATCTACTAAATTTGATGTGAAGAAGTATCATAATTGAAATGACGAAGGAGAAAAATAATAATAACTGAAGCAGAGAATCCTCAAAGCTATAGGATGTACTATTTGTGTAATATTTTTTAGCTGCTTACATGTCTTTTTTATTTCTTAGATATTATGTATATTATTTTACTTTTCAGGATAAAGAAGTATATCTATATAAATTTAATTTTGATGAGTTAAGTGTTATTATTTGCTCGATAGATACCTCATTTGGTTTTATTAAGATGGGGGAGCGTTATGTTTAGATGAAGCTATAGGTCCTATATTTGAAATTTTGGCTTTCCTGCAAGTGTTTATTAATCTCATGAATTTTTCTTTGTAAGATAAACGACTATATTTACATAACTTCAATTTTGACAGGTTAATTGTTATTATTTGCTAAATAATACTTGTATTGATTTCATTAGATGGAGGAGCTTTGCATTTAGAGGAAGTTATAGGTCCTATATTTGAAGTTTTGGATTTACTTCTAAGTGTTTAAAGATCTCACGCATTATTCTCTTTGTACAATGAAAGAGTATATCTACATAAATTCAATTTTGATGGGTTAAGTGTTGTTATATTTATGTTGGTTTCATTAAGATGGATGAGCATTCTATTTGGATGAAGCTATGGGTCCTATCAGAGGCAGATCTATGATTTGAGCCTTATGGATTACTACCGTAATTTCAGATTAATATGCAATAATAATTGAGTTCATAATTAGATATTTCAAATATTTAGTAAATTTCTTAATATAAATATAGAATCTACGCAAGAGTTATTGGGTTCCCGAAAACCCGTATTCTATACTCTAGGTCCGTCTCTGCGTCCGACATTTGAAGTTTTGGCTCTTGCAGGTGTTTAAAGATCTCATAATTTTCTCTTTGTACTATGAAAGAGTATACCTATGCAACTTTAATTTTAACAGATTAAATGTTATTATTTACTTGGTAGATATTTGTATTTGTTTCGTTAAGATGGAGGACATCTTATCTAAATGTAGCTATAGGTCTATATTTGAAGTTTTGGCTTTCATTTGCAAGTGTGTAAAGATCACTTCTTAACACATCAATTGTTGAAGTGTAAAAGAAGATTTATGTGAAATGATATCTTAATTACATGTTGTAAAAAGGCCGTTTACCAGTTTAATAAAGATAAATTTCTTTTAATAAAAGTTAGCAAAAAATATGTTAATATTTTCTCTAATTCACTAGTTTTTTATAAAAGATGGAACTAAAAAGTGTGAGATAGTTAATTTATTTAAGTTTACACCCCCAATAAACTTGAATCTAATAAAAAATTGTACATTGATCTATTCTACTTGACATGTATTATTGCATGGCAGCTCCGAGCCACCCGATATACATATTGTCCGTTATTAATTACAATTGAAATAGAACTATATATAGTTACAACAACAACAAACTCACTATAATATTACCAAGTGAGATATGAAAAGAATAAATTGTACGTAATAATCCTAATACTTTAGAAAGTGAAATGAAGGAATTGATCAAATGCTTTTTATTACTTGAAGAAACTTCCAGCCATCTTTAAGAAGTCTCCTTTTTTCTCACCTTCATCTGTAGAATCTGTGGTGGGACTACGGTCGCCGCCGTCGTCGGAATCTTTTTTAAACATACCTTGAGCCATTTTCATGACCCCGCCGAACCCACCTCCGGAATCTCCGTCATCCTTCTCCGGACCATCTTCGTCACCGGACTTTTTCTTAAGCATTCCTTGAGCTTTTTTCAGATACTCGCCGTACCCTCCACCGGATTCACCATCACCTTTCTCTGAACCATCATCGTCGCCGGATTTTTTCTTGAGCATTCCTTGAGCTTTCTTGAGATACTCACCATATCCACCTCCAGAACGATCATCATCTTCTTCTGAACGTTCATGTTCGGAGTTGTCACCAAATTTTTTCTTCAACCTCCCTTCAGCTTTTTTCATATGTTCGCCGTGCCCATCTCCGGCGTGATCATCATCATCAACTTCCTCTGAACGTTCATGCCCATGATGGTCACCACCAGATTGTTTCTTGGACATTCCTTTTCCCTTAGTCTTATGTTCGTCATGCCCTATTGACACATAATATAATTAATGAAATAAAGTAACTAAAAGTGAACTTTTCAGTAAAATTATTGCATAATTTAAAATGAAATTACAGCGTACGTTTTAAAGAATTAGTGTTTGGTTAATATTTATCTGTTTGGTTAATACAATAAAGAATCAGGTCTTATATAGAGCATGTTGAACAATAATACTTTCTCTCCACTTTATTGCAAAATTTTATTTTGTATCTGGACACTAGTTATATGAGCTAACCTTTCGGTGATATAATAACAAAATAAAACTTCTCCAATTTATTTGATAGTATTACTTTTTGGAAAGTCAACACAAGCTGGTTTTCTTTAATTTTTTATAAATAAATTTTATTGTTAATTAGTGTAACTTATACTTTCTATATATATAATTTTTATATATGTAAATTTTATTCAAAAAATTTGGAAACTTTATGTCTGAATTCACACCAAAGGTAATTTTAGTGTTGTAGTATAAATAAATAATAAGAGATCTTTGTAAAAATTCAACATACCTCCAGCATGATCATCATCTTCCTCAAAACGTTCATGCTCGGAATTGTCACCAAATTTCTTCTTCAACCTACCTTCAGCTTTCTTCATATGTTCGCCATATCCACCTCCAGAATGATCACGATCACCTTCCTCTGAACGTTCATGGTCACCAGATGGTTTCTTCGGCATCCGTTTATGCTCTCCGTGTCCATCATCATCATCTCTGGAATTGTCGTCATCGCCTTTTGGGCGATGCTCCGACGAGCCCTTGTTTGCTGCAGTACCGGAACCCTTTTTGGATGCGGGATCGGTGCCGGTGCCGGTGCCAGCAGCTTTGTTACCTTTGGAATTTTTGAGCTCATAACCGTGGAGATAATCTTCAGCTTGTCCGAGATACTTTCCAATTCCTTCTTCCCCAAATTTCCCGTAATGTGAGGCGGCGCTAAGAATGTCAGCGGCAGCTCCGGCAAGCTTTGCATTGTCGAATTCTTTTTGTGCGCCGCCACCGCCACCGCCACCTAATTTGGCTTGTGCGGCATCAGCTATCAGCTTTGCGCTAGCCATCAGCTCAGAATTTGTTGGCTTTTTGTGCTCGTTTGGATTATGAGCCGCAGCACCGCCACTTGAGGCAGCGGTCTTGCCACCTGCACGGGAACCGGAGGTTTTCTTTTCACGGTGGTCATCGGAAGCTTCTGTGTCGTCATTGTGTGCGGCGGTCTTGCCACCTGCACGGTTGCCGGAAGTTTTCTTTTCACGGTGATCATCGTCGGAAGTTTCAGTATCGTTGTGTGCGGCAGTCTTGGCGCCATCACCACGGTGGCCTGAACTTCTCTTTTCACGGTGATCATCATCGGAAGTTTCCTTGTCACGGTGGTCGGGATTTTCTTTGTCATCTTTGGAACTGAGAAATTCCTTTCCCTTTGCAAAAAGGACGTCCATTATTATTAAAAACTAAAAAGTGAAGTAAAAATTGATTTTTTTTTTTGATGAAAAATAAAATGTGCTTTAATGGGAAGGATAATAAAAATGGTGAATTGTGAAAATTTATATGGGTGTTTTAGAGATAGTTACTGAAGAATGGAGCGTTGAACAAAATTGTCGTAATTTTATGGCTATAAAGTCAACACCGTAGAGTAAGTATAAGTGAACAACGATTATTTTCCGCATAATACTAAGGTTCTTCTTCAAATTAAAAAACTAAAAAACGGACTATCTCACATATGCACATTACTGTTGTTATTGCACTCTTATTATATACGTCTAAAATTAATAACTTAGATTTAGACCTGAATGATGTGAAGGTTTTCTACGTCAATTAGCAAAAGCAAATAAATAATATGGTAGTATAAGTGGGTTTTTGGACATAAGAATTGTAAAATTTAGGGAAAAAAAAAACAAGTGAAATGGAATTTGAAAATTAAAGTTGTGTTTGGGCATGAATACAATTTTAGGTTATTTTTGAATTTTAGTGAGTGATCTAAGTGAAAATAAAAATTGAAAAATAACTTTTTGAAGTTTCAAATTTTTAAAAAATTCTGAAATTCATCTTTAAATGAAATATAAAAAATTATGGCCAAATAGTACTAATTTCAAAAAAAAAAAAAAAGTGAAGAAATTTTCGTAAAAGTAAAAAAAAAAAAAAGAATGCCAAACGAGCTCTAAGTTTCTTCAGTATGTTTATTTTTTCAAAATAGAAAATGCTAGACCAAGTACCTTTCTTTCTAACTCCTCGTTACGATTGGAATCTAGGGTAATAAATTACTTAGGGGTATTGGTATTATCAGGAATAGTTATGGATAAAGTAGTTATGCAAGATTTAATTAGGCAAGGATTAGTTACACAGGATTTTGTTATGCATAATTTAATTATGAAGAAATTAGTTATATAAGGATTAGCAATGCATAAATTAATAATTTATGGATTGTACGATAGAATTTCTTTTTGTTAAATGTTTACTTTATTTTAATTATACATATGCAATTTAAAATATGTGGATTTGTTGGTCATTTGATTGTCTTGTTCATGTATTACTAATACATATATTATTTATTCCACATTTTAACTCGCATAAAAAATGCATAGATTTGTTGTCTATATACTTATTTATACTTCCAATGAAAAAGGCTACCAAACATAAGTATTAGTTTTGGTGATTTTTATACAAAGTAACTAAAGCTCTTTTGCTAATTTAATGTTGTACTAATATCTAGCTTTTGATAGAGATAAGATAGGCATTACGTGGCCTAGACAAATCTTATGTTGTAATTGTTTGACTCAAAAGTTGTTTAGCACTTTTTAAGCAAATCAATCGATAAAGATGAAGGGGTAAATCCTAGTTAAAAATAATTAACTCTAGATCAAAGATTAGTTGGGGAAATAGAAAAGCATAGTCAAATATGAATGTTGATGGCGATTATGTTCAGATTTAATAGCATAAATAAAGATGCATTAAATAATAAGAATATGAGTAAAGGGTAAGATTCACCCGGTCTTCAGTGAGACAAATCTTCTTTCTTTTCATAAAGATGAGAAATAGATGTGTACAAGAACTTCATGACCCTTTTGGATATGATGAAAGTATTGAATCATATATAAATTGTTTACACATTTTCTAGAGAGAGTGGAGGGGAACCTCTGCCCTCTTTACAATGTTAGGTCCCGTTTATATAATAGGAAAACCCCTTCTAAATAATCAAAAAGGTACAATTTATAGGGAATATTCAGTAGAATATTCCTTTTGAGTTTTCCAAGGCAAACTAGGTGCTTCATGGTCCGTACGCCCACGACCGTTAATGACGGTCCGACCTTAGTCTGTACGCCTACGACCGTTGCTGAGGGTCCGACCTTAGTCCGTATGCCTACGACCGTTGACGACGGTCCGACCTTAGTCTGTACGCCTACGACCGTTGCTGAGGGTCCGACCTTGGTCTGTACGCCTATGACCGTTAATGACGGTCCGACCTTAGTATGTACGCCTACGACCGTTGTTGAGGGCCCGACCTTAGTCTGTACGCCTACGACCGTTGCTGAGGGTCCGACCATAGTCCGGACGCCTACGATCGTTGTTGAGGGTCCGACCTTAGTCCGTATGCCTACGACCGTTGACGACGGTCCGACCTTAGTCTGTACGCCTACGACCGTTGCTGAGGGTCCGACCTTGGTCTGTACGCCTACGATCGTTGCTGAGGGTCCGACCTAAGTCCGGACGCCTACGACCGTTGCTGAGGGTCCGACCTTAGTCCGGACGCCCAAGACCGTGTGCCAAATTTTTCTGATCTAATTTTTGACCCATACAGTTAGTCCCTCCGCTTATTGAGGTCGTCTCTTGGTCGAGCTCGATGAGCGGACCTCATTAATCATAGTTTGAGAAATTCGGATGGGGAGGTCGAATGTTGATTCGGGTAAGGCCGAATGTTAATTCTAGAAAGTCATTTGTGTCTCGACATCGAAGGCAATGCCTTAGACCAATGTGGCATGTTAGAGAGCACATGGCCTTCTTGATCAGAAATCTTCAATTCTATATTCAGGTATTTTCTTTAAGATATCCGTGTGCATCTGTCAGTTATCATCGCTTAATAAATGTTCTGACTTTCTTAGCCGAATGTTTTGTCGTGTAATGGATTTATGTGACGACCCGGCCCGTCGTCACGGGAATTACCACCCCGTTATGTTGAAATTGTATGTTTTATGCTTTTATATCGGTGTTAAAGTCTATCGGGTGAGTTAGGAGTGAATTGGATTGAAAATGAGGCATATAGCCTTTGTGAAGGAAACTTGAATAAGGAAAGTCAACCCGGAGTTGACTATTTAGCTAGAGGGCTCGGAATCGGATTCTGATGATTCGGTTAGTTCCGGGAGGTGATTTGTGACTTAGGGGAGCGATCGGAATTGAATTTGGAGGCCCGATGTAGAAATAGGCTTGAATTGGCGAATGTTGAATTTTAGTGAAATCCGAACGGTAGGTGAGATTTTGATCCGGGGGTCGGAATGGAATTCCGACAATTCCTGTAGCTTCGTTATGTGATTTTGTACATGTTCGCAAATTTCAGGTCATTCGGACGTCGGTTGGTCGGGTTTTTGATCGAATGTGTAATTCGGAAAGTTTTAAGAAATTTAGGCTTGAATCCGTGTGTAATTGGTGATTTTGATGTTTAGGGATGGTGTTTTTATGATTGGAACAAGTTCGTATCATGTTTTGGAGTATGTTGGTGGTTTTCGTTGGGGTCCCGGGGTCTCGGGATGAATCTGGGGGTCCAAACGGACCATTCTTGGCCAAAGAAGACAGCTGGTTTGCTGTCATAAGTGCAGCAGAATTTTACCCTTTGCGATCGCAGAGATAGGGACGCGATCGCGTAAGGTCAAGAACGGAAGCGACGCGATCGCAGGAGCACGGACGCGATCGCGTAGAGTTAATCGGGTGGTCATCGCGATCGCATGGGCATCTACGCGATCGCGTAGAAGAGGAATGGGGTCCAGGGAAAAATGTGCTACGCGATCGCAGGAAGAGGGACGCGATCGCGCGAGGCCGGATGGTTGTACATCGCGATCGCGTGAGGAGAGTCGCGATCGCGTGAGGGCGAAATGTTTGAACATCGCGATCGCGTGAGTAGAGTCGCGATCGCGTAGAGCAAATGGGTCCGGCAGAGAATTTAATCACAGAACAGAGGGGCTACGGGTTCATTAACCCAAAACGCCATTTTTGAGTTCTAGAGAGAGAAACTCACGGGAATTGCTGGTAATTCATCGGGGATTCGTTGGAGGTAAGTTTTGTGGCTTAATTACATCATTTTAACATGAAATCATGGGTTAAATTTCCGTAAATGGAAGATTAAAGGTGGGTTTGAGCCCTAGGCCTAAATTAAAGAAAAACACTGATTTGAGTGGGCAAATGGAGTCCGATTTTGGTAAATTTTATATACCTAGACTCGTATCGAGATGAGGATTCCGAATATGTAACTTTTGTAATTTTTCGACAAGCGTACCGAAAGTCGGGTTTTGTCAATTTTGGGAATTTTGATGTAAATCGAGTTGTATTGATTGGGTGTCGTCCCATTAGCCTAATTTGTTGTATTTCTATTGTATTTGATCAGATTCTACGCGTGCCGAGCTTGATTCTCGTGGCAAGGGCATCGCGGAGTAGTCGTCGCGCCGTATTGAGGTGAGTAATAGATGTGGGTGATGACCAGCGGGTTCGAAACCTCGGTATACCACTTTGTGACGCTGTATAGCGGCGAGACACGCACACTCTTGAGAGTGCGGGGTCGATCATGAACTGGAGACTATATATTAGTCCGACCTGTTGATACTGTATTATTGGCTATTCTCGAGCCATTGAACCCCCTTCTTGGGCGGTCGAGTATACTTGTGGGCCGTGAGCCAGTTATTGGATCCCGCGAGGATCGTTATCATTGTCTTATCATA